>BJBW01001395.1:79707-271635 GCA_004320125.1 Scolopax mira
TCCTTTGTTCCCATCTACGGCCAAACCACGACAGTCCTAGTCCAAAACCACTAGAAGAGTGTATATGGCTGAAAGGAAGGCATATGGCATGTTCCAGTTTTGCCTGTTGCACTTTGTCCTGCCACTGGACACCACTGAAAACAGTCTGACTCCATCCCTGTGACACCCACCTTTTAGATATTTATAAGCATTGGTGATGCACTCTCTGTCTTCTCTTCTCCAGTCTAAACAGGCCCACATCTTTCATCCTTTCCTCACAAGAGAGGTGCTCAATTCTTGTGACCATCTTCATAGCCTTCTGCTGGACTCTTTCCAGTAGTTCCTTGTCTTTCTTGAACTGGGGAGCCCATTAGTGGACATAGTACTCCTGATACGGCCTCACCAGAGCAGAGTAGAGGGGGAAGACGACCTCCTTTGACCTGCTGGCCACACTCTCTTTAATGCACCACAGGAGACCACTGGCCTTCTTGGCCAGGAAGGGCATATTGTTGCTCATGGTCAACTTGTCCACCAGGATTCCCAGGTCCTTCTCTGTAGAAGAAATCTTTTAGATAACAGCAGTCACAAAGGTGAGAACTGAAGAAGTTTTAGTCTTAAAAATAAAAGTTTAGGGAAATCATTCTATCAATTAAGGTATTAATTGACTTAGATTTTCAACAATTCTATTAATTAGTCCTGATGCATTCCAGTTTACAACTATTGATGTGCTTTTGTATATGCAAACAAAAAACTTTTGGAAATTAATTACATACTCACTGAAAAGAAAGTCATGTCTTTTCAATATAGGTTGTTATCAGAATACCAGATGTGACCACTATCAAATATAAAATTCATGTGTTCATTTTGTTTTAATAAAAAAAATGTGAAATTTGTGTTTATTAAAATCCTTCATCCTACATTTACAGTCTGAGTTGATAGATAACAAAATAGCAAATTTTTGCACCTTTTCCCGATTTTCTAGCTCAAATAGAGAGTTTATCAGAAACCACAGCTGTTTAGGAATGGGTTACTAAGGGTTTGCAGGAGAGGAGAAGTAGGAAGGGAGAAAAAGACTGCCTGAGAGAAGAAGCTCACATAAGCAATGAAGGTGGAGCTGCAATAAAATCTAAACAGAATCCTATTGTGCCAGGAGCTGGAAATGCCAAATATCTTGGGTTACAACCTGTTTAATTACATTTCTGAACAGAGGCTTAGTAAACCTTTATCCTGATATATGTGGATGCTGAGCCTTTGTAAGCTCTTGATGCTTTGGATTTATCTTTCCCCAGTTGCCCATGTAGCGACGATATTCAGTGACCTTCCTAAGGTGTGTGTCTTATGCGAGTCGTGGTGGCTCAGTAATGGCAAAGATTAATTGGCTTGGATGATATCTACTAAAGAGAGAGTGATTTATTTATGGATTGCAAGTGAAAGTTATAAGTGAAAACAACCGATTTGTAGCTTTACAAAGAGCAGTTCACATTACATGCAGATAGTTTAAAATTATAAGCTGTGATTATCAGATAGCATACAATCAATAAGAGATTCACTGTGGTTAATTGGTACAGTGTGTACAGCAGTAATATAGCATGATTGACATAGCAGCACAAAGTTCCCAAAAGCTAGGTGTTTGGTTTGTTTGCTGCAGGAGGGAGGCACAAAAAGGTGACAGGCAATAATCAAGGTAACTAGAAGAGACGAAATCAGTTGAAACATACTTACAAATGCACTGTGAGTTTGTGTCTTCATCCAATAGAGACATCAAGCGGGAAAGCCCAGCAACTGAGAAGTGGAAGCACATCAATTTCGTTCTTTATTTTTGAATGAGAGAGAACAATCACAAGGCAACAAGTTAATTCTTTATAGATTTAGTTTTGGGGGAAAAAAAAATGAGGTTTCCAAAGAAATCACACAAATAATTAGCATACTTGTTGTTATGAAGGTAGCTGCTGCAAAAATCTATTTCAAGGAGCTTCTAATCAATCTTTTTACTGGAATATCATTTGAGCTAGTTTCAGACACTACTTATTTTCTTTTTAGTTTACAATCCTTCCCTTCTGCATCTAAATTGCTCATAGAAGTCTAATGCCAGATCAGCCCTTAAGGCATCAAAGGTATTTGTTTTCCCTGCTGAAATCCATAATCAGGCACTTGGCATTAGTGGCTGTGTCATACCAAGCTAATGAATAATAACAGACATAATTCTGCATCCCCTGTGTAAAGATAGGGGAGAACTAAATCCAGAAAAATGACAGGATGTATGTGCACTACCTGATGAGTTTTTCTTCTGTCTAAATCTTTATTCCCCCTTTGTTTTTCTCCCTTATGCAGTCAGCATTAGACAAGAAGCTGGAAGAGCTGGAAATTGATTGAAACCTTGTACTAATGGTACTGCAGCAAGTTTTGTCATTGATTTAAATGGAAGGAAACTCAAGCCTTTGGTATTACTCCTAAGAGTCAAGAAGAGAACTTTATTTGGACAGATACTGAACAGGTCTTATATTCTGAAAGAAGAAAGCTCAGGGATTTACAGACATTTTCATGTGTCTGCAGGCACAGATTTCTCAGGCAGTGCTCGGCAACAATATTGCAATGCTCTGACAATAGAAACGGCCACAGGCAGTTGATATGGAGTCATTTCTATCATTTGCAAGATGTTTAGAACTAACAGCCTTGAGCTTTTTTTAATGCTCAATTTAAATGCTTGATCTTTAAAAAAATGTCAGTGGTATATGCTTACATATGTGAAAATGCCAATTCACTATTTTTAAAATTATGTCCATTAGCTGATACAAGACTTAAATTACGTGTTTATTTTCTCCATTCTGTTTCTCCATCTCTGTAGACAAGAGAGGGTCTACCAGCTCTACAATACTTTTGTATATACAAAATGTCCTATTTTTATCCAGAGAAGACAGAAAAGTTGCAATGGTGAAAGCATAATTATAATATATGTCTTTTCTTCTTTTTTTATATCACTTAGATATCAGCATGAATCAATTCCAAGTCCACTGGTTACCGGAGTCCTGTGCACACAATGACACCAAAGGACTTGGGAAAGTAACTGAGCTGACTTATGTAAGTCTCCATTCATCCTTCTGCTCTGAATCCAGAAGCTCTGAATAGCTTCTAAGCAGCAAGAGAAAGGATGGATTTTTAACATTATACAGTATCCTTTATACCATGTTTCATAGATAAGTAAGAATGTTTCTTTTTTATGTTCCTCTTTGACAAAAGATAAAATATGGACTGTTTTGGATTTTGTTGTGTTTTGTTTTTTTTTTTAAATACACATAGAGTTAAAATAATATATTTTTTGTCAGTGTTATTCAGAAAACCAGAGGAGGCAAACAAACTTCTTATCTGAGTACTTATATATTTCTGCAGCATATAGAACCTGGAGCTTTATCTATAACTAGTACTGTAGGACTCTAGTACAGTGCAAATACTGAGAAATAATAATAGTAATTAATAACTGAGGTTTTCTTTTAGACATGCAGGTGGGTTTTACAACCCAAGGAGAGTAATAAAATAAGAAAAAATATTATAGGTGAAAAATACTATACATTAAATCTGAAAGTCAGACAAATATCAGATAAGGAGGAAAGCTCTATGTGAGTCCATGTCAGCCCAAATATATATTGCAGTGGCAGTTCTTCGTACTCAATTTGTTTGCAATCTAGTGTCATCTGTCTCTGTAACACATTATTTGAACAACACAGTAATGCGATTGGTGTATCACAATTGATTTAGTGGGTTATGGAGAATGGAAGAAATCACAATTCACCTTTCCTGCTTACCCTGACCTATAGTACTGGATCAATTCAGTGAAGTTAATGGCATGTAAAACTAGAGTAAATCAAAAGACATCATTTCTCAAACAGAAGGCTGTTAGCTTGTAAGATTTACCGCTTCATGGGGTCAGCAAAGCAAATATTAGAGGTGAATTGAAAAAATGATTGTGATATAATGTTATGATTGGTCCCCAATATCTCAAGTTATACACATTGAAGATAGGAGAAAGTTAACATTTAAGAAGTTTATTTCCACTAGAGGTCAGGAAAGACTCTTTGTACATCTGCCCAAATGCATTGTGGGATTAGTTTGTTTATTTCCTCTCAATCACCTTACTTTAATTGGTCCAATCTACTTTGGGAAACTCTGTGTTTCTTTTGAGGAAGAAAACAATTATAAGCAAGCAGAAGAAAGTTGATGCTACAAAAGGTTTGGTATTGGATGTGACTATCTAAACGTAAGGGCAAGGTGGATAAAGGCCTTATGTTTCCAGTGTTGAGCATTTAGACTCTGTCATAATAATAATAATAATAATAGTCCTGCCACAATTTTAAGCAGGAGTCAAACCTATTAGAACACTCTCATGACAAGTGGAAGATGAGGAGTCAAGTCCATTCTCAGCCCAATCTCCATGTTCCATTGAAAATGACCTTCCAAGTGAAGGTTAGACTAATCCATTTTAGGATTAGAAAAAAGAGGGAGTTAGAGCTAGTTACTCTAGCAGAAGAGTGCTAGAAATTAGTGATTCTGAAGGGAAGGAAATTTCTAAGAGGCAGTGAAAGACTTCTGACCTTAGCCAGTAAGGTATTACTGGACATTTTCTGAGGAAAAAATCCCCAAACTTTTTTTTTTTTCTCATATATGATTTGTGCTAAAGTTTTCAGGTTGTGATTTTCAAAAGTGCTTTAGACAACAGTAAGAATTTAGCAGGACGCTTACACATTGTTTGAAGTTTTCTTCTCCAGTCATTGTTTTTAAACAGAGGATTGTGCTTTGTAGTTCAGCTGTGGAGCTTTTCTTCATGATAAGAAGGTAGAAACTAAAGTGGAAAAAAAATGGATCCATAATGTCATGCTGGACTTTGAATGCACTTTTAAAAATTTAAATGTAGATGAGGCCTGTCATTTACAGAAGCTTAACTCAGCTTTCTTACATTTATTTAATTCAATTAATGTTTACATCTTCATAATGCTTCCCATTGCCTTCATGTCAGAGAGACTGTTCTAAGTGAAAAAAGCCAGTTGCAGCGTGGCAAAGGAACTCTTTATAATCAAAGGACATATCCAAATACCATGCTAATGTATTTTGCTACTGAAAATAATCATAATATAAGCAATGTTTGGTTTGTTCTCTGAGTAAAAGCCGTGTTGGCATGTGTTAAGCATATAATGAAAATATTTTATCGGAGAAAATTTTTCATCTGACAACCTTATTTTTCAATTTTTATTTTCTTTTTTTTTTTTTTTCCTAGAGATCTGTTTGCAGCATGTAATCTTGTTGTTTTTCTTCTAGGAAAACTACATGATTCTGAAGGACCTGTCATTTTCATGCAAATATAAAGTAACTGTTTTGCCTGCAAAATCTAAAGGTCGTTTTAAGGCTGAGAGTATTTTCTTTGTTACCCCACCTTGCTCTGCGTTTAAAGAAAAAAACCACAAGCACATTAATTGTCCTGCTGAAGGAGGTAAGGCATGATCTGGAGAAGTAGCCAAATAGTTTCAAATGCATTTATAATCACCAAAAAAGAGAAGTCCTTAAAATTAATTCTAAAATTCCCATTCTAAAATGGGAAATGAAAGAACAAAAAAAAAAAATGGGGCTAATGTTTTTGTGAAAAATCAACTAAAATGCAGAGCAGTATGGATTTTGGCTACCACATTACTGTTGGTCAATTAGGTGATAATTTTAGTGGACTGTTTATAAACATACGATGACATTTGTTATTACACAATTTATATTTTTGTAAGGAGGGACGCTTTCCCAGTTATATTCATTATAATGACAGATGAAAACTGTAAACATAATTATGCTGGCATAACCCATCTTTTGCATGTTTTGCTACTGATGCAAGCTGCTTTTTCAGTTTGATATTGTTTTGGTTAATTCTGTTCTCAAATAAAAACACTTGTGCCTTTCACATTGTCACCACAATGTTAGGTATAGCTGGAGGGTTATGGAAAATTGCAGAACCATGGAGGTGTTGGTTGGTAAGGAGCTCTGGGCTCAGCCAGTCCAGCCGCTCGCTTGAAGCAGGGCTGTTGTCAGCACTAGGTCAGGTCTGGCATGGCTTTGCACAGCCAAGTCTGAAACCTCTCTCTTCAGCTAGAGAGTGGACCTCTCACTTTGAGTCCTTCCTGTCCCCAAGGGTACTCCCATGCTCCTGAGTCACCTCAGAGTCCTCTAGCCACCGTTTTTGCCATTTTGTGACCATCCTTCCTGACAGTTTGCAGCATTATAACCAGGGCAACTGCAACTCAGACATATGTTTCCCCTAATCAGACCACTACTATTAACTTGTCCTGCAGTTTTAAAGCATGAATTTCACTTTTTTTCCTGCGTCATGGAGTTCAGTGCTATCCTGTGGGGTTTCTTGTGGTCTCAAAATTGAAAACCAGAGCTCAGGTATTCTGAAATACAGAGGAGCAGCAGGATGGTTGCCTGTGAATGAGGTGCTTATGCCTTTACATGCCACAGGCTTTCCTTTCTGTCGCCTGCAGCTGACAGAATTTGATTTGATGTTAAAATTTGGCACAAAATGCCAACGGAACATATCAAAGATAAGTTTTGGTTAACACTGAAAATAGAATGGCAGAAAGCTGGCAGGATTCTGGGTAACCCCAGAAAGGGAGCTCTGTCTGACCTTGATTTGTGGAACTAAATGGACATTATTGAACATTATATCTCAAAGTTTAGCTTATCTTTTTGCTTTCCAAATTTATAGTGCCAGTTCTACCCAAAGTGTTGGCCAAACCCGAGAATCTATCTGCGTCTTTCATTGTCCAGGAAGGTAACATCACTGGACATTTTTCCTGGAAGATATCTAAGGCAGACCTTCACCAGCCCATGACAGGGTTTCAAGTAACTTGGGCAGAAGTAACCACAGAAAGCCGTCAGAACAGCTTACCCAACAGCATCATTTCGCAGTCACAGATACTGCCAGCAGTAAGTTTTTTGTTACTTTCCTTTACTAGCTGCTTTGCAAGTGTGTGCATATATGGCCTATGTTTAATGTTTAGTGGTGGTGCAGATGTCACACAGAGCATTCTCTGGCTCTGCAGGCAAGTTGGAGCAGGAAGTGCTCAATTTTTCTTCCTTGCTGGAGAAACAAAGCACAGCTACTCTTCTGGATGACACATGAAACATTGTAATGTTCCCAATTGTCAAATTAGCAACCGTTGTCTGAGAAATGCCTGAAGAGAGGAAAAGATCATCTGTGTGGCAATAGATATTTTTTATTTTCTTTTGATGGTCAGGCTGTTCAAGTTGGTGGTTACTATAGTTTTACTAATTATTTATTGTCCAAGTTGATGGATTTAAGAGAATTTTCTCTTCCTTTGAGTCACTCATTGCTTTAAGAAAAATAAAAATCACTGCCCCTTCTGCCAATACACATCATTGTCCAACAGACAAATAATTTAAATGAGAACTAGGTTTCACTCTTTGTTGAAAGCGTGAGAATTAACAATTTGAATTCTTCCCCCTATTTGCTTTAAGATGGCCTTTGCTGTTCCAGTTCCTCCTCTGGCAGAGGCAGGTGAAGGGCACTTCATTCAGACTCTGTTGCCAAGTCCACCAAAGTCAACAAAGGCTTAAGCAGCTGGTCTTGATCCAAAGTCAGCTAACAACTTTGGGGCTCTTTTCATTCACTTTAGGGAAGTGAATCAGGGTGATTGTGTCTAGAGCAGAGCTGGCTGAAAGTCTTTTCACAACATTTGTTTCACCAAAGAATGCATAAAATGTTTTGTTGGACACATCCTACATTCAGCACGTTTTCCACAAATGCAAGGCAAGGTTCTCACCATTCTGTCCTAATTCCTAGCAGACTGCCCTAAGGCTAGGGCACCCGTCTTTCAAAGCCTGTTGCTCTGGAGGAGAGCAACAAAGTTGACCTTGGATCCTCTGAAAGTATGGGGGAAAGCTAGCACGCAGTGCGCGGAGCTGTTTTGTTACAGCTTAGTACAAACTTGGTGTGATCTGCACCAATTCACTCCAATCTCAAGCCACAGTCCAGAGTGGAAGCATGATGCAGTTACAGTCTTTGTCTCTTCAGCAAGCCACGCTGCAAGATTACCTGAAGTGGTTACTCAGTCACAGACCTTTGGCTGCAAACTGCAGCTTTAGCACAATGATAATCAAAGTCACAGGCCACAAGATGTTACTTTTCACTTCAGTTTTCATCTTTTTTTTTTTTTTTTTAGGAGTAGGTGCATATTTTATTCAGAATTTCATGTTCCTTTTTTAAAGCTTTTGGTCCAATTAGGAAATAGATAAATAATATATATATATATATTAAAGTCTATATAGTTTTTTTTAAAACACTCCTTTTCATTGTGTTATGGTTTAACATTGTTTTCTTTGTTTTTCTGTTTTCACCACTGTAGAGTCTGGAGGTTCCTTATTTAGTTGTGTATCACTATATGTATCTCTCTATCTATCACAATAGTTAAGAATACTCTGGTTTGAGCTGAAACAGTATCTTCCTACTACCCCTCAGAAACCACCATAACTGGCGTATTTTATGGTGATGATCATTCACTCATTCTCTGACTGATAAAAATTTAATATGTACACAATGGGGGGCTGAAACCCAGAGGTTTCAGGGCTGAAACCCTGCCAGCTGCTGGAGGAGTTCAGCAAGTTATATGAGATGGAACAACTTCAGCAAGGTCTATTAAGAGTAGCCCTGTCTCAGAATACACTCTTATTTGGCAGTAAAACTACACATTTTCACCTACCTTTTCTCTCTCTCTTTTCCCCTTTACTGTTGGCACTGGCAGTAACAGCAAATTATCAGTTATTCCCACAGCCTGCTTAGGTTGCCCTGCATGGTGCTGGATGCAATGCCAGCCAGAGGAACTTGCCCTGCAAATTCCTGACTGGCCCAGCCTGGCTGGTCACAGGAGCACGCTGTGCCCGCACTGTCCGGCATCACTGTCCCTCTCTTTCTTTCCCAGAACTGGTCATTTTCAGCTTGGGGTAAGGTGACCGAGGACTTTTGATTCCTTAGTGCTCTTCAGTCTTTAGCCATATGTATTCGTGTTTGGGGACATTTATAAACTTACTCTGAAATTACTTTGCACAAGTGTAAGTGACCATGCAAGATACGGAGCGGTGAAAATTGAAGGCATCATGCCAAAAATGGGATTAAGAACCAAAGGGTAGATTCTCATGGCATAATTGTGAGAAATATGATGAAATCTGTGTAGCCACACTTATCTTCATTAGCTGCAGCAGCGGACCTGTGAATTGCCATGAATTAATTTACTAATTAGAGGAATTCACAGAACTATCCCAAATGAAAACAAGTTGATATACTGAACATGCTTGTTAACAGTAATTAATAGGAAGTGAATGTTTTTATTTTTTTTTTAGTGATCAGCACATCATCCCTTTTCACAGAATCACAGAATCACATGGGGTTGGAAGGGACCTCTGGAGGTCATCTAGTCCAACCCCTCTGCCAAGGCAGGTCCACCCAGAGCAGGTTGCACAGGAACATATCCAGGCGAGTTTTGAATGTCTCCAGAGAAGGAAACTCCACCACTTCTGTGGGCAGCCTGTTCCGGCGGTCTGCCGCCATCAAAGTAAAAAAGTTCCTCCTCATGTTTAGCTGGAAATTCCTATATTCAATTTGGTGCCCATTTCCTCTTGTCCTGTCCCTGGACACCACTGAAAAAAGACTATATCTCCATTCTCTTGACACCCTCCCTTTAAGTGTTTATAAGGATTGATCAGATCCGCCCTCAGTTTTCTTTTCTCCTGATGAAAAAGACCCAAGTCCCTCAGCCTTTATTCTAGTAACACTAAGGAACAACTTTGACCTCTTACACACAAAACCATAATATTATGGTTAAAAAGTATATGCAAAGGCAAGGGCAAACAAAAATTTCAAATCAAACCCTCTCAATGAAGTGATGCATATGTTAAATCCTTTTAAAAGGGTTCTAAGAAAATAATTTGTGAAAGCTAAGAGTGACAGAAACTGTTTTAACTGCTGCTTTGTGTGAGTAGATCAACTACGATTTATTTTTAGATGCTCCGAGAATTAATGTGACTTATTTATTTTTAGGATCATTATGTACTTACTGTGCCCAATCTCAGGCCATCAATGCTGTACCGCTTGGAAGTTCAAGTACTGACGACTGGTGGGGAAGGCCCAGCTACAATAAAATCGTTCCGAACACCTGACCTGCCTCCATTTTCACCCCACAGTATGTAGCACCTTGTTTTGACATGTGGTTACATATTACAGAACTTCAGTCCTCCACATATAAACATTTAGCTCGAGCCTTAGTGTCTTTATTGTTTCGGTAGCATTCCATGAATTTAAGATAGGTGAAAGTGCTAGGTTTTCCCCCCATAACTGTCCATCAGCAATCATGGAAGCAAATGCAGTCTTTCTCTTACTCATTTTCTCTGGTCTGAAAATGATTTTGCCATTTATTTTGCCCTTTATTCCACCACTGCTCTTTGGCTTATGCCTATAGCATTTGGAATTCAAAATGGTCTGTCCTCCAAGTGCTACCTGTGATTGCTTTGCTTCTAAGGTTAGATTTTTCTGAGTGCATTCAGTCCAGCATGGCTAGAGCCTCGTCATATTTCTAAAGCAGTGCAGACCTCATAAAGGCCATTTCCAGCATTTTAAAAGTTTCTGAAAAGTACAGCTCAATGTTTCAAAGCTCAACAAAAAAATATAATTAATTAGTCCAAGATTAATCTGCTTGAATCTTTTTGTCCTTTCACAGTCATTAAGTTATCTGGACTGATTATGCATATAGTTGTGGGCACAGGCAGTTCACTTACAAGCTGAAGGCCTCACGAAGATTTTTTGGTATGGATAAATGATGGTGTTACATATTCAGTGTTTGATGTGTGCATATTTTCCTACTCTTTTGTTTAGGACCTCATCTGAAGCAACATCACCCACATCACTACAAGCCACCCCCAGAGAAATATTAGACTGTTTCAGATGATTATACAAATAACTGAGAGAAAAAACTAAGCTCCCAAATGGAGGCTAGGAAAAGGCACATCTGTAGGAGCAATGAACCCAGTTTTCCAGAGGAAGCTACCATCTTGTATGATCAGTACCTACTTCTCTGTAGTTTAGCCATGACAAATTATATTTGCACCAAGGCCAGGATGAAAGATACAGCAAGTATCATTTCAGTGCCATCACTATTCAACAAAATGAAGATCGCATCCAACTCAACACCCCTGAGAAAATCGAAAGTGTGTTCATTATAATGTTTTTGTATTTCTATGTTTAAAGTAGATTGAAACAGTGCAGCGTATACAGCTTTTTCTCTTAGTGACTTCAATGTTAATATTTGCAAGGTTTTCCTGTGATGTATACATACTTTTGAACACTGGAGGCCATGTTCTCATCAGCGTGTTTAAGTGATATATTTTACTTATAGCTCTGCCTGTCACCAGTTTAAGCACTAGTGTATTTTGCTCTTAAAGAAGATCTCCATATGTCTGAAGTAAGGACATTAGTAAAATAAGTACCATTAGCAGAAACCCTAAAATAGTCAGTATTTGATAATTGCAGTATCACCAGAGAGGAAAATGATGATACATTTGTATCATCCATCTGTTATGAAATGGTAACATTTCAGCATGAAGATCATCTATTAACTAGTTAATAGCTAAAAAATATCCATGGTAGATCTACCATTGTAAAGAAACAAATGTTAATTAATAGAATTGTTGAAAATCTAAGTCAATTAATACCTTAATTGATAGAATGAAGAAGAATTAATTCAAAAAATCCAATTTCTAATTTTTTGATAAATAATATTGCAATATATAGTAACATCTCAAAAATAAAAAGCAATTTTCTAGTTAAAAATTTGAACAGTTAACATGAACATTTTAGAAATTGAAATTCTGCAGAACATTTATTATTTAAGTAGCCACGGAGCTACTTTTTGGCTTTGGTTTTTGATGCATGTATCTCTTTTCCCCATGGATCTTTTGAACAGAAGGATGGATGTGTTGGCTCCGTGCTACTCTGCTTACAGAAAGAAATATGTGACAATATTCTGGCATCTGGAAAACATTGGCTTATAGTTTATTTGAATGCATTTTTCAAATTTAGACAGAAGGGTGCCCTTTCTAACCATTAGGGAATTCATATTGCCTTATTGTGCAATATAAACTGTCTAGAATAATTTGCCACACAGAGAGACAGCCTTCGATAGTAAACAGAAACTGCTTGGATTTATTACTGAGAGGGTGGAAAGTATCTGCCAATAAACATCCACAAAAATACTCGTAATCAGCTTCTCATGTTCAAGATGTTCAAAGTGCCCCTGCATTCTTTGGCACAGTTTTCATTGCTCCTTGAGCCATTGTATGATGAGGCTAGTGGAGATCAAACGCTTAGTAGTCAAACTTGACAAGGTGGCCACTTTTTCACTGGCAGATGCTGCAGACTCCCCTGGTATGTCCTATTTGCCTGAGATATTAAGCATGAGGAGCTCAGACTTGAGTCGTAAATATATTTTTCTTGATGACAAACTGTTTTGTGGAAAGCAAATGCAGAGAAAACTGAGGATAAGAAAAAACTGAAACTGAAGATAAGAGTTGTGTTTATTATAGTAGAGCATTCACAAATACAGTTTGTCTATACTGAAATTTATAGCTTTGTGTTTCATGTGGGTTGATACCAACAGGGAGTGAAGGAGACAATTTATGATCATTCACTCATTCCAGTTTTCTTACATTTCTGCCTTTAGCTTTAAAGGTCTCTTTTTGCCATTCTCTTTCTACTTTGCTTTTTTTGTCTTTTTGAAATGCACTTAGTGACCAAGAACTTTTCCAGGAAATTTCCATTGATACATAGTAGCAACTTCTATTAGCTACACAATAGTTTAAAAGTATTAAAGGCCACGGTGGTTTTAATTCTTTCCTCTATCATCGTTGTCTCCCCTTTTCCAAAATACATTTGCAAATTAACAGATGAACTCTTCTTCGTAAAATCTGTAGTATAAAAGATTGTTTTCAATTTTGGAAGAAGGCCAAAGTCTCAGAGACTTTTGTCAGGGCGGAAATGTTCTGTGTGTACAAGTTTTTACAAATTAAAACCAACTTGAATCAGAACACCATGCAGCACTACTTCAATATTTAGATTGCACAGGGCATCAATAAGGCTAGAAGTGATCTCTGTGGTGTTTGCTGAGAGCAGGAATCAGTGGGATCAGGGAAAGTAATTACTTCAAGCTTCTCTGAAAACTTCTGCCCAAACCTTTCAATCACAGTCTATTCTAGTTATGCTGGAGCAAATCCGTGGTGAGTTGTTTAATGTTAATGAAATTAACTTTCCTTCATAGTGACAGTGTAAAGCATAGAATATGGATGTTGGTCTTTATTACAAAGATGCCAAATCTGCCTTGAAGATAAACTGGGAGTTAGCAGCCCTGAGTGATCATACCCTTAGTCTTGGTTCCTGAGAGGAATCCTCACTCTTCTGAAATGAATCAAAATTGGTTACTGTTTGCTGATGCCAGTCTCATTGAAGCATTGAACTTTTAAAAAAAACAACTTACTTTTGAAGAATATGGAGGAGTTTTCCCTTATAAAGTAGATTCTGGAATATTTTTTTTTTAAAAAAAGATACTAAAGTGAGATTGTATTGAACAAGTGTAATATATAGAGTCCACTGAGATATAAATCATTTTTTTCCTTCTACAAACCAACTTTTCAACTCACCTTTCATGCCACCCTCCAAATCAAAAATGGAAAATACAAGATCAACAAAGTTGATGAACAGATGCTAAATTCCCAACTATGTATAATTTCCTGATTATTCTTTGAATTTAGAATTACAGATTTTAAGTTATTAGTGCCTAATTCATAAAGCCTTGTTTGCTGAGTTGTACAGGGTATTGTCATAATTTACTAGCCTAAGTCACATTAAGCATTTAATTCAGCAATAGAATTGTAATTCACTACTTGATTCACTAGTTAAAGATGTATTTTCTCTAATGATGTTATGTAATGCAAAGTTAATATAGATATTGGGATGTTTTTAGATATTCTGCACCTTTACACTAATGTATTATTTCCTATATACAATTCCGATGGATTTGTCTGTTGAATTCACGATGCATTTTGTTCATTTCTTGAAGGAGAATGGTAAGGTTATGCCATTTTTGCTAACTGCTTTGTAAGGTGGTTTTGTTTTTTTTTTTGGTCATTGGTGATTTATTTTTAAGGAAAAAATGGTTTGTTCTTGTTATATCTTTTTTTTTTTTTTACCATTTTTGAGTTGTTTATAGAGCAGGAGAAATTCAAATAAGACAGAGCTTGTGAGGTACTGCCATGTGTATTGATTTAGTATATAGCACATAGACAATGAATAAGAGTCTGACTTCTAAAACACTGAACATCCTCATCAAATACCTGAGGACATGGTGTGGCAATGCTAACATTGACATTAATGTTTGGCATGATCACACACAAAATCAAAGTAATACTCAGTGCTAATGCAAACAGGAATTTTACCATTGGCTTGGCAGAACTCTATAGAAACCTAAATACTGAGTCAATTTGTTCCACAATACTTTCATCTCCATGCTCCCAACTGGAGTCAGGGAGAGTTTCAGATAAACAGGCCCTGATTCAGGAAGGTGCTCAGAAGAGGAAACTTCCATGTGCACCAAAGAAGACAGTGGGATAGAAGTAAACCTTTGCAACTAATAATGAGCTTTAGTGATGTCTCAAATAAAGCATGGATGTCAAAATTCGCTTGAATAGTCTTAAATCAGGGCCTTATAGAATAAAGTATGGGACCCAGACAGTTCTAAATTCTGTATACAACAACATTAAAAACATTATTTTTGTCTTGTGTATATGTAAATGTAGTTGTGATATTGACTTATTTATTAATTCATTTTCTTACACTATGTGCCAAGTATATTCCTACCCTTTTGATCAGTACCTGTGAACATCAGTTACTAAAAATAATGTTATGCAAACTTGTGCATTGTAACCAGGAATATGATGCTAATAAGATGTTGCATGTAGTTTTAAATAATTAAGAAAATCCTTTATTTAAAAAATGTAAATGAATACCTGCAGATGTTGATGATTATATATGGTTTTGCATGCCAAAACTCATTGTTCAGTTGTGGGCATGAAACGTAACGACTGTATTACCTCTACTGAATATATTAGTAAGGTACAATTTACAAAGTAATTAACAGAGCTCTATATGTAAAATTTTTACTTTTCACTTAATTATATTAGTAGTAGAGGTAACAGAACTGCTTCTCTGTTACCCAAATTGGCTGTAGAAATTATGTTCCTATAACACTCATTTAAAGTCAATATTTATTTATATATGTAATACAAAAAGAGTGGTCTTATGTGTCTGTCCTGTTATTTAGAGAAAAAAAATACACTTCTTGTAAAAAATAATTTGTAAAAAAATGTAAATGTAAATAGAGTCTGATTTCTTTTACTCATTATTTTCATGTTTAGAATTTGTACATACTGTTTAGGTAATAAACTGTCCTACATCAAAATCTTGCTACATTATCTCCTCCATACAGAATTTATAGTTTTGTTTTTCTTAGGTTGAAGACATAGAGTCATCTAAGAAAAATCAGTGTCATGCCAAGTACCTTTGCTACATCTACATTTCATTGTGTATGAAGTCATCCTCTGTTACTGCAGCATTTTGTTTTATTTAGAAAATGATCAAAATAATCTGAAAATAAATGTAGATGTCATTTCACTCTTTTACATTGAAAAGCAGCCCTTGAAGTAAAAAATTAAACTGAAGAACTTGCCATCCCTTTCTCTGTTTAATGGAATAGTGCACAGTGAAGATTTGTTCACTCATTCTAATATTAACTTAAAATAATCAAAATGTTGCTGGATCTATGTCATTGGCCTGATCCTGCAAATCAAGATTTTCATGACTGAAAATCATTCTGAAATCTATGTATACACCAGATATGGATTATTTTCTATTCTATAATGCCATATCCCATGATTTAAATTCCATATTTTTAATACATATAAACATCTGTCTTAGTACAAACATCTCACTATTTCAAATTGTCGTAGATGTGCTGTCATTCTCAGATGTAATATCTATAGTTTGGGGATGTGCCTTTGACTTGCTCTTGACTTACATAATAAACATTTAGGTTTTATTGACTTGAACATGAACTCCAAAATTTCCTGGTATTGCTTTCTCATTAGAATTACTGCTTAAAATTTTGGGCTTGGTTTTCCTCTTACATAACTGAATAATGTTTAGAAAAACCCATGCAGTTATATTTCTCTGAAAGTTGGACTATTTCAATAAGATTTGCCATTATGATTCAGTAAATCCAGAATGATCTATCGCTGTGGCTAGCTAAGGTGACATAATAAATAGTGTTCTATAGAAGTGTTCTATATGATATAATTTAAAATAGCTATTCATTTTTTCCTTCCATAATACTAAATAAATATTTTCTTCAACATTGAATTAAAAGAGGTAAGGACTGGATGATGTGAATCATATGAAATAAAGCAAATTTGCTATATATTGAACAGTATCGATCATTTTGATGTGGCTTGTGGCTTGTGTTTCTGTGTGACTTGTTTTTTGTGCATCTAAAACTAGAATGCACTCAAAAGACTCCATTTCATAAAAAATTTAATACAATGAAAGCTCTTTACAGTACAAAAAAAAAAACCAAACCCACCCTTCTGTACTTCTGTTTTCTTATTACAGGTGTTGCATTGTCATCGTTGGGATATATGCCAGTCTCCTTGAGGAAGCCCTTGAGCCAAAACACTGGCTGTTAGCCCGCCGGTGGCAATGTGGCACCTGTAAGGGTAAAAATGTCACTGGGGAGAACACTGAGAACATAAGCTTTGAAACAGAGCCAACGTGCAAGACTCCTGCAGATAGGAAGGGGATGCGGTTCAGCAGAAACGAATTCCTCTATCCCTTTTCAAATTGGGCTTAGTAGCCTCCCTGCTTCGACTGAAGGTGCTGGCAGGAGCATAGATTAATATTTAATACGTGCTTTGCTATAAGCATTTACTATGTAGAGTGCCGTGTGGCACAGAAACTAAAGAATTTATGAATTCTTGCTGTACCCGGTTCCTCACCTGTGATATTGATTTATTCATGTTACTTAGTAATAAGGTACATTCAAGAGGTCTTTTTCTTCTCAAAGGAAGATCAACTCTGTAAATAGCGGTTTGTCATTTTTCAAGAGAGATAGACAAATATGCGGCACACAAATATCCTGCAAATATATGTGTACACCAAATAGAACTTGTTTGATTTTGTCGCAAACCGTCCAATAATAAATATGTGCAATACATTCAAAATCGTCAGTGTTTAAAAAGAACTCTGGGTTTGCTGATTAGTACCAATTAGCCAACGTATTTTTCATATTTTTATAATTTTATTTAGAAAATACGGCCTGATTTAAGTGGTTCAGACTACACCGTTATTAGTAGATGCAGA
The DNA here is from genome assembly GCA_004320125.1 of Scolopax mira. Classification (NCBI taxonomy): domain Eukaryota; kingdom Metazoa; phylum Chordata; class Aves; order Charadriiformes; family Scolopacidae; genus Scolopax; species Scolopax mira. The sequence continues at coordinate 97,187 of BJBW01001395.1, forward strand.
GTGATAAGCTTTAATTTCCACAGTGTCATTTTTATTTAAGTGAATGGCAGAGAAGGCAGACTGGGGACAGAAGAGCATAGGTGGCACAAAAAGAAGCTAATCATCTTGTGTATTTGTTTCTTTGCAGACATCTAATATCCCGTGCTGCAAACATTCAAATTAATCTTTTAAATTTCTTTTATGAGATGTGCTGCAATACTTGTTTGAAATATAAATATTTCAGGCTTTCAGTGAACATACCTGCAAGCCAAAATCATTAGACCACAACTCATAAAACAGGAACACACAACTAAAAAGTAAACTGGTGGATGCTAATGGTTCTCTCAGAACACTTAGGGACAACTGTTCTTTTAATTTGGTGTTTATTGAATCATAATGAAGACAACGAAGATCCATATGCATTTTTCTTGCTTTGAGTGAAATATCACAAAGAATCCCATTTAATTGGCTAAGGTGCTTCATGAATGGCTGAATTACCAGGGGTATAGAATAGCTTGACACTGTAATGATGATTTCTGTAGTGAATGATCTCTGTATTTTTACATTTTTCTTACGATTTTATTAATTTGTCTCATCTTTTTGCCTGGACTTCATTTTTTTTGTTTGTTTTATAATGGATCACTGTTCATTGCTTTTGTTGTATGTTCAGTGGGAGAACTTGTCTCATTTATAATCCTACTCATGCGTGGCACACCCAAAGCATGTTTCTCTTCACTGCTCATTGCTGTAAAAATTACATTTATGATACCTGCAATAAATAATAAAGCCATTAAGATAATAATATACATTCATGTATTTAAAGCTGCTTTCAACAGCGGGCTCCTTGTCAACAAAGTAATATTAGCTTTTAGATATAAAGCGTATCTGCAGCTGTATCTTGTTTAAAGTATTATGCACATAATATAGATTTGGAGAATAAGGAAACCTTACTGTCTTTTTAACCAACAGCCATGCTTACCACAGGAAATTGTGGCAAGCACACAGAAGCATATTAAACTGATAGATATCATTTATATTTGCAGCTTGATATATGCTGTTAAGTCAATAAATTATGTTCAGGTTAGCTAAGTACATCAAAACTGATCCCAATTCATCTGCAAAACAGGAGAAGTGGATGAATACCAGAAGACTGGAGAGACATGTGGCAAGAACAATATAAACTTCTCTGTTTGAATAATATCAAGAAGCACAAAGCTGACACAGCTTAAATTATAAGTTTTTCCAATCACTAATAGAGATTGCTCAATGCTTTAATAAATCCTAAAATGACCCCACATTCATTTTGTAGGCAATTTTGTAACTTTTGTAAGTAAATTTATATAATATGTGGAATAGCAAGAAATTAGTAACATAAAACTCACATAAAGCAGTGTAATCCAGTTCAGTGAACACTTCAGTTTGTGATTCTCTCCCTGAAACTGAAGTTTGACTAAAAAAAATCTTCCTATTTTTAAAAATTATATTTGTAGTTATTGGGAAACCGTAAGTCAAATAACGTAGTCGGTGTTTTTAGTAGCTGTTGTCAAACTTTATCTATGAAACTTGTTCTCTTATCTCAACTAACCTCAAAATCTCTAGAATAGTTTATTGCATGCTATCATTCATAGATGATAGATTGCTCAGGGCCTTGCCTGTTCAGGTTTTGGAGGGGGATAGGATTCCGCACCCTGTCTTACTAATTACTTAGGAAACAACAGCGAGGCAAATAGTGACATCTTTACTATCAAGGAGATTGTATGTGAAAAACCACATGGCATAAATAATTTCAATTGCATGATGAGCCTGTCAAATTACAAAGAAATTGAAAAATATTCTTTTGAAGCTCATGCTTATAAGTTCTTTTATTCTCTGTAGGATTTTGATTACACTCTTCTTACGCTGGCCCTGGGAAATCAAAGCCAGCAGAAAATGAAACCTGCAGCTTCTCAATATATTTTTATTTTGTCAGACATTAGTTACTTCACAAGCTTTGAGAAATGGGAATTTGATCAGCCATATTTCTAGAGAATTTATACTGTCTGCTTTGCATGCAAAACTGAATAGGACTCACGTGATAGTTTACCATATTAACATATTAACATTCAACATATTATTAAATATTAAATCGACAATAGCAATGGCCCATTTGTGTTGCCTCTTTTGTATGCCATGGGTCATTTGTTTGGGGAGCTACAGCTACCAAAATTGTCAGTCCTTAGTCTTGGCAGGGTATAAGCTTCTGAGGAGACCACCAAGGGCTTTGGAGAGCTGAGACAACCTGAGCAGGTCAGGTTGCTGTGGCTGAGGTAGTGAGTGCCTGGCACCAAGTTGGCTCTGATGGTGCCACAAATATTGAAACCCCCATGCTTGGGGATGTCACATTGGAGAGGGGACGGCACATGGAGAGGGGACAGCTGCCTGGGTGTGGAAAAATAAGGAGCACCTTCAGTGGAAATACTATGGAAAGTCCTCTATTCCCACTGCAGGACTGTAAGGTAAGTAGGGAAGAAAGTTTCAGCATGGAGGTGTCCACTGATCCAAGCTGGGAGGGTAGTTTATCAGGTTGCATGAGCATAGCCTCAACAAAAGAAGGAGCAAATGTGGCATAGAGAACTGGGTCAGTCAGGGGGAGATGCCCCTGCTGTTGAAGCAGAATGGTCCTGTTCCACAGTAAGGGGAGAGAGGATCACCTCACACTTTCAGTATGCCACCTTTCTGAGGGGACTAGGTAAGGGTGGGGAAGGTGGGAAAGATGCAAAGAAGATTGGCACAAAGACCTTCCTGCTGGAACCCATATAGACCTACTTCCATGGAACGTTGGTTTGTAGAAGACTCAAAGAGATACCTCGATTTGCTGTTGGCCCAAACTTCTGCAGATGCAGAGCTGAAACTCTGGGACATCGGTGTGAAATATCACCATGGCTGGGGTACTAGCTAGGACTGACATTGCCTGCAGCTCTGACAGGGTTTTGTGTCTACTGCTGGCAGTGTGCAAGGAGCTCAGCTCATCCAAAATGGAAGGTGTTTAGGCAAAACTTTGAGATGTGGAATTTGGACCTGTGTGGGAGCTCACCTCTGGTCTCCAGTAGCCTTCACTGTTTCACCACTGTGGTGGTGTATTGCTATCCCTGCTCTTCCTTTTTTCCCTTGGGTTGCCATGCACTCAGGGAAATTCACAATGACCTGTCCTAAGCAAGTCTTCCCCTGCACATGGGCTTGTCCCCACGTTTGTGGTCTACCCCAGCTCAGATCACGTCACCCAAATATTACCTGGTGTCAGAGGGATAGCTGTGTGAGATTCATCGCTATCAAACACAGTTGCTGTAAGGAAAGGGACTGTGTTGGAGCATAAGAAAAGCTGAGTAAATCAAGGCCCTAGGAGCTAGAAAGGGTAAACCATAGCACTGTGTGCAAAGAAGCTGTAGCTCTTGAGCTGGGTAGAGGAAGGGAGAGGAAAGGAGGAAACTGCAAGGGGGATTCCCCTTCTGTTGTTTCCTCAGTGACTGCAAATGAGTGAGATCTGCCCTTACTCACCACGAGAGCACCTAATAAGTAATGTGTCCCTGATCTGTGACCTCACTAACGAGACCCTGATCTGCCAAGAGCAGAAGCTGCACTGGGTGACAGTCGAAAGAAAAGAATGTCCCTCTTAAAGGCAGGATTTGAGCCCACTGGGAAGATCATTACAGTTTATATCCAGAGCCTCACATGCTCAGTTCTTCTGAGACATTCAAGGTGAGGCTCGACGAGGCCCTGGGCAACCTGGTCTAGTTGGAGGTGTCTCTGTAACTGCAGGGGGGTCGGACTAGATGACCTTTGAAGGTCCCATGATTCTATGATTCTGGCGCTAAATCTCAGGCAAGTTTTCCTTTTTCTGTGGAAGTCTAGCTAGACAGAGGAGTGAGAGTCAAACATTAAAAAGAAGAGGCAATTTACATGCAAGAGAGGACAGGCAATTAAGAGACCTAGCAATTTTATATTAAAGTCAACTCCTCAACTGTCCTAACTATGGGGAAACTGTGATGCAGGCAGAGCATTTCTGCATAATCACCAGTTTACAGTTTTGTCTAATGAAGCACTTACCTTCAGATGAAAGAAAGGGATGCTGCTCCAGTTTTTAGCAGCTTATAGTGAGGATTTAGCGACACTTTCTGTAAAATATTGTGCATCTTAGATTTCTGAAGTCAATAGGTTTCTTTTATATCCAAAAGACAAGTCTAAATGCATGACTCGCAGCATTACAATTGAAAGAAAGCCATTTTCAGGCATTGTGAAGCATATGCTACAATCAGCTTGAATGTGGAAATATTGAAATACTTACAGATCAAGTAAATGTTTCTCTTCCTCCTTAAATAGTTCAGACTCAGAAACTCAGAAATAAGAAAAAGGGTCACCTTTAAATGAACCAGCCACAGATAAGAAAATAATACTTACTGAATTTCTTAAGGGCTTGTGAAGAAGAGGAAAAAGATCAGCAAGTATGACCCATCAGAAGTTTAGTGCCAGAAATAAAAGGATGCCAGATGTGAATTCTGGTCTCCACGCACATCTCTTTGTTGTGTATCTTGGCTACTTGGAGGCTTCAGGTATAGTTAGTCTGCCAGAAAATTCAATAGATGTTCCACTGCCGTGGAGCCAGCACACTGTAAAGAACTACAAAGAAAGTTTCCTCTGGTCTCTGGCAGGCTGCTATCATCCTCCTAGTAAACTTTCACATTGTAGGAGAATACATAGCTTTCCCTTAAATGAACAGATTCATGGCTTGAAAAAAGACGTTTTGATAAGCCACTGTGGGAAGAGAGCTCTAAAACAAAGGCCTAGAGGGGAACAAGAAAGATTTTAATGAGGCGGAGAGTGAAAAAAATTAATAAATATGATTCAAAAATCCTTATTTTTATATTAAATATATCACCTAGAAATTCTGAGAAATGGTAGAAAAAAATTTAAAAATAATGAATTTACTAAATCGGTCTAAAACTGCTGGACAGACCATTCTGCAAATTCTGTAGCATCAATCCGTTAAATATGTTTCTAGTGTGTCATAGGAATCCAAAAAAAGCCTGTGAAATGTTGGGAAGCCTTTATTTGAAGCATTTCTTAGGCTGGACATCTTGGAATACCACACTTAGTTATTAACATCATATTGCTCTTAGTACATGTTAATGTTGTTCAAAAACGTACGTATGGCTTAGCTAAGTGATTGGCATCAGCACTGTAAGGACACACCACATTGTTAGTTTAATAATGACTGTTACTTTGTTTTTTGCCATGTTCTTTAGTCTTCTTGCCATACAAGCAGCAGGAATGGCAAAATGGTAAGCAAAAGACATGAAATAAGGTCCCTTGTTTTACTAGATTCTATGCTGATTGCCATTATTGCCAAATTTAGGCCAAGGTCCTTCCAATTGTTTTTAATCTCCTTCTCAATGACTGTGATTTAGTTAGGCATTTAAATGTTTGGAATCCCATTAATGCTAAGTTTGTCAAAAGCCCATGCCTTCCCTATGTTGCCAAGGTAGACTTTGCGCTAAACAAGGCAACTTATATTTCCCTAGGGCTATAGAGCACCATCGGCAACTGCTCCATCTGGTTCCAGGGATCATCTCTTGTAAAATCTCTTTACAAATCACAGTCACCTCTGCCCTTAAATCCATTTTAAATTTAATAGCAGTACTGTTGGGTTTGAGATAAAAAACTGCAACGTGCCCATCATTGACTTTGAGAACAGATCCTAGGTTACGTGAAGCCCTTCCTCTTGATTAGGTGGTTTCTCTAATTCAGTCCTTCAGACTTTTTCTTTATGCATCCTCGATATACTTCTGTTGGCTGAGCCTCCCTCCTCTCTGCTGTCTTCTGCCTTGGCCCTAACAGCCAAAATTCTGTCATGGGAAATCCACTCTTCTAAAAAGCATTTTTATGGGCTCCCTTGTTTATCTAGGGATTTTGCTTTTGCTCATTTGTGACCACTGTCTCCCTACTTTTCATTGAGTATCTTGCATTTTGCCTGAGTTGGACAATGATGCTTCTCCATCACTCATTTAAGAAGAAAAGAAATTATTAGCTGCAAGATGTTTCATAAATTCTAATAACTAAACACTCTGTTATGTGTTCTTCACTCTCAAAATTGCACGTCTTATTTATACGTAAACTTTACAAAATTTTTATCTTTCCCTGATCACTGACTATTTTGTGCCAAAAGGCTTGCCTCTTGGGGCATACTATAGATTTTAGGTTGTTTACTTTATTTAAAGAATAACATCACCATTATTTTTATAAAGGTTATCTAACAATATTATCACATTCCTCATTGCATACATTATGAGATATTTTGTGCTTCATGGATTTGTGTGAAGTTTCCTTTTCCAATATTCAGTTTTTTACTCTCAGGTGATTCAATAAGTTAACTATGAGAAATATTTTAAAAGGCTAGATTGCAGCTGATTGTCTTTCTTCAAAGTGACTCTATTTCTCCCATAAACCTGAAAAATTACCAAAAAAGGTAAATATTTATAATGACAAGAAATTTTTTCCCCTAGTGGATCATTCTTTGCACCATAGAATGTTTTACTTTCTTGGCTTCATTTCACAGATTTTCCCTAAAATTTTCTTATACCAGCTTTGTTACAAATTTGAAGAAAAGGAATGATGAATCCTTACAGCAGCCAATCTTTATGTCACAAAAAGATTGTTTGGATATTATACTAGGTGTCACTCAAAATGTTTCAGAAGTATGACTTGTCTGTGGGACTGTACTCTGTGTATATAGATTTATTCCACTGTAAATTTGCACTGTTTACAAAAGTGTATTTCAGGAAGTATTTCAAGAATGCAGTCAGAGGATTAGTTAAGACAAAAACTTATTACTAAAGACATTTATCTTCTCTTCAACTGCTTACCCCTAAGGATGGATGATTTGTATTCTTTTATTCTACTCTTAATTGTGGTTGGCAAAATAATCCCTGGAATTACCAAACTTGTATATGCTTGAAAAATCATAGGCTTCTCTAAAGAAAAAAAAAAAACAACAAAATGTGGTTTTTGTTTCATTTCATTTTAATTTGCATTCTGGCTTTGTGCCAGTCAGGACTTAGGCTGTTGGGCTTTTCTCTGTAAATAGAAAATATATAATTTTACAAGAGCGGCAGTATCAGAGTGGGGGAGGTTGGGAGAGAGGAATGTCAAGTCCCCATGAAGTTAAGAATTTAAAGGATTATGTTGCATGGAAAACACCAAGCAACATCACTTTTGTGACAAGATTATAAGATTTGTCAATGACGGTGGTGATGAGAGTGACAGTGGGACCCATCTGTTGACAAGACTTGATATTCTGGGAGGCATACTGCCTCTGAGCAACTCAAATCCTTGGTGTTACAGAAATGTTGCCAAGGCTCCTCTAACCCTCTGAACACTACCCCATGCTTATGTTCCATGTGGATGTTAATAACATTACTGGGAATGAGTTTAAACAGATTAAAAGCTACTGCAAGGCTCTGGGAATGGGGAGGTGAAGGGGTCAGGAGCTCAGGTGGCTTTTTTGTCAATTCTGCTGATCAAAGGTCAAGGATTAGGGACACATGTGACACAGAGATAAATATGTGAGTGAGCAGATGGTGCTACCAGCAGAACGTCAACTGCCTTGACCATGGACTAATGTTCTATAAACCCTATGGCACAAGGAAGAACTGCACCTCTCTCACACCAATATACTGATTTATTGAGACAAGATCACAAACCCCACCAGATCAGTGTGAACTATTCTGCCCTCAACAAAAGTTTAATATCCTGGCATGAAAAGAAGTATTTACCATAAGGTCAGGGGAGACATGAAAACCAGAATGGTGGGTTGGACCACCAAATGTATTAGATAATGTAAGGATTAAAGAGGAGGAACTGGAGGCTTTATTACACGGCCAGCATTTTGCTGTAAATGACATTTGGCTGATTAAAAACTTGTTGGATGATTCACATGTGTCACATCATTAATATTGAAGTGTATAGCTTGCTCAGAAAAGGCAAGCAGGAGGCTAATGAAGAAAGTGAGAAAATATTCTTAAATGTGAAGGGTGCTTTTACGCTTGGAGATCCAGATTACAGAGAAACATGTCTTTTCTGCAGGTGTTCAGAGACCTCTTTATACTGCTTGGAATTAAAAGAGAAGATCAACACCATCATAGTGATGGTCATGGAGATGAAAATCAGACTAATGCAAGCAGTAGTAATAATGTAATTACTTGTTACTCACTGGTCTTTATTCAAGCATAATCCATAGAAAGAATGCAGTAAGACATGGAGGTAGGAACTCACCTGACTAAGGTATCCTGGTTTGAGACTTATACAGGCAGGACATCTATATCTGTGCTGACTACTGTCTAGTCAATAGAGGATCTGAGTAACCGCATTAAAAATTTTGATTACTTTTACATTATCAAAACCAACTTCAAATGAAAACCTGACCTACAGATGTCTATGCATAAGCTACTTAAAGTAGGATGATATGAATCCTCTCCAGACAGTCCTGGAACTCAGGAGGGAAAAGTCCTGCAGAGAAGGATGTTAGAAAGAACAAGAATAATTATTAGAAAGATCATAAAAGAAGTGTGTGAGTGGTATCTCAGCAAGTATGAATAGCCATATTGGCAGTTTACATCCTCTTCATTAGTAAGGGTAACAGATGTCCAGAAAACACTGGAGGAACAATACTGAAATGAGACAAGGTTTGGTTTGGGCAAACAACCAGAATCACTATCTTGGATGCAAGCTATTGGGCAAACATCATTTCACCTCATTTCATTGTTATTCTTCTCTAACATTCATGAAGTGGTCACTGTATGCTGACATTCCAAAAAGCTCCTGGCAAGATGGAAATTACAGAAAAACCTTTCTGCTTTATTATAATTTTTAAAATCTCTATTTTTCTTTACTCTTACTGCAATGACTTTCATTTTACATTCAGTTTCAGTTTTCATCGTGAAGCAGCAAAGTTATCAGTTGCACATATTTTGTGTCCTAACCATGATACACTTTTCTTCATTCAATTATTGTGCTGCAAGTTTAAAACTTTAAGAAAAAATATTTTTTTCTCTGTGTTAAAACTTAGTCTTTTTGAAGAGTGTTCCTAGAACTGTTCTGGTTCCCAGTTGAAGACCATGTGTCTATTATATAGTTATTTATATAGATAACCATTATCTATTATAGTTATTTTAGTCTGCTGGAGTTCCAGCGAATTTTTGTTGTGAATTATCTATTTAAATGTCTACTATGTCCTCAGGAAATCAGGTGGGCAAGCACTTGTAAGTTCTGAAACAGTTTTAGAGGAAGGTGGCATAGGGCAAGATGACACAGAGCAGGGCAAATGCTTTAGCCAGGGACACCAGCAACTGATGTTCCAGTGCATTGGAGACCATTTCTCTGTTCATTACTTGAGCAAATTCACTCAGAAGAGAAAGTGAACACAGCTTTCCCATTTCTTCTTATTCCCATCTCCTTCTCATCTTCTATATATATAAGATATATGCTTATGTATCTTTTCTGCAATGTTTCAGTGCATCCTTCAAGAAATTGGGAAGTTATATTCATTGGTTCCCAAAAATGACATGACTGGGTGGGATGGAAAGCACAATTTGTCAAATTTAGAGTGTTAACAATCATTTAATGGAAAATGGTGATAAGTTTATATTGAATTTAACACGGGCAGGACTGGACCATAACATAAGACACTTTTTGAAAATTGCCACTTTTAAGATGAATACCAAATGGTTTGGAACTAACACTGGGAAAAAATATAACTCAAATGTGTTTCTAAACTAGAACAAGATAACTGCGGAGTTGACCTTTATTTAAGGAGTGAAATCAATTATTTTTTTTCAAGTTCCCAAAATTATTTATTACTTTTTACTGGGATAATAATTAAAATAAACCTGTTACTGGTTAAATAGAAAATACTGACTTCTAACATGAGTTTTTTATATTTTTGTTCTATATAGAACTCCCAGTTCTGGATATGCTATTATTCTTCTCTGGAAACCATCTGAAGCAGTATACTATTCAAACAATACTGCATTGGTAATACAAGAATGTCTCTAATTGCTTTTATAAAGAGTCTTATTTAAAAGAGGGATGCTGTTAAAATTGAAAAGGACTAATAGTATCACATCACTCATAAAAGCAGCTCCTTTGACTTCATTGAATATAGACTACTTATGTAAAAAGGCTTCATAGTATGAAGCAGAGATCTTAAGAAGAATCATATCCATGGTAGCTTTTTTAAATTTAGTTTTGTCTGCATATTATATATAACATGCTGTTATACATGTGCAATAATACAAGACTAAAGTCTTGTTTGGCATTTCTCATAAATTCCAAAGATCATTTTTACACTTTTTCCAAAATAATTTTTACTTATTATAAATGAGTAATCCTATTAATATATTAATAAATCTTGCTTAAAAAATCACCAGTACAATTAGTATAATCTAATGACCACTGAACCAAAGATTCAAAATAACAGTGACAGATACCTTTATAATTTATAATAATCTTGTTGAAAAGACACTTGTTAGTTGTCATCTGAAAGTAAAGAAAAACAAACATATTCTTCTTACATTTTATCTATATAGGAATTCTTGTTCCAGAATATACATTTACTGTGGAGGAACACAAAAAAAAAAAACAACCCAACTACATGGGTTGATTCAGTATTATTTCAAACATATTATCAATTACATCTCATTTATGTTTAAATTGATGGATTTTTTTTGACAGGCCTTTGTGTCCAGAATATAAAGGTATCAGGTCCTTCTTCCAGCTTCTACAGTCTTGGATAACAGAAGGCAGCATGGATCTCCAGAGCAGAGGGAAACTGCAGAGAGCTATGAAAATGTTCCCAGTTTCCCCTCTGGAGGGCAGGACCAAGGAAACCCTAAAGGATGTCACCCTTTCACTGACTTTCCTAGTCATGCGCAACCTACCAGCACAACTCTTACACAGAGTAAGACAATAAACACTGCTTTTCTATATGATTTCCAATTTTAGAATGCAAGAAAAATAACTATCTATTTCTTCAGAAAATCTTCTGTTCAAATGAAAGCATGGATATTAAACGTAGTGTGTTCCCTGTTAATTTAACAGAATTAGACATCTTATTGCAGCAAAGTTCTCCACTAGTTCAAGAGTACTTCTGAGGGTGTCTTGAGTTCATGAGATAGAAATTGCAGCATTAAACAAGTGTAACTGGTGCAAATATGTAATGTGATTTACTTCAATTTGTGGCCAAAATGGTCAGTAAACTTTGATGTAATTCAAAAATGGTTCAATGAGAGTTCTGTTCTGCTGCCCTCAGTCAACTCTGAATTTCAGCATATTCTTCAAGGCTAGTCGTCAAAGCTGGTTATAGTATATTCTGACTAGTTTTGAAATGCACTTATGACTGAGAAATGAAAGGAACCAGGTGTATTTTTAAAACTGTTTGTCACCTCAGGATGTAAAACTGCCATTGCAGAAGGTCATACATTAACATTTGCCTTAGATAAAAAAAGTCTTGAAACTGCTAATAAAATAAGTAAAGGTTTGAAAAAGAATGTTAGACTGCTTTCATTTTGATATCTTTTCATAGACAAATACAGTAGAGGAAGAATAAATATTGGTTAAATAGACAAAAAACACACAGAAAGTCAAAGATTCAGAAAGGTATATATGCACTGTGTGTATGCCTGCAATTACTCATCACCTAGAAATACTGGGTGCCACTTGGGTAAAGGTCAGTATTGACTAGAAGTTTCTGCTATTACTAAATAATTCTCCGTGCTTCATCATTTTTGTGCAATTTATTTCTGTCAGCTATGCATATGACATTTGCCTTACTGCAGTTCAGCGTGTGTGGAAAAAGGAATGACCAAGTGGCCGTGTGTTAGGGTGTACCCACGGAAGTGGATAGAGTCAAAGGAGCTTGGGTCCTGGCATAGTTCAGTACAGTCTTACCGTAGAGGTCTACACAGAAATGTTGCTGGACACCCATCCTGTCAGCAAAGACGACCTCCTGACCTCTTTCTCAGGAGTACAAGACAGAAGGATTGGAGCTGAATTCTACGCGTCACAATTTGCTGTATAACCTTTGGCAAATCACTGAATTGTGCTGTTTCTTGATTTTTGTCCTAATGAAATATAGATAACAGCAATTTCTTGGTTATCTATTTAGGTAATAAATTCTTCTGGCTAGATATTTTTTTTCCTTGCATCTTATGATGCATAGATAAATGTATGCTCAAGCTTCTAAGTGTTTGTTTGGTAGAAAATAAGTCAAGAATTTCAAAAGATACTCCGTACTCTAGAATTTCTAACTTCATTGGATATTTACAAAAACACTCTAAATTTAGTTAGTTTAATAAGCTAATTTAAGCCTACTGCTAGGACAAACCATCTATATTGTAAGATAAATTATTCCCTTCTGGTCTTCTTTCTCTTCTGTTTGCTGGCTTCTCCTCCAACTTGCCTTCACCGATATGACATTTATGGCTTCAGTACTTCTGGTGTCCTCCCACAGATGTTGCTATCCAGTTCCATACCTTCAAGGAGGAGAAAGAATAAGATGCAATGAAAAAAATGTAAGTGTATTAAGTAAATATACAGTCCTTAGATGTTTTCTCTGAACAGGCAACAGCTAGAAAAACAATACAGAGAGAACATGACATGTACGTATGTTGGATTGACTAGCTTTTAAGGTAGTGTAATTGTATTTGAAATAAGAGAGTAAAAACAAGAGCAGCATTGTTTACTCAGATCTTTAACAGACATGTGGCTAGCCTGCAAAATTTTTATCTGAGTCCTGATTTAACCATTGCATAATGTCACAGATGTTTGCAACTCCCTCAGCTCTGCTGCTTCATGTGGAATTCCAAAGTCTGGGATGTTGACAGTTTTATTAATCTCCTCACAGCTACTACAGCGTGTCAGAGTCTGTGTAGACTAAGTCCTTCTTTTAATAATGCTCAACATTCACTTTCACCTACAGTAATGTTATTAGAGTTGCATTTTATATCAGACATTTGCACAAACTGGATTGTTTCTGTACAATCAAAGAGCAATGCAAGCATACCTGCCCTAAACATCTAAAACTATAGATAGACAGATTGCTAAAGGTAGAAAAGGACAGATCCTTCCTGCCAAGACCTAGTCAGGAAAGAGTTTGTACTCTTGTTAGAAATAACAAAATAAGAGAAATATTAAGCTACTTAAGGGGGATGATCTCTTTAATGACAGTTATCTCTTGAGGTCAAGAGCAAATTAACAAGTTTCTCTTTTGTTCCATAAGGCAGGAGCACTGATGTTGAAATCCTTAAATGTGAGCTTGCAATCTGAGAAAATACAGTGCAGTTTTCTTATGGTCAGTAGCATCAAAGATGCAATCAATAAATTCACCCTGTAGCAATGTCCCCATACTGAGAAACTGTCTTGGGGAAAATAATATTACTTCAGTTCTATATGATTCAAAGCTCCTTGAGTTGGAGCTCTTTGAAGATATAAGGCTACATTCTCAGCTACTATAACTCAACATAGCTACTTTGAATTTAAGATGCTACCAATTAAAGTGTGTTTTTGCAAGACTCCATTATCTCCTCACTCAATGGTGACTTTAATAATGGTTTATTTAGTCTCTACTGGTTTATGCTACCTAGTCACACCATAAATACTGAGACGGTTCTTTTCCTCCCAGGTGTTAATTTCCTTGGTGAAGGTCTTCAGCCACAAATTTTATTACAAGGTTGTCTTATAGAAACTGATTCTCACAAATCCTTACTAGGATTACATAGTTATGCTGCAGTTATTTCAGTCTTAGCAGGGCTATTTTGCAGTTGGTTCTGGCTTGCTGAATTACATTACCTTAGCTGGTAAGCATTCTTAGTTTTTCTCTTTCCACGCTGAAAGAACTGGCATACCACCACATTCCTCACAAACCAAATTTTTCCACAGCAGTAGTATCTCTGAATATATTTTAAATATCTTTTCTAAGACTGAAATCAACATAATGAGAAAGAATGTGTAGGAGGTTAATAAAGGTTCACTAAACAAGAACCCTTGACTGCCTCATGTTCTTTCATTTCAGTTCTCTCAGTGTCCCAGGATAGCTCAGTTTCATTAGAGCATACATACAACTAGGTAGGTCAAAGGAAAAAAATAAGGTGAAAGTTGCTGATAGATGGTCAGAATAAAAATAACAATTCAGATTTTCCCCATTTTGTTTCATAGTCGATGTACACATGGTGTAAAAGAATGAACTTCTTGTGTATGCTTTTGCAGAAGTCTGAATTATTTCCACATTACAGATTCTGGGCATAAACTACCCATTCCCTGGGTGGGACTCAAGTAGGTAAAACCTGAATTTTCATCTTAATTGAAAAGAAAAAAAAAACAACAACCAAACAGACAAAAACCAAACCCCTAAAACTTAAAACTTTTCAGTAGGGGTCAAATTAAGGGAAAACTGAAAAACTCACCATATTGGACTTGAAGATGTAAAATATATATGTTGTGAAAAGGAGCGTATAGAATTCAAATTTTTCATATAAAAGTAATATTACAAGGTGTCAATAATAACAGAAAATACCCTCAGTATTGAAGACTCCATGTATTCTAAGATACTTGGTAATCTAATAATTCTAATATGTGGCCTTAAAGATACCACATCTTCTAAGGCATCTGATATTCCAATATGTCTACCAAATACACAGTAGAAATAATTTTTGTTCATAAAATGGTCATAAACAACACTCATATTTGCTAAGATATTATAGAAGTCTCTTTGCATAAAGAATTAATGATTTTGTAGCTTGAGTTTTACTGATGTAAATTCAAAGGCAATTGGATGAAATCAGCGATTATAAATAGTGCTATTTCAGAGTTCTGTGTACACAATCATGACTAAATGCTGTTGTGATGATAATGTTTTATTTGGCTTGTAGTTTTATTGGCTTCATCTATTTAATTGATTTGAGGAGTATGCAAATAGTAATAGCATGCCATGTAATCTTTGTATTATACATTTATCCAAAGCTGCAACAGATTAACTTCTATCTCAGATACTGCAGCTGATACTATGAAAGCCTAATTCAAAGCAAAGGAACTGTGAAAACCATTTATAGCTATTGCTCCTAAATGTATTTCTCTGTGTCAGTTAATAAATACATATGCAAAAGTTGTTTAGAACAAACAGTACACTTGATTCTACAGATTCTTGATTCTACTTTGTACATAAGACTAATTTATATTTCCCACCTGCAAAATGGAGACTGAGAAGAAGCAATCACTTCAGGTAATTTTTTCCTTTTTCTTTGACAGTAAATTAATTTACAAAAAAAAAACCAGCAAAAAGAGCTCTTCATCTACAACCCATGTGAACATAGACAGGTTTTTAAGTGAGATGTAAATACTCAGCAAGCAGATGGCAATAGCAAACACATGGAAAATGTTGGAAAAAAAGGGCTGAAAAAGGACAATAAATAGAGAGCTGGCACCGTGAACAGTGCAGACAGTTTGAAGGGGATGGTGAAGGAGTATATGTTCAAGGCACAAATCAGGATAATGCTGAGCAAACAAAACTAAAAGCAAGACAAGGACTAACTTCCAATGGTTAGGAATTAACTACAAGAAGCAATTCTGAAATAGCTTACTGAAAACAGAGGTAAAGGTAGCATGAGCATTATTTTAAATAATCTGAAATGGAGATGGTTATGATGTATGTGCTTTATCTATGAGACAGTCTTCGTGACATACGCAATTTTAAAATAAATGTCAAGGTTAGGTGAGAAAAATTATGCATCTTTATTGCCCTGGCCTTGAGGTAGATGATCTAATAGCATGAGGAGAAGAGTCAATATTGTCATTATACAGAAAAATAACAAAGGCATGTCCAAAGAATAGATTTTTTCTTCTCTTACCTTCAAATAAATTGAAACCTTGCTTGTTCTAAGCAGTGGTAACGTGAA
Source organism: Scolopax mira (assembly GCA_004320125.1). NCBI lineage: Eukaryota > Metazoa > Chordata > Aves > Charadriiformes > Scolopacidae > Scolopax > Scolopax mira. The sequence goes on from BJBW01001395.1 coordinate 113,143, forward strand.
AGGAAAAAACTGCTTTTCACTTAATGCCAAATATTCAAAGAGATGTGCAAAAAAACCCCAAACAACAAAAAGCTCTGACTGCTGTCCATCTCACATTGCTGGGAAAGTAGTATTTTGATGCTATCATGAAATGAGAACAGCAGGCGTGTAACTACGATTACATCTTATTTGTAACAAACAAAAGGTGGTGAAAAATGGGAGCAGAACAGCACCAAAGCAGGGCTGAGGAGGTGGGGGGTTTAAACAACAGTGAGTAAATAGGATATTGAGAAGTGAGGGAGTAGAGAGCCAGTAATAAGAACAAAGAGACAAGGAGACAAAAAGAAACACAAACCATAAAAGTAGATACTTTAATCCCTGCTGTAGAAAAACTCAGCTTTTCAAATCCTTGATTACTAAACCAACCAAGCAATGAGCATGACTTTTAAAAAAATAATCAAATTACTCCATTAGTATGTGCACATGCATGAGTGATGCAAATGCACAACTTTGACAATTGTGATCCCTATGTTGCTACTGCTGTCTTTTGGGCAGGCCCTCCCAAAAAGCTTTTTTCTATCTGACCATCTACTAAAAAAGCAACTGCCAGGATCTTAGTGGTGTTCCATCACTGGCTTCACTGGAATGCAGAGAAAATGGTGAGCTATTCCTACAGCGAGCTTCGCTTCTTAACACAACTATATGGTGCATGGCACTGGTGCTTTTTTGTGTGTGAGGGAGAGTGCAGAAGCTATGCATTCCCGAGAAACTAAAGATCTCCCAGAATACAGTTAGACCTCCCAAGAATTTCTAGAAAAATTATCACTAACCCAAAGCATTACCTTCCTTAATGTCTTAAATGCAACACTTAACTTCCCCAGCATGTGTTTGCATTATCCTGCTGAGTTGCTCTTTCTTTCCTGTTTTAACCTTCTGCAGTTGACAATGATACTGAAAACTCAGCTCTCTGTGCTTAAAAATGCTGGCCTGAGCTTTTACTCCAGAAAAAAAAAAGCCTTTCCTTTTTGCCCCAAGCACAGGCAGAGCTTTCATCCTTCAGAAATTGTTTACTCGTATGTGTGAAATAGAGCAATATTTATTAAGGGCAAACAAGGCCTTGGAATTTGAGAAACCCTGGTGGTAATTTGATGCTTATGGAAAGACTAAAACATTTGGTTTTCCTCTTTGGGGATCTTTCCATTCCAGTTGGAGAGAAAGTGTCTAGCTGTGTGTCTACACTTCATAGGAAAATAATTAATTAACACTGTTAAATTGATTGGATTGTTACAGATACTCCCTCACCCGTCGCCCCCAATCTTTGTGAAGACCCAGTGACCAAAACTTCTGCATCTGTAGATGACTCCAGGTACCTCAGACTTCACTTGCAAATTGCAACATTAATATTAGTGGTAATTACCACATTAGTATTCCAGGCATTTCAAAGTGATTGCATATTGATCTCATTCCAGCTGGAGAGGCTGCTACCCCTGCAAATGCTGCACATCAACTGTTTACATGTTAGATGAGGAGCTTCCCCATCTCTGCTAGGGCTTTTGAAGAGTTTTTTCTGGAAAGTTAGTTTCATTCTACATGACTCTCCATAGCTGAAACCAAAACCATCTGGAACTCCAGGCACAAAGGACTTGTGACTAATGTCCCAGACACTAGTTGGAGGCTTATAACTAGAGGTTACAGGGGCCAGTACTGTGTCCAGCCTTATTCAATATATTCATCAATGGACTGGATGAGGGGACAGAGTATAGTCTCAGCAAGTTTGCTGATGACACAAAGCTGGGAGGAGTGGCTGACAAACTAGAAGGCTGTGCTGCTGTTCAACAAGCCCTGGACAGGGTGGACAGTTGAGCAGAGAGGAACCTAATGGAATTCAACAAGGGCAAGTGAAGGGTCCTTCCCCTGGGGAGAAATAACACCATGCAGTGGTGTAGGTTAGGGGTTGACCTTCTGGAAAGCAGCTTTGCAGAGAGGGACCTGGGGATCAAGGGAGGGACAACGTGACTATGAACCAGCAATGTGCACATGTGGCCCATAAAGCCAATGGCATCCTGGGGTGCATTAAAAAAAAAAAAAGCCAGCAGATCAAGCGAGGTCATCCTCCCACTCTACTTTCCCTGATGAGGTCACATCTGGAGTACTGTGTCCAGTTCTGGGGTTCCTAGTTCAAGAATGACAAAGAACTACTGGAAAGAGTCCAGCAGAGGGCTACAAAGATGAAAAAGGGAATGGAGCATCTCTCTTATGAGCAAAGGCTGGGGGACCTGGGTCTGTTTAGCCTGGAGAAGAAAAGACTGAGGGGGGATCTCACCAACGCTTATAAATATTTAAAGAGTGGGTGTCAAGAGGATAGGGCCAGACTCTTTTCAGTGGTACCCAGTGACAGGAAACGGACAACAGGCATGAGCTAGAACATGAGAAATTCCACCTGAACATGAGGAAAAACTTCTTTACTTTGAGGGACAGGCTACCCAGAGAGGTGGTAGAGTCTCCTTCACTGGAGACAATTAAAACCAACCTGGATGCATTCCTGTCCAACCTGCTCTAGGTGACCCTGCTTTGGCAGAGGGGTTGAACTAGATGATCTCTGGAAGTCTATTCACCATTCTGTCTGATCAAGATGTCTTTGGTGAGTGTTCCCTTTTTGTTTATGTCTTGGTCTTTAACCATCGCTTTCCTATAGAACCAATTTGTTACTGGTTAGAATGTTTTCTATCTGAAACAGGGAATAGTGAATAAGAAGCATATAAAAATAAGACTGCCTAAATCCATGATTTTCCTTATCCTGAAGGAACAAAAATTATTTTTTACCCTGATGTTCAACTAGCAGCTTACATATAGTTTATTTTTCACTGTTCTTCTGTTTTAATTAGTTCCTTTATATTGGTCACTGCAACTCTCATAGATAACAAAAACTCCATCAGCAAAAATGCCCTTCTTTCTGTTGTTCTTTCTCACACGTAGATGAGGAGCCAACAGAGACACTGACAGTTGGCTCCTGTTAATGGGGGTAACATGGGTCACTGCAGGTATGTCATGTTCAAGAATATAAGCTTTATAATTATCTGCACTGTAGTCTAGAGCCATGGAACTGCTAAAATATCTTTTTTTTTTTTTTGTCACTTGATCCCCACTCAGTTTTCTCCTCCAATTGCCTGTGACTTTTTCACCCATCTCAAAACAATTTGGTGAATTAGTATCATTACCATTGCTGAACATATAAGTAAACCATCCTCTACTGGTGAGGGCATGAGTCTTCTTGTAAAAGAAAAAGGAGATATCTGAAGTACTTTTTCATAGCAAAATAGGGACAACAAAATTCTTCAATGTCTGTATCTGAGATAATTCTGTGGGTGATTTAAAGAATTCTTACTTTGGTTGAAGTGATTCTGTTATCTAGTGTAAAGTAAGCCTAAAGCAATACATTCTTTGCAATTAATGAAAACACGAACAGAACAAGCCTAGAGATAGATATATTTGCCTCTGGCTTTGAATACAAGACTTTGCGTCTGCCAAACTCACCTCCACAGTCTTTAATGGCAAACAAAATTAGGGCTTTGATGTAAATGCTTTGAACTACTCCTATCTAAAGTAAGCTTCTAGGCACACGCGACTACTCTCCCTAAAGCTTTCTAAACATGCATACTGAATAATTTTGGTAGACTAAAGACTGACTGAATTTGCTTAAAAATACACATCACAATATTAATGCTGTGTTCCTCCAACTAATAGGAAACTTGCCTTCAGTAAGCAAATTAACTAAGTGAAAAACAGACACTTCTACCTAAAGTTGTATTGTTTGGTGTATATTCAGGAAAAGGTAAGCAAAAGATGTGTGCTGAATGCTAAAGGTGTGCTCATTGATGAAGTCAAATTAATGAGGCCGGAAGTCATTGTTATGACTTGTTATTATAAAATTATATATATATGTTGTTATTATACAAAGGATATTGCAAAAGTTGATAGAACTGCAAAACTGCAGATGCTATCTTTGAACAGAGCAGATCATTACCAATGCTCACAAACCAGTATTTTAACAGTAAGAAATCATTCTAGAATGACATAGTATTGAGTGTGGTGGCATTTCAGTATGTTCCTATAGCATAATTAGTTAAGCATGTCTAAATGTTATTACTGTATTTTATAACCTCTTTTACAGGACTCTACCAAAGAACGAGCAGTGACATTCATTCCGTAGTGGATTAATTTGGTAATCAAATAATGAAACACAACTATTTCCAAGCCTTAACAATATGATGGTTCTTCAGAGCTGTTATTCTTCATGATGTGGATAGTTTCCAGAGCAGTTTAATACAGTTTCTATTATAATTTGTTGCTTTGTATAACCCAAGAGAGGGACACAAAAAAACCCAAAGAAAACACTAATCAATCATTGTTCTCCCCTGAATCCTTGAAGTAACCTCTAAATTGCATCAGCCTGCAATAGAATCCATGGATTTTATGATTCAAGGGAAGATATTTGGATTGATTTGGGAGTGAGCCACATTTTCTCCCTGAATGTTTCTCAGGTTATTCATAAAGAGTCCTCTACACTTGGAGGACTGCCAATCAGGTTTTTTACACTCACCTGAGGGACTAATGTAGTATTTTAGGTCCACTTCACAAACTGGTAAAATAGGACCATGTTGGTGTTAGGATTAATTAATTAATTAATGCTCTGAATGGCATTATTAAAGTTGCATCCCTTGATTGATGGTGTTTTAGTACAAAAACCAAACAGCATTAAATGTACATACCTGGAGGGTGGGTGTTAAGGTTTCTAGGTCTAGCATAGAAAATTCAAGTTAACTTTAAAAGAAACCACTTTGATTAGTTACAGTTTTCAAATGCCTACCTTTTGCCCCTCTTTTTTCCTACATATTTATTTATTAATCCAAGGACTGGACATACAGTGCTTTGGAATACTTCTGGGAAAAATGGATTTATTATATTATAAAATTATTCATTAATGTTAGCCAAATCATATTACATTATTATATGGAAAGCTATGCCTTTTTTAGAAAGACAACCAAGACTAAGGAGATAATGAGTGATTTAATTAATTCAAGACAACAAATTCTCTAGCTTGGTCTAGAGAAGAGTTGAATACTTTTCCAAAATTAGCTGCTTCTTATCAGGTAGATTAATATATTATTTGAAGCATATTTTTGTCCATCAGTTCTTGCAGCACTACATTATGCAATATCTTCTATCTTGCTTTATATCTGACATACTTTTTTTCCCCCATTTTTTGACCTGGAAAACATGCAGAGGTGGGATTATTATCCTTTTTTCACCTTTTTCTCCCAGTTAAATAGCTGTTTAGCTCTCAAGTGCCATTTGGGAATAATTAGCCTTTACTTTTCAGATAGAAGTGTGTAGATTGACATAAAATCTCAGAAACTGAGACTTTGTCTTTTTTTCACTAAAATATGTGATGGATTTCTACTACATGTTTGTAAACCAGTACACTTTATTAAAGCCATGCACATCATTTGCTACAGAAGAGAAAGCTTTAAGTACTAATTACATTACTCTTTACAGCCCCTGGTAGCTCTGACATTGTCAGCATCTTGATGAAAGCAGAAAATATGTGATTTCTGACATCTTTAAAATTCACAAGTGCAGCAGACGCTTGCATTGGTACTAGTCTTAGAACAAAACATCATTGGGACTATGTCCTTAATATCTTTTGTAATGACCCCAGTAGCTGGAAGACTTACACCCCCTATAATTCATGGAATGAGGTCTCAATGAATCAATGGGACTGGAATGGAGATATTCTTACTAGCACAGACCATATTCTATCACTTCTGGGTTTTGTAAAATTCTGGCTCTGAGACTGTAAAGGCAACATATTTACATACAAAAACTAACATCAAGATGAATGGAATGTGACACTGTAAAAAAGAAATTTTTGAGGACCGGCAAAAGTGAGGCAGTACAGTATTGTTTCTCTGGCTTTGAAAAAGGGGTACAAAATAACTGCAGTTGTTCATAAAGTCAGTCTTTGTGTAAAGAACTGAACAGGAAGAAATAATTCCTTGTGATGCATTGTTAGCAGAAAAAATTGATAATTTTTTCACAAACTAATTTGGATGTTTAGAAGTACATAGAAATTCTGACTCTGTCTCAGTTAAAATGTAAGTACATTTACTATATGCAAAGAGAAATATGAATCTTTTAAATTATGATAATTAATTAGGGGCTTTCAGCCTTTTGTTCTGTCATAAAGTTCATGCTTTCTGTCACTAAGGCCAACGTCTAAAACAAGAAACTGGGACATCAAATGAAAGAAGAAAATTGTGTTTTTGAAGATTTGCATTCTATAATTACCTACGTACTATTTTAATTATAAATGATTACAAAAGTATAGGCAAACTGCTCATATACTTTAATAATACTTCCCATTGGAATTTGTGTGAAACTCATAAGGATTTCAGGTGAGAAATAACAATCTTTTCTTTTTTCTCAAGCTGATAGGAAGAATAATGTTGGTTTTTTCATGATGCAAAATTAAAAACAAAAAAAGAAAGAAGAGACTATCTGTAAATATCTTTTACAATGATAAAGCTCAGAATTCATAATGCCACCAGCTACTCCTGATTGAACTATATCTACCAAATACCACAAGGTTAAAAAATTACTCTAATTCTTGGGGAAAAAGGCACAGAACAAATGGTATTTTTTTAAAGATGTAGTTAACCAAGGTCAAAAGGTCAAAAAAGGTCAATAATCCTGCTGCATTAGTCTTTGCAATAAAACATTGGCAAGGACTGTTATAAGCCACTTTGTCTCTTTCGTCATGTTTTGGGAAGATTATTTTTTACTTCAGTGTAGTTAGTAAAGTGCAGCACAAACTGAAGATCCCACAGGGAACACAATGTCTCTTGCTTTCTCTCCTGATCCAATTGTCTGCCTAAAAAAAGTAAAGATTGTTCAGAGAACTTCCATACTTTATTCTACATGGCAATAAACCTGGCCATGGAAAAGCAGATGTCCATCCCATAAAAAGTAAAATTTTATTGTTTACATATTTATTTGCAGTGGTGGAGAGCCAGCTGCAAATCTTCTCCGTGAGACAGTCCTTTGTATTACTCTTCCTCTTATTGGTAATTATATTCTTGCTTTGATAAACTTTTTCATCTTAGATACATAGAAATTCAATTCTTAATGTAAAGATTTTAGTTTAGATTTAGTAGTATTTTCAAGTGCAGAGATGTTGGGAAAAGTGTCCTTTTTAGGCAAAATATATTCCCTAAATTTCTGTTGAGAGTGGCTTGCTGAGGTATAGGAGAAAGAAAAAATAATTAGAAGGGGGTGTGTGTGATATGGAGCTGTTTTATGAGGCTTTTTCATGGTTCTGCTTCAGATTTGTTTGTGCATTAGATGTTTGCATATAGATGAGAAACTGAATGAGAGCTGAGCCAAGCAGAGGTTGCTTTTTTTTCCTCCAAAAAAGTGAGTTTTTCAACCTAATTTGTTGTATTATAAAACTCCAAAGCCTAAAGCCTGCTCTAGTTGAAGTATAGTCTTTCTCCCTCTTAAAGAACACTACTTCTTGTGGACACAGCTGCTAAGGGATGCTAATGTCATGGATGTAAGATCTGTTACTTTAGTAAACTGATGAAAAACTAGATTCTCTTTTTAAAAGAAGCAGTAGCTTATCTTGTAAGCCCTTACTATGGCCAGTGCCCTCTGCTGTTTAGATGGAAAGAACTGCTCCGAAGCTTTACAGAGCTCTGGATTTCAGATTTCTTCCAGGTACCTACACACAGTTACTCTTCTCTTGCACAAGAGGCACCATCTACTCACCTGCTTTGAATTTTCTCCTCCCACTTTTAATTTTCCAGGCCTTAGGCCATAAGTCATTCCCTGTTATTGAGACACACAACCATCAAGTAGAGTACTTCTGCTTGTAGCCAGGGCTCTTCTTCATATATCTTCCCCCGTGAAAGAAGGAAGCACTTTTCTAACTGGTGTCTCACACAACAGCCAGTCTTGCTTCCAGCAGACAGATCCTGGACCAAGAAACCACTCACCGGGAAAGATGATCTTCAGTTTGCCTTGTTTCTGAACAGAGGCAGGGATCGCTGCAGAGACTGGAGACTACTCTTCAAGGGTCATGATGTCCTGACACAAGGAGAAAAACAGCATACAAAGGTGGATCTGCTTGTAGCAAACTCTGCATGTAAACATACAGACTGACAATTTTTGTAGCATTGATTATGTACCTTTGAGATTTCATAACTTAATATTGAAGCCAGGATAATGCAAATATTCTTGTGGACTAAACTAGCTGCTAATAGAGGTGCAATTTTCTAATCAAGCCAGGTCAGAATTAAAAGTTATGCCCTTGAATGCCTGGCAGCTGCACTTCTGTGTGTACCCAACTACCATGCCCCTAAAGTCCAAAAGTGCTATATGGTATTAAGAAACAATTTAACAGTCTAAGTCCATTTGTCACACTAAGTGGAACACGATAATCGAGAAGAGGCAGATCTTTCAAAACATTTCCACTTTTCCAGTTCTCCTGTCTCAGGTTTTTTTCCCCTCTTTTTACATAGGACTGAAATGAAATTTCTGAACCAATGGGTACTAGTGGAAAAAGCAGTAATCCTCTAAGCCCAAATTCAGTGAAAAAACCTTTGTGGCCTGCTTGCTTAGAAATACTTATAAATGTTGGAATTATGAATGTACATATACTCTTTAAGTAAAATTGAGATGCTGATGAATGTTGGAAAGGTAGATATATTAGCTATAAAAATCTAGTTATAGTGCCAGATTGAATAAATTTATAATTCATATCTCAATAATATGCATTTCTTTAAAGTTTATTGTCTCTTAATGATTTTAAAAACTACCCATATTTTTCTCATCAGTTACAAGTATTGGAATTCGTTGACTTCAATCCTTTTTGGATAAGGGCCTATAGCTATTCCTTTAATTAAATGGTAGTATGCATACCCCTCATTCTGAAGCTTTGAAGGGAGATTTGTCTGACTAATGACAGTATTTCTGCCATCATCATAATTTATTGCTTAGAAACTGAAATTTATGTAGTTAAGTATTTTTAAGTATCAGTATTTGCCATCTTACAGGTAATAGACTACAGCAGTATACTGTAAGTTTCACTCATAAATTCTTCAATGTCTAAATGCTAATATACACGCAATTAATCCACCCTGCCACATCTAAAACAGTAATCACCTAATGCCATTCACATGGTGTGGGGTTAATTGAGAGAGGTCTTGACCTTCATGACCTATCATTTTTGCCTGGTCAGCTTGACCCAGGTCAGAGATTCTCCCTGATAACTTTTGCTTATCAATAAAACCTTACTGTATCTAGAATTAGTATGTGTACATATATGTATGCATGCATATCATAAGGGTGTGTATATATATGCTTATATATATAATACTTAAATAATAAATATTGTGCCACTGATTTTTATCCTTTAATTTTATTTAAAGAGGACAGAACTAGGCTCTTTTCAGTGGTGCCCAGTGACAGGACCAAAGGCAATTGGCACAAACTGAAACACAAGATCTTACTTCTGAACATCAGGAATCACTTTTTCACTGTTAGGGTGACTGAGCACTGGCACAGGTTGCCCAGTGTAGAGATTGTGAAGTCTCCATCTCTGGAGATATTCAAAAGCTGTCTGGGCATGGTCTGGACAATTATCTCTAGATGGTTGAGCAGGGGGCTTGGGCCAGATGACCTCCAGAGGTCCTTTCCACCCTCAACCATTCTGTGATCCCATAATAGGTAAAGCAGAGTTAGGAAAAGCATCATAAATTCTCAGGTAGATTATGCTTAGTTGCTTTGTGTAATTTAGGAGTATATGTTGCCCCCCATGAGTCTATGTGAAAGAGGTCCAAGCAGTGAGCTTCAGTACCAGATGCCTGGCCAGCCACATTGCTTAATTATCCATTTGTTTCCTGCCCTAGATAGGACCATTGCAACTAGTGAGGGCCAGGACAAAGCCCAGAGTCTGGATAAGTTTCTCTTAGCACTGCTCTCCAGAGACAGTGTGGAAAAGAAGGAACCAGGGTATCCTGTTAAACCATTTAGGTTCACCTGCTGATCATCCCAACATCCCTTCACATGGCAACTCAGGTAGTGTCACTTATCCCCCAGTTTCAAAGCACTCTAGTGGAGTTAAGTGCAAAACTCTCATGGTAGGAATGATGATGGAGAAAGCAGGGAGAACAAGTGCCATGATTGTCCTTTGGCAGTGTTGGGAGGCTGACATGTGGTCCTGGGCCCTGGACTGAGGCAGGGGACAACTCTTGGGGGTCTGGTGGTGCCCTTCCATTCCACAAGCAGCCAGCAGAATCACCTCCACTGATCAATCATTCCTAAGCCACATGGGTCTATATGTCTTATCACAGCCATCAAGTCTTCCATTAGCTTACCTATGCCTAATTCTGTATTAAACACACTTTAAGGATGCAACTCTTGATATGAAATATAAAATGCTTCTAAGATGAACCATAATGCAAACGGAGTTAATAATGTATTTTCAGCAAAGATTTGCTAGTAAGTTACTCTGCCAGAGAAAAGGAGCAGATCCAGCACACTGACCCAGCAGAGACCCCGTGCATACTTAACCCTCAGTTCTTTAGGCATCACATGCATTGTAATCTTGTTTTCTTTGACATTCCTCAGATGCACTAAACCTTTCATCCTGCAAGATCAAATCTGAACCCTCATTGATTTTATGCTAAGGCAACCCATGGGCCTCTAGACAGTAACTTCTGTACCCTGCCCAGAGTAGGTCAGTTGTGTTTTCTGTCTGTTGCCTCAGTGTAAAAGTACATTTTACTGGTTAGTTCAACTACTAGTCATGACTCAGACAAGATGATTTACATCTGTTTGAAATTATTGGCCCATGTGTAGTTATTCTGAATATACATTAAACTAAACCACATAACTAAAGGGACATACTTTCTCCCATCAAAGTGCTAAAGGGAAGACTGTGCTACCAATCCTGTCACCAGAGGATATATGCCCATAAATACTTTTTGAAGTAGACAAGTGAACAAGAGACTGTTGCTGACAATGCTAATGTGTTGAGGCTGTCCATCACCCATGAAGGCAAAGTATCTTCCAGTTCCAACAGTTGCTGAGATTCTCCATAGGCTGAATGAATTAAAGAGCAATAGCTTTGTAGCCCACAGGAACATATGAACTATTACAAGGTATAAAAAATTTTTTTTCTAATCAAATACAACTGATACAGCCTTCAGTATTCTATTTTCTTTGTATACAGCAATGTTGCACAGTTTACTCTGTTAACTGGCATGGAAAAAGTTTAGAAGAAGGTAGAATGGGTGGCTGTTTTTCTAAAATTATTTTTAGGGAGTTTTAAGGAAGCAAGTTCCTGCCAGTAATATTTATGACAAGAATTGTTATGAATTGATTCTGTTGAGTTTCCTGAAATTGTATAAGACTTAGTTGTGTGAGTGGTCCCAGGAAAGCAGACTGTGCTTCTGAGACATCCTGGTTTTAATTTCTAACAGCTATTATTGGGCTACATTAATTTTATTTTATAATAACTGCATATTACATTAAATGTGTAGAAACGGGATATTTTGTTACTGATTTCTGCTTGATATCTCCAGCTGTTCTGCAAATTTGTTACAGAAAACCATTCATTTGTCTTCTATTTGTTTTTTCTTCTGCAGCTTTCACTTCTCATCTCACCACAGCCCTCTCTTTTTCTCAGTCATATGCTTTATCTCCATGGTATTTTTGAACTGTGATGCATTAGATATAAATATGATCTGAAACTGTCAGCAGCTGAAATAAAATATCTTATGAATATCAGAATATGATGCTTCTTGGTGTAGATTTATACTCCCCACTTAGTCAATGAGATACATGTGTCCCTGGTGTTTGGGTACTTTCTGAACATGTAGTAACTATTATTCTTGGCACGTGTGTGACTGATTGTTTCCAGAATGAACAAAACATAAGGCAGCATCATTATGCCTAGTAGATGCAGGCCACACTCTCAACAGTGGTCTTGTTTTCATAAATTAGTTAAATGGTTTCCAGAGAATGATGTGTTGAACTATTTGGGACACATTTCTTTTAAGAAAACGATGAAAGGATTTCCAAGTAGTTCCAAATGGTCCATATTTGCTTTGTTTAACAGTCAGGCTTACTAGTCACCTGGAAATTATCTATAAAAGATTGAGGCTGTGACAAAGTCGTTTAATTTTATTTAATCTTTACTTTGATACTAAGCACTACATTTATACTTAATAGGGCATTACCATATTAATGAGAATCTAATATAAAATCATGAATAGCATAATTTTGTTTACAGCTTAAGTCTGTATGGAGTGTTGCTTTACATATATTTGCATTTTAAAAAATTGTGTCACTCAATGTTGGCAGATAAAATTCCTGATTCATTCTAATACAGAATACAGGGGTTTTTTTTGAAAATGGTAAATCTCAGACTTGACTTCAACCTAGTAAAAACTAAAGTTCTCTAAGGAATGTTAATTTTTTGGTATAATTAGGAGATGATGATATAAAGTAGTTAACGGAGGATTTCTGATTACTCAAAATAACTTTACTTTTCACCAGCTTATAAAAGGAATAAGAACAAAGTGATTTAGAAATATCACAAAACTATCAAGGTGCTGATGTTGCCCTAGGGCAATATATCAAGTAGAGAAAAGGCATAGCCCTTGTTTTTGTCTCTCATTGTGTATCCTGGAAATAATTTCTTTGTAAAATACCTTCAGAATAAATTATTCTTGTCCCAAAGGAAGCTCTTTTCCATTCCACTTATGTGTCTGAGATCTATCATTATTTCTGATGATTATAATGGTCCCTATTGGAAATTGAAGAATAAGCTGAAGAGAGATTTCTTTGAGCAATATAACTTGCTTTCTGTTTGAGCAGAACAGTTTTTAAAAAGCCATAAACAATGCAATTTTCAATGATTTTAACTTCTCACTAAATATTCTTGAAAGAAAATAAATTATTTATGCCTTGTTGGACTATCCTAACTTCTTCCCATCCTATTCCCTCACAGTAGTATAGCTGATAGCAATATTTAAATAAAAGTAAATGTTTTCAAAGGGAAGTGTTGCTAAAAGTGATTTCTAAAGCATTCTGTCCTGCATAAAAGGAAAAGCAGAAAAGTTATTGTGAGTATTTTGAATGGTTCTCAGACTTCGAAGGCTTTAATTTGTGTATTCTACAAGAAGACAATCATCTTGTCTTAAATTTTGCTTACAAGATTCTCTAATTCATTTCATGATAATATGTTAGCTGAGGCTCTGGAGATCATTTTCATTCAGGTCAGGATCTGCTTAAATCCTGTGTAAGTCACTGGGATGGAAGATCACAGCAAAAGTTGAAAAACATTTAACTATCCCCGAATAGAAGTGGATATCTGGAAATCTAAGTCATGACATCATTTGTCCTATAGCAATTTGTATTATTTCCTGTAGAAGAAAATATGAATACTCTGAAATTTGCCTTTTTGCTTTAATCTAAACAGATGGAAAGATGCAATGACAAACATGCTTTTCAAATGTTTAGTCCCTAGTTTCTTATGATACTAGTATTTCATATTATCCTTAAGGTAGGGATTCCCTAGATCTGCAGTGAATATACAGCAATGTATATTCAGTCCTGTGAATTAGTGTACACCACCTAAATTCAGAAACTGCTTTATGCAAGCTTAATTAAATTTCAATAGTTTTCATGGTTTTTTTCAACATGTGTTTGTGCTTAGAGAGCTGCATAAAATGTTAACAGAAAGAACAGAAAATAAAAGCAAAAAGTTTCTGATTCTGAGTGCAATTCACTTACATTGTCCTCAGAAACTGCTTCACAAATATTAATTGCCTTGATAAAACCTGTACTTGGTAACTCAGACCTTGTGCTTTGGGAGGCTTGTAGTTAGCCAAATATTTCTCATATATCTAAGACAAATGAAAAAAAAATATATTCCTTTTTTCATGAGAAGATGAGAAAGTCAACAGTTCATTCAGGCTCCAAAGAGAAAACAAAATATGAGGGAATCAGAAAATTAACTGGGACAAATATCAAGGAATCAACACACTGTTTTGAAACTCCCTTTCAAGAGAAAATTGACAAATTTCTCAGATTTATATTTTAAGGCATAAGTTTTGAGTTTATTATATTCCATTTCTTTTGTAAAGGAAAATACAGAGTTGTTTCTCAAGATCACTGATGAACTACCTGTTGTTCAAAGTCAAATTTTCAGGTAAAAGCTCAGCATAAAGCACATCTAGCAATTTGCATCACCAAAGGTAGATTATTTTTGTTGCCCTTGCTACCAATATGGACTTTCATTGTAAATCTGCTTTATAAAGTAAACCTTTTTCCAAACTGCTAATCCAATAGCTTTTGATTAAAATCTGCCTTTAAAAATACAACACTGAAATAATAATGCTCAACAATGCCAAAGGCTGACTTAATCTCTAAACAGTGCCAGCAGCTTTCCGAACAGCTCAATGTGCTAATTACTCCATACACTTTTCACAATATAGTCTTTCATTGCTGATTTTTTTTTTACCGTAAAATCCCACAATTCTAATTTGAAATGACTATTTCTTTCTGCTTTATGTGGTATAACTTTAAAAGAACTGAAGAATTTGCAAGCTGAGAAAGATAAAATTGTTCAAATTAAGCCTATGAAAGGGTTTTCTTTTGTTTTGTTTTCTCATGCCAGTAACTGTTAATGAAAAACAGTCTTTTTTTATCAGTAAATGTCTCTTTTAACCTGTACATATTCTATAGCATGATTAAAACTAATTAAAACAGATGTTCAAGTTTTAAAAACAAGTATTGTTTTTATAATAAAGTCAAAAGGAAGCAGCACTTCAGTTGTCACGTGGGAAGGGTTACTTCGTTGATGACTGAGGATCAAATAGCTGATATGAAACATGCATGTACTGCCAGAACTGTACTGGGCATTGAACATATTTATTCCATCTTTTTTTATGCTTAAGGAGACAACTAGTGTCCCAACTGCTTGGAGCAGAAGAGCTTTGCTACCTTATCATACCAGTGTTTACTTATGGAGTTCTTATGTCTCCGATCATATGTTACAGTCCCAGAAGCTAGCCTACTTTTGCCTAACTTTTAATATTATTAGATTAAAGCCAGTTTAAAAACTTCTTGAGTCCTATATGAATCCTTGACTAACCTTGACTAACAAGATTCTTGTTTTCCTGTTTCTCTACAGTCAGCTCTGAAGCAAGGTGGATGAAGTGGCAACATGTCACAGAGGATGACTCCATCTGACCTGCTATGCTTCATGTAGCCAGAGAATTTATATGCAGATAGAGAAATAGCATGGTCATTAACACTGCAGAGTCAGTGCTCAGTACTGACATCAGAAAGCCATCTTGGCCTTCTGTCCCATGTAGCCTGTAAGATGGATCCCAGAACTGATATCCAATTTTAACAAAAAAAGATGGATTACTCAGAATCACACAGAATAAATGAGGTTGGATGGTCTAATCTCTCTGGACTTTTGAGTCCAGCTTCCCTGGTCAAGCTGGTCAGGTTGTGGTCAACTGTGGCAGGTTGCTCAGACCATGTTCTGTAACTTCCTGGGGCAACCTGTTCCAGTCCTGTCACCCTCACAGTAAAAAAGTATTGTCTGATGTTCATAGTTTCCTATGCATCAATTTGTGCCATTGTCCTGTCAGTGGACACTACTGAGAAAAGCCTGGCTCATTCTACTGGCCCCACGATATCATAGCTCTCTACAACTACCTGAAAGGATGCTGAAGAGAGAAGGGGGGTTGGTCTCTTCTCCCAAGTCACAAGTGATAGGACAAGAGGAAATGGCCTCAAGTTGTGCCAGGAAAGGTTCAGATTGGATATCACAAAAATTTTTTACACTGAAAGGGTTATTAAGCATTGGAATGGGCTTCCCAAGGAAGTGGATGAGGCACCATCCCTGGAGGTATTCAAAAGATGAGTTTGACATACTGCTTAGTGACATGGTTTAGTGCTGTGTTTTCTTTTTTTTAATCAGAGTTAGGTTGTTGGTTGGACTAGATGATCTTAAAGGTCCCTTCCAACCTAGACAATTCTATGATTCTATGATTCTATATATTCATAGTCATGCATAAAATTCCCCCTGAGCTCTTTCCCAAGATGAACAGTCCCAGGTCTCTCAGCCTCTCATTGTGTTGAAGATGGTCCAGTGCTTTGTGGTCAATTGCTTCACTCATATCTATATCTATCTTGCACTGGGGAGCCCAGAACTGGATCCAACACTCCAGATGAGTTTCAGTAGTGCAAGAGGAAGGATCACTTTCCTTGACCTGCTGGCAATGTTTTGCCTGATGTCACTTGGGCTGCTATTGGCCTTCATTGCCACAAGAGCACACTACACGCTCTTGATCAATCCTTCACTGTCAAGCTGCTGTCCAGTCAGCTAACTCCCAACCTGTACAGGTAAATAGGTTTATTGCTCTCCAGGTGAAGGACTTTGCTTTTCCTTTTGTTGAATGTCATGCATTCCACTCTGCCCATTTCTACAGCCTTTTGTTGTTCCTTTGAATGGTGACATAACCATCTGCTGTATCAAGCACTCCAACTGCAAACTTGCTGAGGGTGGACTCTGACCCATCATCCAGGGGGATGATGTTGAACAGTATAGGAGCCAGTAGCAATCCCTGGAGTACATCCCTAATGACAGGATTTTTTCAATTGTAGCCAACAGATGATTCTTCCATGTAATAAATAAATTAATAAAAATCCTTTTTTGGATCCAACATGTATAGTCAAAGTCTGTTGTGCAATTTTGAGGTACTTGGTGTCCCTGTAATTTGTAGAGAATACACTTCCTGCAGATCTTTATTTTTTACTCTTGTAAATGCCTAAGAGACTATAGATTCATTTGAGAAAGAGTAGTCTTTGTGGTGTTCTTCTTAGAGATTTTCATCAGATAAAAATCACACTGTACCCACATCAGAAGTGGGAAAGAGGAACATTAACAGAGAACTGTCCTGTAATGGAATTATCTGGGAAACTGTAAATCTGTCCTTTCTCAGAAGTTTCTGTCCCTATGTGCTCACAACTATTCCATCAGAGTAAAGGAGTATCCTAAATATCTCATAACAGAACAATAGGAAGAAAACTTTAGGGACATTTAAAAGAAGCCATGACTGTTTGGTACATTAAAAACTGATCTGGAAAGAAACTTTCATAGGAGAGTACGTAGATAAAGAAAATTTTCTTTAACAGATTTTCCCCTTCCGTGACATTAAAGGGTTGTTAATACTCAAACCAAATTTATCTAATTTTCAAATTAAATTGAGTGGGGTATCTTGAGCATCTGAAAGCAATTCTCAGATTTAATGATCTTTTGTCATACCATGGCAGTGTAATATATTAAAATGAACCCATCTTTTGAGTTTTCTACCTGTGTTCTCCCATCCCCATGCCTTAGATTAATTAGGAGATTTAGCAGTTAAACAGAGAGGGAACTCGAGTATATTCAGCAGACTTCCTTGTCTGAGACTGTCAGGGAGCCAGAATTACAGGTGTCATTATAGAACGCATCTGGATAAATCCCAGTTTTTAAGAGATTTAAAAAAATAATTTATCTGTGGAAATAATGCTGGGCACTCAAGTTGTACTCTGCAACATTGCAATTTGCAGTACATAAATACGTCTGGGAACCCAACTTCGAAACAGTCAGGCTAACAAAGGGCAAGCTCTCCTCATTTATAATCCTAGGGACCTTAGAGGTTTATCAGTGTTATTACAGTGAACGGGATTGGAATATGTTGCGCAGTTTTCGCAACAGAAAAAAAGCAAGGAAAAAATTGTGGCCAAATAGGAAAGATAAGCTTAACAATGATCAGATAAGTGGGAAGAGCTAATGACTTAATTAGGATACTCTAGATAACTAAGTAAGATTTATAGTTGGCAAAGACTCAGCAGAAAATTGTTTTACAAGTTTTGCAGTGGGAGAAGAATTATACTGTGTTTATAGCAAGGACACATAGACCTGGCCCTGGGTAGTCTGTTTTTGCTTACCATATTGTTCCTTGATTTCAGTGCGAATTCAGATCCTCAGCAAATCAGAAATGCTAATTTCAGTATGAAATGGACTGCTCAGAATGTGGCATGAATGCCATATTTATTAAGCCCAGAATCATAGAATAATTTAGGTTGGAAAAGACCTGTAAGATCATTAAGTCGAACCATTACCTAACACACCTAACACATAACTTACACTACACATCTTTTAAATACTTCCAGTGGTGGTGACTCAACCACTTCCCTGGACAGCCTGTTCCAATGCTTGACAACCCTTTTGGTGAAGAAATTTTTTCCAAAATATCCAATCTAAACCTCCCCAGTGCAACTTGAGAATGTGTCCTCTTATCCCATCACTCATTACTTGGGAAAAGAGACCCACCCATCTACAACCTTCTTTCAAGTAATTGTAGAGAGTGATAAGGTCCTCCCCCCAGCCTCCTTTTTCTCCAGGTTAAATAACCCTAGTTATAATACTTTCCTCTATATATTTTAAAAAAGGATAGCCAGGTGGCGTAGGGCTGAACTACCATTTAGTCCATTGTATGTGCACATATAGGCCCTGGTAGGTAAGGAGAACTGATCCACAAGGTTTTCAAAGGAGCTTTGTCTGCTCCTACAGGAGAACACTTTGCCAAGCAGACTATGCTTTTGAAACAACCAAAACAGGTGGAATTATATACTGTTTTCCCTTCAGGAGCTACCCTTGTTTCTAAGCAACCTCCCCCCTCCAAATAAAACCTGAACAACCCAAAATGGAAATATTATACTATTCACAACAGAGTTCCAGAAAGCTTGAGAGACAAGACAGTCCTGTGGGATTTTGTCTAGAGTCTATGGGGACTTACATATGACATCCTTATAGTGGCCTGGATTGTGCCAGCTCTAAGAAAAAAAATGGTTTTATTCAGGGATTTCAAATCACTACATAAGGAAATATAAGTAAAATAGTTACAAATGGAGAAGTGGGAAAACAGAAGTTTTCTCTCCAAGCTTTACAGTAGAGTTTCCCTCCAATGGCTATTCCAAATTAGTGCAAGTCTATCAGTAAAAGGGAGCATAAAACTAGTAAACACATAAAGTATTAACATGCAACAGGCAAGTGCGCTGGTGTTTTTAACATGCCATATCAATCTGAAGTATGAAGCTTGATCATACTAAGGCTGTAAAAGGTCAACATTTTAGTAGTATAAATCATACTATCCTGAGCACTTTTAGTCTTGGCCTCCTTATGAATCTTTGCAGAGCTATGGTAATCACGGGGCTGTGAGCAGGCCAGTTCATTAAATTGCAGAGTCTGCTGCTTGCAGATGTTTGAGGCAGGTGTTCTGTACAGACCGGGGAGTTTGCTTTCTTCTGCTGCATGTTGCACTGGAGGTCAGAGGTTACACCTCCATGGCAAGGTCTCAACTGCATGGCAAGTCTCAGAGGTCTTTGTTAGGGGAGAAAAAGAATTCAGTCTCCTTAAAATTTATGTACTGCAAAAGATAACTGCACCTGCAGACTGCTGCTCTTATTGAAAACACATGGTGGCTGTTGGAAGAAATATAAAATGCTACTCTGTAGTTCATGATGAGAAGATGCAGGGACTCCAAATGATCAGTATTAGACCAGAGATATCGGAATGATTCATGATCCAATAGTACACAGTTCTGGTACAAAGTGTATGTTTTTTTCATAAACTTTTAGGGATTGGTGCAAATCTGCATGTATTTACAAACTGGCTTTGGGCAGTGTTGTATTCCCATCAAACAGTTGCCCCACATAATATAAAGTATGTGTGCAGGCATTCTCAGTGACCCAGCTAGTTCATAATTGGAAAAGGTTAGTCCAGTCTTTCCTGGCCACCTGTGTGTTGGCTTTTTAACTTCTCAATTGCAAAGAGCAAAGATAGATTCTTCTAGATGCAGGAAATCCTATAAAATGGACCACCCTTATTAGAGAATCTTCTGTCTTAAAAGGACCACTGTATGTTTACAGGATAAAAATCTGCTTTGTTTTTCCTAGAAATAACCTCCAGCAAATACCAAGTTATTGTCAGTTCACGTTGTTAGTCAGGTACAAATTATACACTTATGGAAGAAAATGGAAATATCTTTGTGTTTCTTCTACTGACATGTGTGGCTGTGGTACTGCTGAAAGAGCTTTCAGCAATGACTGTTGAGGTTGTGATGCTAATAATTGCTGAAAGTCTATTAAAAAATTAAGACAAGTGATAGAACAGCATGACTTACTGGAATCTCTAAGACTGAGGCTTTCACTACCACTTGCTTATCAGAAGGAGATGTTACAGATTAATTTGTCAATATCACCGTGTAGGAAATGTGAACATATATCACATGATATTTGGAGTGTTCGTCATGAAAATTTTGTGTAAAATACTGATGAGAGTTATGATATAACAAGTTTATTATGGTATTATATTACATATATCTTATATATTATATACAGTTGCATAAGCTACATACAGTAAAAGGTAAAGAATATATATGAGGGCGATTCATATATTTTTTTTTAATTCTGAAAAATCCATATGTATCACAAACATCTATATGTAGATTCAAATTATTCATAGCTTAAGAAAGTAGAAATATGATAGAAAATATTTCATCATTTAAAATATCTGATTTCATAATTTGAAATATTTATAATCTTATAACAACAGAAGAGTTTTCCAATTAATTTCAGAGGTGCAGCATTTTAATATATTTCCTGTTTTCCTTTCTTTTTCTCTTGAATAATGAACCTACATAGACACATCCATAAACACATTTTAAGTACTACTGATGAGATAACTATTTTAAATAGAGATGAATAGGGCCAATGTCGAAGGCTGGAATGTTTTGCAATGAAAAAAAAAGAGTATCTATAATTTGAGTGGTATTTTTCAGAACACTTAATATTCACTTCAGTTGCATTCTGCTTACATAAAACATGGTTTACTGCCAACCTCCAAGCCCTGGTGGAGAAAAAACAATGAATAGTGTTTCAAACAGTTTTTGGTAGTAAGTTTATACATATATCATACAGTGTACTGTTGAATGTTATCACGACTTCTATAGTCACATTTACTAACAAAAATAGTTACAATAATTTTTAGATTATGAAACATAAATTGAGAGGAGGCAACAAGGATCCCTACATCTCTCTTTCTTACCTACAAAGGTTCCAATAGAGAACAAAATCCTGCACAAATACTGTCCCTAACAGAGTAAGAGGGCAGTTCAGAATGGGATTCAGGACTGACAGCATGCAAGTGAGATGCCACCTAAACTAAGTTGATAGCAAAACTTGAGAGTAGGATTTGTTTCTTAACCCTGCTTCTTTCTACTTCATAGCAATGAACCTTCTCCAGATTGAGATGGCTTTTAAAAGCTAACCGTTATTAGTGGTTTTGCAAAAAGCAATTCTTAAAACTTTCTGACAAGAATAGAAGAGGAGAAAACTTTGTTGTTTTTACTGCACCTATATTTGTAGCAGTCATCTAGGATTTGGGAAAACCAATTCTATTACGTTTTATGCCTGAAAAGGTTTACACTCACAGTTTCCAACATCATTCTCATTCCTGTAAGGTTTTAAAACAGGTTGTTTATAAATCTGAGCAATTTCAAAGACCATAAGGGGTATAATTTTTGCACGCTCTTCTGAATTTTCCTCTGGTGAATGTCTGTTTCCACTCTGTTAATAACAGTGAAAGTACTAAGTTTTGCTTTTGACAAACTATATTTTCTATTGTAACTGTTTTATCAAAGCAATTACAGACACCGATTTCCCCTAATCCTCTGTTACATATAAACCTGTTATGGAAGCTGAGCAGAGTAGAAAATCACTTTTTTAGGTTTACAATCTGAAAACAGTAAGAATGGATAAACAAGACTAGACGGAGACAAAACTGAGTATTCTACCACTAAGTTGAGACAGCTAATGCACATTTAGAGCACATTTACATTTCTTGCATTAAAAATTAGTGTACTAAGGAATTAATTCATCCTGATACCAGGTAAAGCAGTAAAATTGTATTCACAATTTAAAAATTAGACATGTGGGACATATTTGAAAGCGTAAATTCTGTAGTTCATTTACTTGGCTTGGTTTATTATTGTTATTATGATGCTTAGGCTCATTTTATGTTTTACTGTGGATCATATGCAATCTGTCTTAGGGAACATCTTTTCATGTTTCCAAACATGTGTTTTGCTCAGATTGGTCAATTATTTGAGTATCATTTTAGGAAACATGTATTGAAACTCCAGTATAAATCTATCATCACTTGCAGTAATCATTGGAATGTTTTAAAGTTTATTTAATAAATCATCTCAGCTGTTTTAATTTAAGTTTGGCTATGCAACATTTCAAGCATCAAGAAACTTTCTGTTTGTCTAATTTCCTAATGTATAGAAGGATCATTCAGGGGTTTTACATTAATGACATTAATGACAATAACTGTTTCTTCCTATTTTAAAAGAAAATGTAGTTGTACAATGCAACAATAAAAAACATATTCACAATGTTATTGTATTGTTTTAATCACACCTTCTGCAGGTGGCTTTGAGTAATCTGCATTTTTAAACAGTATGAGATATCTCTATGGACAAGATTTGGTGTTAAAGTAGGGCTTTCTTCCTGCTAAAGAAATGCAAGGGAAAACAGGAAATTATTTTTTTTAAATTAAAAAAAGAAATGTTCAATGAACAGAAAAATTCGAACTGTAATTCGAATAAGTGACTACTATCCCTATCATGTAGTCTGACGAATCAGGTCCATGACTATTCTGAAAACGAGAGTGATTTGTACTTTTCAGTTTTCTTTCTTAGAGCACAGCTGCTTCTTTGTAAATTGCTTGAGATCTTTGAAAAAGAAAGAGTGTTCTTCCTCAATGTTGCAAATAACAGCAAGGTGTATATATCCTGAAATCTAATTCTGATGTGTGCAGAGCCCCAATTTCATGAACTTCTTCTTAGAAGATATTATGGAAGATGCTCAGGCTAGCCATTCAACATGCTCCCCTTTAATTCTGGCAGAGCTCTTAAATAAGTAATTCCTTTTTTAACTTCTCTGGACATCTGGTCAGCCTCTGACCTGCAGGATGAACCTGTGTTATGCCAATACAGTTCTCCCTCACCCTGTGCCTCATTTGTTCATCATACTTGTCATCATACTTGCAAAAAATAACTTGGATGTACGCCTGCTGCTTTCACTTCTTTCCCTGACACCATGAAATAATAGTATTGCTGAGCAAAGGTACCAAAAAGTAATACCTGTCAGGTGCTGATGAAAACCTGATGATGACATGTGACAAACTACAGTCACCTTCCCACAATTTGCATTTTAAGAGACAGATTGTCCATTCTTTGCCGCAGTTTACTGCAAGTTAGCAAGACTCTAGACAAGCTAAACTGTGAGCACCACTCTCCACTAGCTGGAAGAGAGGTGTACATGGCCAGTGAATGGAGCTACGCATAATGGCGTAGAGACAGAGGAGAACAGACCCTCATCAGGTATTTCCGTCAGTTCTAAGACTGCATAAAAAATGCCCAAACTCTCTTCTTTCAGTGTCACAATCCACAGGAAAGGCTTATGCCTCAGATGTCTGGTCACTACATTCCCTCTAATTTGTTTGTTGCATTGGAGGTTTGTCAAAAAGAAAATGGACACACAAAGGAAACATCTATATGGACACATTTATATGCTGAGACAAAATTTTATCTGGCAGAACACGTCACATTTCACACAACTTCTGTGTGAAATTCTTTCAACTGCAGCTCTCTCTTTCCGTGCTTTATTGTGTATGAGTCCCAAATAACCTAGGAGGTCAGTGTCAAAGGCTCTTCCTTTATCACAGCCAAAGCAGACACAGACCAGTCTCATTTCTGTCTCTCTTTGCTGGATAATTGCAGTTCCCATGCATGCATCACTCATTAAAACTCACCAGTTTCAGGCTTTTAGCATGTAATTTCTCTTATCAACAGTGGGAGAGAAGGAGATAGTCTCTCTTGAACCTGGGTTATGGATCATGAAAGATCCCCTATCTCTCTTCAGTTTCTGGAAGTTCTTCAGGTAATTAGGTCCAAGACCTCTACTAGAACTAATGCTGTAGTCCATGTGAGATTTGTAATACTTTTTACTGGCATGGTTTGGACCCCTTCTTATCTAATGCCCAGGGAATATTCACATACCGTGGTAGCTCCCCTTCTTTCTAGCTCCAAAATATCACAAGAAAGTCTGATTCACTGGGTCACATCTGAGTTGGTTAACTGTACATGCAAAGGTAATCAAAGACATGCTCAGACATACTGTTTCTCAAAAAGCTGCACATTGTAAGCTGTAACAAAAGACAATCTCCATCATGCTATTGTAAACAACAGATTTTCAGCCTACATGGAATTGCTTGTACAGTGCTGCAGAATTCACACTCGTTGAAAAGACTGATTAGGAGGAGATACTTTCCCATATAGTTAGCCCCAAAACGTACTCTTCAGGCTGCAAAGGGTTGGAGAATCATGAGAAGGACCCAAATGGGAAGTAGTTCATACTGACAGCTTAAAAGCTGTGCATATTTGCTTTCTGGTTGGCCTTAAGGGAAGACTGAAATACTTTTGTATTACAAGAGGTCAGATTTGGTAGCAGCTGGCATAGTTGGTAGATGTTGGGAGAAAGGTTGTGATTCAAAGGAAAACTGAAAAGACCTTAGGAAATGGATGCCACAGGCACTTGAGGGCCTCAGGGATCAGCTATGTGGTACAATCTGATAATTTAGAGCTATTTCCTCATCTGAGATCAGCTGCTCACTTTCTCAAGCAGAAGGTGATCACTGGGATGCCAGAGCCAATCACCTGATTCTTTAGGGCAAAAAACCCAAAGGAAATAGGAAGCAGGAACTATTTTCCTCATACTTCATATTTGTTTTTCTTAGAATAATAGTAGCAGGAACAGCACAAAAGTGATTTCCCAGCAGCAAAAAACGGGTCAGAATCAGTTTCAACCCAAATAGATTACTGCCTTTTTTACCCCTACTTCTGTACTATCATGTACATGCTGAAGGAATGTCTGTCTGGAAGTCACATATTAAAAATGTTTGCAGGAAACAGGGTCTTTGTCAGTCTACAAAAGAAAGATCACAACAGCACATCCTTCAGGAGAGCATTTGTCCAGGAAATGACACTGCTGTGACTGTGTCTTGCTTTCTTTATCACCTCTAGAGTTAAAAAAAAATACAGGACAGCTGTTCACAGCTATCTCATGTCTGATCTATGGCCTTTCCCAAAACAGCCTTTCCACTTTCCTGGGGCAAATGATATTCCATCACGAGTATGCATGTAGATTAGGTGTTCTGGGGGACTTTTTTGAACTCACTCCAGTTTCTCTAACTGGACAAATGCCATTGCATTACTCAATAAATGTGCTGTCTGATAAGTTATATCTCTGGCTTTAGTAGCTCATTTTGCATCTCCTTGTGTGTGTACTAATTCTTAGTCTTCTCTCCTTAGCCTGCTCCCTGACAGTTTTTGAATATTCATAAGTTCTTATATACATTGCCTGACTGTTATCCCTAGCCTATCTTGAAGGCAAAAAATTATTCTGTAATTCACTTGAAACATGACCTATTTCCATTCAAATCAATGGTAGCTTGGTGAGGTTATTGATGAGAAGAATATCCTAAAGATGCACCTTTTTTTTTTTTTCCTCCAAAAACTATATTTTAAAATTCTTTCAAAATAAAAAAAAATTAAAAATTCTTTCTCAATACCAACTGAGCAAATCATCTGGACCAAACCAAATGAATACAAACACCAGCAAGTGACTTCTGCTTGAATCTCTAAGTTGTTGAGATTCTGCAGCTGTACAGTAGAATTCAGGTGTGATATATTAGTAATTGTGATTTTAATTCACACTATAGTCTCATAATCATCAACTGTAAATGTTCTTGATCTGAATGCAGTTCAAACCAGCCTGAGTTTGATGTGCTGGAATAAAGTTCCATAAAGGTGATAAGAATGGACATTGGCACTTTAAGAAACTTTGAGTCATAAATAGTTACGTGTTGCAAAAAAGTGGTATTTGTATGGAAATAAGACCTGCATATGAAAAATAAATAAAATCACAATTAATACCTACTCAGATCAGGGTTCACAATATATCAAATAGTATGATAATCTTCCAGGACAACCTTCTAATATAGCTAACTACCCTACTATTTAACTCTACATAGCATTATAACACAAAGCAGCTGCTATTGATATTAATATCTTGCCAAATCACAAGATTTCCAACATACCCAAGTTCCCAGCAGCAACCATTAGGGAAAGTAACCTATGTTCAATTTCAGCAATATGTCAATCTGTGATAAAAGAAAGTGAGCTCCCAAACCCAAGAAGCTCATGAGTCATGAACGTGTACGTGCATAAAAGCAGCTGAGACACATGATTTAAAAGAATTGACACATGGGTCTGCCAGCCAACTAGAAATTGCAGTGTAGGAGGTCCTTCTGAGAGCTTTCAGCAAATGTTATTGTAATTCTGTTGTGCTGCCTTGGGGGCTTGGAAAAAGCTTAAAATATCTTTGCAGAGTGAAAGCAATGATAAGATTAATGAGGTACAACAGAATCTTAAGAAGGAAATCTTTCTCATGTTTGTTTCATAACTCAAAAATGGTGCGATGGGGTCTTTCTACAGTAAGCTTTAGGTTAGAGGTCAAATGTGCAAAATGCTAACAAAAGAAAAAAAGACCTCCTAAAAATGGGGCAACGAAGTTTTGCTTGCATGTTCAGGCCCATGGGAAGCCCCAGTCTGTAGGAGCTGCATATAGCTATTTTGATATTTCTGTTCACAATCAAAATATGTAACTTCAGTAACTGAAATATGAAACTCCAGTAACTCCAAAAGGTAAATGAGCTCCATAAATCATAACCTCTTTTCGTAGGTCATCAACTTTTTCTTCACAAAGTAAAACCTTTTCTCCTGCTCTGTTCTCATTCTGCCCTCACCCTTTGTTTACTCTTGTTTTGATCAGCAAAGCAAAAGAGTGAGATGGATAGGGGAATTCCCCCCTCCCTCTCCTCTGCTCCCCAACAGGAATCACGACAATGTATAAAAGGAATTGAGAAACTTCATAGAATCATAGAATATTTGGGGTTGGGAGGGATACTTAAAGGTCTCTAGTCCAACCTCCCCTGCAATAAGCAGCAACATCTTCAACTAGATCACTTTGCTCAGAGTCCCATCCAACCTGACCTAGAATGTTTCTGGGGATGGGATATCTACCGCCTTGCTGGGCAACCTGTTTCAGTGTCTCACCACCCTCATTGTAAAAATTTTCTTCCTTATATCTAGTCTGAATCTATGCTCTTTTAGTTGAAAACCATTACCTCATGTCCTATTGCAACAGGCCCTGCTAAAAATGTTGTCCCCATCTTTCCTGTAGGCCCCCTTTAAGTACTGGAAGGCTGCAGTAAAGTGTCCCTGGAGTCTTCTCTTCTCCAGGCTGAATAACCCCAAGTCTCTCAGACTGTCCTGATAGAAGAGGTGTTCCATCCCTCTGATCTGTTTTGTTCTTAAAAGTTCTTTGAGATGTTAAGATTCAATTTGACTCAGTAATCTGAAATTTAAGCAGAATCATAGAATGCTTTGAGTTGGAAGGGACTTTAAAGATCATTGAGTTCCAACCCCCTTCCCATGGGCAGGGACACCTCCCACTAGATCAGGTTACTCAAAGCCCCATCCAGCCTGGCCTCCAACGCTTCCAGAGATGGGGCATCCCCAACCTTCCTGAATAATTTGTTGCAGTGTCTCAGCACTCTCGAGCTTGTTCAGCTTATTTTTATTAAAGTGGTTGTGTGCCACCACTTCTTAAAAATTCCCAAGTAAAAAGAACAATTTAGCAGCCCGAAAATGTTCAAGTAATCTGATCTCTGGATTTCTGGACATGACGTCTTTTCTTACATGTAGAAGCTGTATGTCACTAGCTTCACCCTGTGTGCCTATGTGTTATTCTGACTGTTACAGCATATCACAGAAGGAATGAAACTGACCTCAGCTACTGTCTCGCTTCCTGCTGTCACACAAATCTTTCTTTGTCATCTTGATTACTTTAAAAAAGCAATGATACTGGGTCTGGCTAAACTTCAATGTTCTATCTGTAAGGTAAAGTTTGTCTTGCAGAGCTGACATTGTTCTCTCTTGACTGGGAGTAGGAATATTCACCTAGGGAATATTTTGAACTTGTTTATCTCTTACATTTGCTGTTTTGATAGAGTTCCAAGACTATTAATAATTGTATATGTTCTGTGGTTTGATCTTGACAGAATACCAGACATTTCAATATCTGTTACTTTGAGGTAGCATATATGAGATTAGTTTTTGTGTGTTGAATTTAGGCATCTTGATTCATCAATATCCCTTTACATTTCTTGGGAACTTTTGTTTTCTTTGGAAAGCTTTACTTTCTCCGCATGTCTGACCTTAAACCTTTCTGATGATCTTCTTTCCAGAAGGAATTGTAGTTTCTATCTGATCAGCTGTACTGAAGCAAATTGCCATGCCATTGCAGTTTGAGATGGTAGGGTATATAAGCTGTGTTTATGTCTTTTTGACTTAGTGCCCTGGAAAAAGAAAACATTTCTGTTAGAGTTACTGTCCATAAAATTACATATCATATGTGAGGATCCTTAGCAGCACTCTAAGTTTTATGTAATGCCAGATATTCTCAAAAGCTGAAATCAGTGTTCCTTTTTGTCCACCCAGTAAGGTAAGAAAAATACACATTCACTAATGTGACTGATGCTTCATATTTTATGTCCTGATGTATAAACTTTCATTTAGATACTATATGAATGATTTCTGAAGTATGTATACACAACGCTATTTTTACTGAATTCCTGGCATGCGTAGCCATAGCAATAAGAACGTTTAGATCTTGATTCCTTTAGCTGCAATTTTTTGTTAACTTTTGACTACCAAGCCCATTATTATTAGCTGTATTATATTATGGCGTCTTTGACAATTGTTGATAGATATATTTGAAGTCTATTATATCTTTCATGACAATGTGCAAGTTATCTTATACAAGTCAATACAATAAGGAAAATTAATGTCAACTCCCACATATCGTAGCCATAAAACCACTCACCTTGGGTTAGAAAAATCTGTTTTATTTAATCTACCATAATTATATGTATCAATTTACAGCAATTGTTCAAGTGTAATCTCACATGTTTTTTCATAGCCACTGTTAGCATTATGTCATTTTGAATGGCAAGAATTTGTCTTAGCCTTCTTTCACTCACTTTGAAGTGTCATAAGCATGTTATCCTGTCTACAAACCAATCAGTTAAGTGAAGTGATAGCTGACTTCTCCATTTACTGAGATATTTCCAGTTTATTTAAAACACTGTCTTGCCCTTCAAGGCCTTGCTTAGCAAGATGATAAATACTATTTAGTGCATATAGTAAAATAATGGTTTTAATTTTTCTTTTCTGAGAGCAATAATTTGGTTTGGGTTTTTTTTGGTATTCCCTTTTGATATTCCTTGGTATACAGCTCTTCAAGCTGCTTGTCAATTATAATCAGACCAAGAGAATGTTTTCTGTCTTTGCAAAAATAACTTGTATCTGAAACTACAGCAGAATCTGTTAACAAATTTCAGAACTAAACAGCTTAGAGTACAAATGACTGTAGAGAGTAGCTTTATTTTCAGTTTTAGGCAAAAGAAAAAATGAAGGTATCTGAGAATTTCGAGCAGACAGATTATAATCATAATATATGATTATTGGAAATATCTGGAAGGAAATTATGTTGCCTCTCATTAAGATAGCCAGAGGAAGTTGATCTACTTGTTATGGAATTATTTTCCTTCTTATTGTATAGCCATGTTTTAAATGCTTCATATCACCATAAGAATATGAACATTTATTCTGTCCTTCACCTGGTCATTATCCATTTGATAAGACTAAAACTGCAACACACACAACATTCAACAAGCTGAAACATTTGTCTGGTGCCATGATCTCTTTTAGACTTGTGGGAGACAGTCAAGAAAAAGACAGGAAGAATAAAAACAACTTGTTAACTTGATGATACTATAAAACTTCTGGGTTTAGGTTTTGATTATGTAACCTCCTGTAATAGAGAAAGGACTACTTAAAATCTAAACCCGTCCTTTTTGAAGTTCTTTTTAATGAAAAGTTTTCAGGAACTCTATCAATCCCAGGGCAGAGGATTGCCTATTTTAACTGTAGAAAGATAGAGAGGCTGGGAAATCCATGCATAGAGTTAAAAAGTTTTCACAACTTTTGCAATAGAAGAGAGATCATGAAGAGAAAAAGCAGGGGCAAGAGAGACATGTGATCTTTAGCCAGGCACCTCGCAAAAGGAGCTCAATTTTCCGAGCTATTTCCCAACCATGGAAGCTGAAGTTTCATCTATATTGCTAAATAAAAGTCTGGGGATTGATCTTTTGCTGAAAGGCTGAGTGCTGCCAGCTGGCTCTGGTCCACAGTCTTTAGGGCTAACCACCTCTGCAAGAAATTTGTCTTGGAGAGAGCAAGCTGGAGTATTCCAATATAAAAGAGCTAGGAAGTGCTGTTAACAATTAGGCTGTAAGGATGCTATGGTCCAGTGCTGACTGTAGTCTCTGGCCCTTTTCTACTACAGTGCAGAAGTACCCAGAGAGATCTTCAGCCTGGCCTTATCCTCTGTGAGCCATTCGACTCTCCAGATGAAAGAGACAGATAGATTTTAAGCAAAGATCAATATCAGTAGGATATAACTAGCTCTAGTTTAAGAGCTTGCATCCAAGCTATATTAATTAGTATAAAAATGAGATTTATATATTCTTTTGGTTTTAACCTAATCTCTGAAATGTTTCTTACGCCCTTCCTGATTCTGAACGTTCTGTTTTTCTGCATTTTTATTTTTTTCACTGTTGTAACACAGATAATGTTGAAAGCCTTGAGGTGACTCCATGCTTAGGTATATGTTTGATTTTCAGTTCTTCTGCTAAATGTAATGAGAATATTAAGAAATATTAAGAGCTTTGCTGGATTGGGGCCAAGATTAACATTGCTAGATGGACTAAGATATATTTTACATAAGCTTTGACTGCATGTTAATAGTCTTTCTCTGTAATGTTGAAAATGGACTAGTTTAAGAGAAAACCAGAACGACAGATACAAAGAAATCATCCCCAGCTAAGTAGACTACAGACATCACACAGTGTACCGCAGCAAGAAAGATAAATTGAAGGTTTTCAGTTTGCCTAATACTGAACAAAAACAAAAAGCTGCTCCTAAATGCTTGAAATAATAGAACCATCATGGATCTCAAATCCAATTTAATTCTCGTTGACAACATTATGCTTTTCTAAAGCCATATAATCAAAGGGTGGGGTAGAAAATTATTAGATTTAACATATAGACTAGAATTTAGATCTCTGTATGAAATCTGTTTCATACATAATTTAACAGATGCATTTTTCTGTACATATTGTTATAAGAATATGCACTATCTATTCAAGATGTTCCATTGGTGATTTGTTTTTCTTTCTTTGGGTTGTTTGTTTTGGTTTTTATTTTTGTTTTTGGTTTTTGGTGGTTTTTTTTTATTATTATTTGTCCACATACCACCTTCTACCTTTTCCTTCTGGTGAAACCACCTTTTCAGTGTTTCTCCTGAAGGGCTATATTTTATAATACTAGCTGTTAAGCTGATTGTAGGCATACATTGCAAAACTAGAACTTTCAAAAGCAAGCTTTTATGTCCCAGCATTGAAAATAATATATTCAGTAATTGTTTGTTAATTTAATCACAAATTTCATTATTAATTCCTGGTGATTTGTGATCAATCAGGAATGGGGCCACATTGCACTAAGTGCTATAATACCTTCCCTAGTAGTATTACAACCCAAATAAACAAGAAAAGAGAGACCAAAAGCACAAAAGCAGAACACACTGAAAAATTATTATTGGGGCAGACAACACCATGCCGGGAGTATAATTTCAGTAAGGGAAATGTAGGAAGTGATTAGCTAAGTGCTTAGGTAAAGAAAAGGAAAGGTACATAAATTAGTGAATAAAGTGGTAGAGGAAAGAAATAGGCCAGAAAGGGACTCCTGGAGTGAAGCCAAACCAAAGGTACTCTGAGGAGAGTGGTGTCAACTGGACTGAAGTGCCCTAACACAAAATGGAGCATTCTCTACGAGACCCACAGCCTTTATGTCTCTGCTTTAGCTGATCATGTACAACTCTCCCAGCTCAGGCTAGTAAGGAAATGCTGCTTTAATTCACCTTTTGAGTCTCCTGTGTATGAATCTTATTTTTAAATGTCTTTATATTAGAAAGGAAATCATTGAGCTCAATGCTCCATAATATTAATTAGCTTCTTCTATTTAGCCATCGGCAGTTCCAGTATTGAAAAACATTATGCTTGCCATCAGTATCTGGAATTGGTTCGTTTGCACAATTGCAGATTAAGGACTTCATATACTCATTGACACTGTTGTAGTTTATTTTACCAGTGATCCCTCTATGTAAGGTCTGCTGAAGCGTGAAGTGATAGGACCATTAATAATTTTTGTACACTTTGTAAATGATCCATGAGTAAGGACAATTTATCATGCATTTTGATTTGATCATAGAGTCTAGAAAGTGGTGGTAATAAATTTAATATAAGAAATATATAAATTTCACTTAAATGTTTCTGTGCTTTTAATTATGTTATGTCATACAAAATGAATAATAAAATCTACATGCAATAAAGCTAATTTCAAGACATATAATTTATAACTTCACAGCAAATATTCAATATCTGTTTTTCTTTCCATTTTCATTAATTCTTTCAAGAATTTGGAAATAGCTTTTTAATTTTATACCTTTAAAATATAAATGATTATCTTTTCCATCAAAGAGAATTCATATGAAATAATTTTGTACAAATACATTGTGATGAATCTCATAGGGGAAAAATATGAAGACACACACATGTTCAGTTATGTTACATACAGTGTATAAACTAATGGCCATTTTAACTTCCAGTGGTAAATACTTAGGTGAGTTATTTAATGTTAAGTGTTGCTTACAAATTTCAGTGGTTTTGGTAGAGTTTTTCTCATGTGTCTTCTCACACTTTTGCCAGATGTAATTCCTGTGTTGATTGAATGTGCCTGTTAAGTGAATACACTAAATTCTATTGCTTACTTTATGTAACATGATCCTCATATCATCTTTCTATAGTGGTCTTGTTTGAAATTCAAATTATGTGAATTACTGTCATAAAATAAATGGAAAATGTATCCATCTGATCCATGTTGTCAATTTAAGAAATAATAGCTTTTGTTGGATGAAATTATCCCTACCTGTGCTCACAGCCTAGTGTGGATTTTGACTCAGAACATGAATCATAAAATTACAGAATAATTTATGTTGGAATGGAGGTCATTTAATGCTACTCCCCTCTCGAAGCAGATCAGGTTGTTCAGGGCTGTGTCAAATCTTGAAGACCTCCAAGAAGGTAGACCCCACAGCCTCTCTGAACAATCTGTGCTAATGTTTGACCATTGTTATTGTAAAAATAAATTTTCCTTTTACCGAATCAGAATCTCCCTGCAGCAAGATGTGTCTGTTGCAAAGTCTGCAACAGACTTCAGACATTAAATGTATTGGGGAGTGTTCTCTAGTGCTGAGGACAGCTGTGATGGAATAGACCACATTCATAACATTAAACATTCTTGTCCTGCAAAATTGGGAAGTTGCATCCAGACTTTGTTGTGAACGGCTCTTAGCCTGTCTCGACTCTTGTCTAGTCCTAGGAATGGTTTGGGAGCAAAATGCAAAGGCCAAAAATGTGCAGAGGACATACCAGGGATTTGACTTGTTTAACACTACAGATCAAGTTCCAATGTTTGGAACTAACACTGCTCAATTTAAGTAGCTGTTCCCTAGATTAATTTAATTTAATAATATAGACATGACCAGCAATTATTTAAGAAATATGAGATTTTAGAGTGCAACCATTGTGGTGGTCACATCTCTTGATGAGTGTGTTTATTTTCTTCGACAATAACACAAATCTGGCTATCGGCACTCCTCAGAATGAGAGGAAGTCTCCCAGACATGGTCACACCCCAAACTGAGAACACATGAAACATGGCTGGAACAAGGGCAACACAATGTTGCTGCTTTCTCCTTCAGTTCATCTGCCCTGTCACATCATTGTACCATGAGGTAGAACATACTATAGTTTCTGTGACTTGGAGACTGGGTCTTCACAGAGCCAACTCAAGATCTGTGGAGTAAGATGTTGCGTTTTCAGCATCTCTGCTCTCTTTCAGCCTCCTTCTTCTCAGCTGCTGCTGACTTGCCCCTGTATTTTGATCATTTTTTTTTTCAGATTTCACAATGACAGTTAGTGCAGTGAGTTCCAGTGTTTGCACAACTTTACCTATATCCTCTGTCAGACTCTGTTGCCATGTAGATGTATAATGTTTACAAAACTATTCCCATACAATGCTTTCTTCAGAAACAGATGTGTGCACCAGATAAGAAACTTGGGAGAAATTTCATGGACTGACTGTTAGCGCTAATCAAAATGTTTATTGCACATGTTGCTCTTTCTTTGAGTATTGCCAAACATTAGTACTGAGAGTTGGCCAATCAACCTAACATGAATTGTTCTTTTTCATAAATCAACTAAATCAATGAAAAATATTTTCCCTTAGTGGGAAATACTCCAGTTTTAGCTGTAGCTTGGTTTTGAAGTCAGAGGAGTTATCCTGAGAAAAAGCGATTGAGGTATATATTGCAATTTTAATTTCTCAGGAACTAATCAGTTGTTTAGATCTCAACTAAATGAATAGGATGCTAAATTACAATCTGTAGCTTTTCAATGACTGTTGTTACTGAAATGAACTGATGGAAATTATCTGTTTCCTAGTAAGTTTATGGCCATAAGCCCAGTATCAACTAGTGCTTTCATTAGAAGTTTTATGGGAGATAGACTTGAAGAGGAGCTCCTACGTCAGAACTGAACTAATATCAATTCTCTCTATCTGAAAGACAGATTTTTAGGTTACCTCTCTCAACAATTTGTCCTTTAGGCTCCTTTAGTCGGTGATTCAAATGAATCTTTGGATCATTCCAAAGAGTAGAGCTCAAGGGCTGTTTATTTTAGCTTTTCCATGGAATTACATTTTATTTCATGTTTCAGTGTTGTCCATAATATGTATATGTGTACTAGATATAGAACTGATCTGGAGCCTATATTAAAGGCACCTGTATAAAAGCAGGAAGATTTAAATAGTTGTCTTAACGTAATTTAGTTTTTTCTGATACTACCCAATGTAGTACAATTAACTCTATGTCCATGTGTATGTCCTTCTCTCTGTGTGACTTCATTATCTATAACACTAAATTTTAATTTCTGATTACATTGTTCTATGTGTTGTCTATGCACCACACCAAGCAAACTGTGTTGGACACCTGGCAAACTTTCTCCAGATCTATTTGTTGCAGAAACACTCTGGCCCTTCTGTCCTACAATAAGCTTCTCAAATGCTCTAAAGTCTGAGGGCTGTACACTCAGAGCATTGGAATTTAATGAACATTTTGTTAAAATGGGATTCCTTTCTTCCAGCATAATGGAATATGTTTTACTTTTGTAATTGATATATTAATAAGAACAATTGCTGTAATATGTTCAGTAAATATACTTAAAATATTTGTTCCTCTTCTAGAGTATTCTGTCTTTTTTGAAGTCTGGCAAATATAATTTACTGTGCAAGTCAGAAATAACTTTAACCCATAATGAACTTTATATACGCTGTTTGTACATAATGTATAGATAGATAAAATAATATCTACATATATAAATATAAGTTCCAATATCCACTTTCAGCAATGTTTATTAAGCTTTTGGGGTTTCAACATCCACAAGACATATGTCTGAAAAAGAGCAGTTCTTCATCCATGCTCTTTTCCTTAACATTCTTTGTGCTCCACGTGTGTCCATTTGACCTGTAGGTCTTATTTTTTTAAAAGCACCTTTGATCCTCATCCGTTAGCTTCCTCAAATGGAATCCCAAGCAGTTGGCCATCAAGAAGTTTGGAACTAAAATTCCTTCCACCAGTGTGTGTGTGTTTGTGTGTGTGTGTGTGTGTGTGTGTGTATACACAAATATACATATATTTACATCTATTTCCAAATATATATATTTTCATATTTGTAGATAGATATAAATATATATTCCGTATATCAATGTCTGTGTATGTGTGTGTGTATGTCTATAAAAAGTTGTATTTCTACATACAAAGGCTAAAATAACTTACTCTCTATATTTAGAGCCAAATATTTTTTCCGATATATGTCAGGAACGAGGTATTCTATATTTTTAAGATTTACTTTGTGTATCAAAGCTATTATTATTGATGCAGTACTGTGTCATTCCTTGTGTAAGTGAATATCAAGGAATCATCCCACAATATAGAGATATTGCAGATAAAACTGAAACGGGAATAGATGTGATACAAAAATATGTAAAGTAGTTGTTATAGTCTTTTTGACATTATATTTTGGGTTTACCATGGTTAAAAGATTACTTTGAACACCTGCTGTCTTCTCTGTCCAACCTGCTTGTTTAATCATTCTGTCAAGACCATTCATTTAATCCTTAAAGTTATTTTCAAATTGCTGAGCGGTAGGAAACTGGAAATTTTGGGCAAAAGCTTAACATTTTGGCATAGACTCAGATCATTACTGGGAGGATTAAAATAAGTTAGGTGGTAAGTTCTTACTATGAGTATTATCATTTTTAGCACAGAGTCTGAAATTCCATGTTCAGCCTCTTCCTAACTTTGTTTTTTTAGGCGTGTTTCACCTAAAAAAATTGTAAGGTGTTTAATCATGTCTCACAACCCCCAACAAAGAGAATCTGAACCCATGTGAGTGGGTTACTAATAAGCCATGCTCACACTTTCACATGAGTTCATCTCTCTGGCCTGATAAAAATCAATTTTTTCCCCCAAAGTGGAACACTTCAGCTTGAATAGTTGGTGAGACCATCTGTTTCAGATCACTTCAGACTGGCTTGATGAATTAGCAGTGATTCTCTAAGCTACTAGCTAATAAGACTGCTATACCTCCTTCTTATATGTACACTATATGTGTTCTTGAGATACAAGTAAATTAATAATGGATGTGTATATGGTCATATTGTCCATATGTATTTGTGATCATGTATGTATTTCTTTCTGTATTTTCTGAAAAGGGACTAACTTGAAGGCACTGTGTATTGCAGCCAGAGGCATGCCATAGTGTAACGGAACAGCTGTAAAAGAGAAGAATGAAAACTAAAGGCATCCTGATTTCTATCAACATGTTCTCCTGAGTATTCTATCTGTTCCCTGCTCAGTACTGGTGCTGTGTACCCTCTTTCTCCTTATGTCTCTGCATGCACTTAAGAAAAGGTTTTTTTATTGAAGTTAGGCCTTCAATTTTCATTATGGTATGTGTTCTCACACACATCTCACATCAGCAAAACTTATTTCATTTACTTTTGATTTATACTGGAATAAGCAGAAGGAGTCTGTAGCTTCTAAAATCTATTCTTTTTGCCTGTAGCATCAGGTTACATTAGCTGAGAGATGAGTAAAACAAATACCTCAGTTATTACATGATGTATTGCGTCTGAGGACAGAAGATGAAGTTGAAGATGGTTTCTTCCTCCTGTATCATTTATACAGCTGTACCGGGTTAAAAAAAAAAAAAAGTCACCTGTTTATCCTTTTTCTCTCTACTTTTTTGTTTAGTTCTGTTACTGCTCTATAAAGTTGTCCCAGGTAATAGCTGTGCCTGTTGTTGTTTTAGAAGACATTCAGTTTTGGACAGTCAAGTCAGTTTCTCTTAGAGCTACAATAGTCCTCATTCTGATTTATCTCAAAACCTTTGGAGTAAATGTATAACCAAGGTTAGATTATATGTCTATAATGACGGTGATGAATGTATGATTTGGAATAATTTTGAGTATTCATTTGAGATAAATATGATTCATATGTGCCTATGAAGGAAATAAATACACAAAAGGAGAAAGCACATCATGGATTTTGAGTTTATGATTTTTTGAACAAGGTTATAGTTTCTTAAATGTAATGTGATATAACATGTGATAGACCATTTAGTAAACCATTAAGACAAAGTTGAAAATAACGTGTCATATGAAGACTTGTATTACCTTTGAATAGATTTATATCTGTATTTAAGCAAACCATGTTCATTGTGCTGCAGCACGGGCATTACCACATGGACAGTCACTTAAAGAGTGTATTTTTCCCTCTACTGAAACACCAAATTGCAGATAGGATTATATATCTTCATTCTCTCTCCCTTGTCCAATTACAAATTCCTATTAGCATAACTTTATTTATCATTTTGGCTGCTTTCTTCACAGTTATTCTACATGCTTTTTCATTATGTTTAGGTCAATTTATATGTACTGGTAAACTTCCTCTTACACTTTTTTGTATTATTATTCTGGCAAGAAAACATGATCAGTTCCACAATTTGCGTGTTTTTATTCTGACAGAAATCTTAAAACAATTATTTTTTCTGAGGTTTATAATTTCATGGAAATATGTATCAAATGATATTTGAGAATTTTTAAAGACATGATTTTCAACTTATGGATGCATTACTTAGTGTATTATATCCATGACAATACAACGCAACTTTTACAACATTTACAAACAGTTCATTAGGGAAAAACTGAAATCCTTCAGGGTGTACTGACTGCAAAAAAACCCAAATAACCCTTCTCTCTTTTATACCTATATCAAATAAAAGTGGGAACAAAGATTTAAGTACTTATACTAGAGAGATTTACTAAAAAACTTTAAAATTAATGAATTATGGTAAATTTCTTGGCATGTTAATTGAATTTGCCAGGGTACCTCCAAGCTGGTGGGTGCTCCCCATGGTAGGTGATGTCAGGGCCTAGTAGCCAGGGCCGGTGGTGGCCAGGCCAAATGCATGCCTTGACATATTAAGAAATAATAAGTAATTTCATGTCATTTTTCAGTAATTTTTAACTATATCTGTTTAATTATTTATACCATTGCATCACCTTGAGTTATGTTGTTGTCATATTTATTTATATGAAGTGTGATTAATATGGTATTTTTAGAAAAGATCTGGAATATTCCACACCTGTGTTATCATTTTACCTTTTATCAGCTGAAGTTTGCCCTTTCCTTTTTTCCTAAAGCAATCAATGAAAAAAATTAGTGATGAGGTTAGTAGGAGCAGGATTTCATTAATAATTAGAGCAAGAATGGATATGCTTTTTATCTGTGACTGTATGAATGTGCATAAATTTACCGTATGTACCATAAAATGAGAATGGCATTTTCTTTGCATTGCTGATTTTGAAAGAGAATCCTAGCTGAGGTGCCATTCAGTCAGCACATATGCAGCTTTGTCAACAAAAATACATAGGGAAGTCTAAACATTTTTTATTCATTTAAGTTTTTCTTTTCCCACAGTAGAAATCCTGCCATTTTTTTTTTAATTACATTAAAACATACAGAGTTGGCACATTCATCAAAGCTATTAAACAAAAATTGTCTTTGACAGATTATACCATGGAAAGATTTGACATGAGAACAAAGTCTTGAACTGAGAGAAGAGGTAGAGCAAGACATCCACAGAGAGCTCTCCATAATGTTTGCAGAACCTCAGGAAACAGACGCCTCCACATTCTTGTGAGAAGGAGCTCTTTGCTTAAACACCGCAACAGAATGGTAGGTGGATTATGTGGATTTTTCCATAAAACAGTAAGTTGGATGGACAGCATTTAATGACAGGGTTACAAAAGATGTGTTAATTACCAGGTTTTAAGACAAAAAGATCTCTTTTTTTCCTTCTTAATTTTGCTGTTCTGTTTATAATGCCAAGAATCTGGCCATTTGTCGTGAATGTGAGGCATTGAAACTAAAGCCACCAGTTCTATTTTAAAAAGATTAATAAGTACCTAGAAAAACCCAAAATTCTCAGGCTTTTAGAATATTACTGTCAGGAGGCTTAATTTGAAGTTTTGTCTTTGTCTATATCATGATGCCCCTGACATGTAAGTCACATCATATTTGTCTGTAGCTGTCATTTCTAGAGAATTAATGTCCAGTAATTCTAACATTTGCACATTAATTATCAGAAATACATTTAGTTTATAGTATCCTTTGTACTAGTTTCCCTATGAATACTCACAGGAAAAAAAATAGAAAGTTGTTTAGAATATATATATAGCTTGATATGCTGAACCACTAAAGAATATCGATGAACAAACTTTCCTTCAACTATATAAGATCCTGGGCCTTTCTTTAAAAGCTAGCTAACAAATCAGCCTAATACAGATTTATTTTCTCTACAGTGTAGTGTAATTTGAATGTCCTTAAAACCTCAGTTTCTTATACATAATATTTTCTGCATTTAAAAACATAGTGTTTTAAGGATATATAATATAACTACATTTCTAATTTGTCCAATTTTCTCTGTGTAAAGACTCATAGTTCTTTAAAAACATATTTGCTAACTATTGCCTTAATAGGGTGTATTTTGAACTCCGTAGAAGATTGGATGCAGAATCCAGTCAACTGGACAGCCATCTACTTCCAGTCCTATTGGTCCTGTATTCTTGCCTGATGGTTTACCAGGTTGACATGAGGCTCCTTCCATATATTTTTTTATGCAGATAATGAAAACATTTTTCTGGGAAATAAGCCACATGAATTTCAACATTCTTAGACTGTTTGCAGTCCGGTATCTAGACATGCTTTTTTTCTGAGCACTTTTCTGTCAGAATCTTCTGTATTCTTACCTGTTTTGTGCTCTAAGGAGGAATGCAGAAATGTTTCAGTCTTTCTTTTTGAAATCAAAATAATCTGAGTGAACTGGTTTACATTGTAGCCTCATAAGCAATTGTATTAATGACAGTGAATAAAGCATTAGTGTGAGAATGAGAGGGGGAGAATGGGGTTTCTTTAGCTAACTTCTCCACCAGAAAGAATATATTGTGTAACTGCACTGTTTGCTACAGAAAATGAAGATTTACAAAGCCAAGGATTTTAAATATTTGGCTAATAATTGAATTGATTATCTGTCTAAAATAATTAGCTGTTGATAGATATAGAAGGATTATTTTAAAAAAGATACAGTGCCTATAATTTTAGAATTCCCTACCAGATGTGTTTTTGATGCTATGGGATCTATTTTGACTGGACTAACACATCATTTATGGTCAATCAAGTTAATACAACATGTAAATAGGAAATGCCTTGTGGGGTTTGATTACACATTTCAGTTGTATTATAGTGGCTATTAGCAGAACTTTATTTGTGTATTTATTACTTTACAATGCAAAGATCTAAAACAGAAGTAGACCATGCAAACTTCTTGATTTATTCAGTATGTTTAACCTTGTTAAAATTTATGAAATAGCCACATATGAGTCCTATAAATTTGTTCATGATAGATTGGATCTTTTTGCCATGAATGAAGTTTAAAATACACATCAACAATTTCTGACAGAAACAATGAATAATTTTTAACTGAAAAAAAAGGGAATTGTTTGTAATAATTATTACTCCTCTACTGGATAGCTAGAACATTTGGAATGAAGAAGGAAATCAAAATGAGTTCAAGATGGCTGTTGCCAGTGAAGCTGCAACACTTGATGCTGCTATTGCGTTATTAATACAATTATTCCTCTAGAGTTCTCACAAATAATGTCAACAAAACACACAGACTATTATACACATGTATATATACATACATGTGTATATTCATATTGATAGTCACAGAAAGTGAAAAAAAAATGGTTATGGATACCATGGAAGTAAATTCACTCTGGCTCTTTTCACCAATGCTGACAAGCGTTCTCATATATACTCATATGATAAGTGTGAAAGAGGAAAGCACTAAGAAAATGAACCCCAAATTATTCCTTAATAGCTGATTGCAAGTGAGCAGCAATCTGCAGGGATCCCTGGAACCCCAGAAAGTTCCATTTCATATAACTGATCACAAGATCAAGATTTCTCCAAGCAATTTATCAATTTGCACAAGAAATATTAACTGTTAAACATGCCAGGATCCCACTGAGCTTTACGGGTAGAACCGTTGCTATGTATAGATACTCAGAGTTCTTTTTCAGAGTTCTTCTTCTGTGCATTGAGTTTGATATGTGGCTCTACGTGATCTACCTCCATGATTTATTTTCCTTTTGTGAGCATTTCTACTAAAGTTGAAAAGTACTGATTTGGGGGGAAACCCTTTGCTGATTAGGTTGCATCACATTCATAAAGTGTCTCTTCTTTAATGGAGTAGTTTACATATATGCTTTACTTAAGTATAAATGGCAGTCCTGGGATTTAATGTACTGCCCTCTGTGTCCCTGTAACTAGTGCACTAAGGGAGATGTTCTTAAATTTATTCCAAATTCACATCTGTTTCTCCAGTTGGATAGATTTTTAAGATTCAAATGTGATGGTGCAGCTGTTGGCCTTTTGCACATGTTGTCTCCTCCTTTGAGAACCAAGAATTAATTTTCTCCTTTTACAAAACAAAGATTCAAATACTTTTCTTTGGGGGCTAGTTTGCATTAGGCTTTTCAGCACACTCAGCTCTGTAAAAAGGCAATTTGCAGAACACTTTTCCGTCCTTGTGCAGTCACTGCTCCCTAGCTTAACTTCTGAAAGAGGGAAGGCATCACAGGTTAAAGCCACAGCCATCCTTTCCCATAATTGTGGGGTAGGACAAGTGCATTGGAGGGTGGAAGAGCAGAAAATAGTCTACATAGTTGCCTGCAGATAGGGAACTGTGTATTTATGATGTGAATCTGCAGTTCATTTTGCAGACCATACTGCATTAAAAAGTTACTGCAAGCAGCTATGATCACACAGAAAAATGTGTTTATATATGCCATTTTTTGTGTCAAGCCCTCTTGTATATGTGCCTGATCCTTCAGCTATCTTCATTTCCCAATATGCGGTGGCTTGTATGCATGTGGGAGGCTCAGGGAGGCAATTTTCACAGTGAGTCACTAGAAAACTGAAAACATGAGGGGAGGTTAATTACAGTAATTCCTTCATTGAAATGTTTTAAAGCAACAAAATAATATAAATGATGATTTCACCTTCTTTCAACTTACTGATAATACACAGTAATACTTTCCTATGAAAATTTGTTCTAACAGTGGAGTTTGAGGGTGAAAGTTTTTACTGCCCTTAATACTGTTTTATAACATTCCTTTGTGTTTTAGTGTGTATGCCAGGACATTGTTGGAATTAGGAATGGATGACTTCAGCATCCTGAGAGAACTAATGAATATTAGTATAAGTAGTTCCATAAGGCATGAAAAATAGTGAGATTTTAGAGAAAAGATGACAAATCAAGGTTAAATTTTTCCTCCCCAAAAGATAAAGGAGTGTAGTCAGATTAACTGTCAAGGGATGTAGAATCTTTTTTGTGAGAAAAAAAAAAAGAAAAAGCTTCTTCATTACATTCCTGTGATTTGTTCTAGTCCTGCTGACACAGGCTATTAAAAACCTTGTTTATGTTTTAGAGACTTTTTTAAAGAGCACTTTGGGGCTTTATAGTGTTTGTAGAATGTTCTTTATAGTTAAAATTACATGCTGAGATGGCAGGCTGCTGAGCTAATATATTGTTACACTGATTAAATTGATTAAAAGCTTCATTTTTGACAGGCAAATTGTAGAGGCTGAGATCTCTTTATTGCACATTTCAGTAATTCAGCTCATGTCTTGTCCTATCTAATAATCACTTCTCTACCTCCCTGTTTAGAAATCATCTCAGCAGCGGGTACATTTTCAAACAGCATATTAGCTTCAGATCCGAATTACATGAGTCACAGTGCATTGGCATTACAAAAGCCTTATTCAAGGTAATGGCTTATTCAGTGAAACTCT
This sequence comes from Scolopax mira, assembly GCA_004320125.1. Taxonomy (NCBI): domain Eukaryota; kingdom Metazoa; phylum Chordata; class Aves; order Charadriiformes; family Scolopacidae; genus Scolopax; species Scolopax mira. The sequence goes on from BJBW01001395.1 coordinate 157,165, forward strand.
TGAAATATTTTTTTTTTTTTTTTCTGTCTGGTGTTCTGTGGACAAAGAAAGGGACCCTTGATTTCTAGATTAGGAAATAAGTGATTCCTCTTACTATGTGGATTGACAGGAGAGGTCATACTACAGAAGCGTTCTATGTCCTACTCAGAACAACATATGCTTACTTACAAATGTGTGACAGAGCAGAGCATAAAACCTTACAAGAAACCAGTGAATATATAACAGGCAGATAAAGAGGAGGATTCATCAACTTAAATTAGCTGCAGAAGAGATATTTTGCAATAAATATGGAAAGAAGGTGAATTTTTTCAAAAAAAATGAGGAAATCTAAATTTCTTTAAATAAATGTAGATGTCTACAGACAAATCTGTAGGCTTCTGATGGCCGTGCAGAGTACAAGTGTTCACAGCTTGCCAGCTGTAGAGACTGAAGACAGTCCAGAAATGCGTTGGCCAATAGCACTACACAGATATGGGTAGGCAGTGCCAGCCACGAGCTGCACTGCACATTCCTGATTTGACATAAGCATTAAGCATTTTCAGGGTAAAAGAGATCTGTTTAGCCAAATATCAGTGTTCAGCCCACTGACTCTATTAAATGAAGAATATGCTACTTGCTTATCTGACAGCATCTGACGTAAGAAGCGACTTGCCTATCCACAAGAAGGGCTGGAAGGAGGATCTGGGGAACTGCAGGTCTGTCAGTCTGACATTGGTGCCAGGAAAGGTTATGCAGCAGATCATCTTGAATGTCATCACATGGCACATACAGGACAACCAGGCTATCAGGGTCAGTCAGCATGGGTTTATGAACAGCAAGTCCTGCTTGACTAACCTGATCTCATTCTATGACAAGGTGACTCACTTAGTAGACAAGGGAAAGACTGTGCATCTACCTAGATATTAGAGAAGCCTTTGACAGTGTTTCCCAAAGCACTCTCCTGGAGAAACAGGCTGTTCATGGATTGGACTAGACAGCTGTACTTTTTGCTAGGTAGAAAAATGGGTGGATAGCCAGGCCCAAAGTATGGTGGTAGATTGAGTTAAATGCAGGTGGTGGCTGGTCACAATCAGTGTTCCCCAGGGCTCAGTGCTGAGGCCAGTTCTGTTTAATATCTTTATCACTGATCTCGTTGAGGGGATTGAATGCACTCCCAAGAAGTTTGCAGATGATACCAAGTTGGGCAAGAGTGTTGATCTGCTTGAGAGTAGGAGGATTCCACAGAGGGATCTGGACAGGCCAGATTGATGGACCAAGGCCAACAGTATGAGGTTCAAAAAGGCCATGGGTTTGGATCAAAACAAACCCATGCAGTGTTACAGTCTTGGGGAAGAGTGGCTGGAAAGATGCCTGGTGGAAAAGAACCTGAGGGTATTTGACAGCCAGATGAATATGAACCATCAGTGTGCCAGGTGGCAAAGGAAGCCAATAGCATCCTGGCTTGTATCAGAAATAGTGTGCCCAGCAGGACTAGGGAAGTGACTTTTGGCCTGTACTTGGCAGTGGTGTGAGGCTGCACCTCAAATACTGTGTTCGGCTTTGAACATCTACAAGAAAGATGAGAATCTTTCATTGAGATTTTATTGAGAATCATGTCCAAAGAAGGGTAACAAAGCTGGTAAAGGGTGTAGAGCACAAGTCTAGATGAGGGAACTGTGGTTCTTAGGTCTGGAGAAGAACAGGATGAAGGGTCATCTTTTCTTTTCTGAATCAAAGACTTTTTTTTTTATTGTTTTCTAATGAGCAATTAAAATTACATATACCTGTAAAATTAAGGTGAGAATCCTTTGTCATAAGTGCATTAGATGTGATACACAGGTCATAAGGAATACCATAATGAAAGCAAATTCTTTAGATTTCATGCAGGGCAGAAATGGGGACATTTAGAGATGATGGTCACCCTAGCAACATTTTGACTAGTACCAACAAGAAGTTACAAATACCCAGAGATGTAGCATCTGAAGTCAGTCCTACACAGTACTGTGAATTATTTTTAGGAAGTTAGATTATTTTTAAATCCTCTCCTAATCTGTATATATGTGTGTGAACAAGTACATTGGTTACTTTTAATGACATCTGTAAAAGATGGTCTCTACAATCCACAAATTTGGAACTCAAATCAGCCCAGCTCTCAGCACATTGAATTACATGCCTTTCCTATATCCCTATGAAAGAACTTGCTTTGTGTTCTGTAAAACAAATAAGGGATTATTTTGGAATTCCTTTGTCCAAGAGGTCTTCAGCAGGTCATTTCCTGGTAAATCTGAGCCAGGATACTGGTGCATAATCTCCTAATATGTCTCCTAATACGTTTCCTTAAGTGAAGGACATTTGGACGTTCCTAAGGGGTAATTTGACCTGCTATATAGTCCTTTTCAGCAGCTAGGAAAATTCTTACAGCATTTATCTGTAGTTGCAAATGCAACACTATATGAGTCTAAGAGAAAAATACAGACTGCCAAGAAAATATGTGTCTAATAAGGATAATTCTTCCTTCATCAGTCACTATAAAGGATTACACATTGAAGTTTTTTCATTTATAGAGATAGAAATTTCATTCGTTACCCATGTTGGATCATTTTATACACTGGGGATTTGTAATCCCTATTGACTCTCCATCCTTCCTCTTCCATAATCCACAGACTTTCTTCACCAAGGTTTTCCTTCAGAATAAGATGTGACATTTTAGTCAATATTTTAATCTCTACATTTTTTGCTGTTGCACACTTGTAAAAATACATTTATTATTTCATTAAGGAGACTCGAAGGAACCTTTAAGGAACAGTTATTAGAAATTCTGTTCTTTTGCAGCCATTTAACCCTCCTCTTTTCCACATTTTGTCAGTCTACTATGAAGTTGCAAACTTTACAGAAAATGCAGACTCTACAGAATCAGGGCCAGAAGGTTTTCTCTTATGTGCCACACCAGAACTTTGGTACAGTGGCCAATTTTATGAAGAGTTGAAGCTCATATTCAACCATAAAATTATTCCAGATTTTTGGTTTTTTTTCAATTTCATCCAAACTAATTTTTCTAAAATCATGTTTGTGTTTGCATATTCATTTGCTTTTAATTGCTGTGAGGAATCCCTACAGCCTAATTTAAGATGGCTAACTTTGACTTTCCCTTGCTTTTCTCCAGATACAGTGATTCGGGGCAGGAAGATATTTTGAATAGTCTACCTCTTTCCAGGGTCTGTGCATGGATACTGGTAAAACCAACCTCCTGATTTAGACTTATTAATCAGTTTACTAAAGGTAGATGATGTCCATTTCCACAAAGGTCTGGCTTTCTAAACAGCTGCACAGTTACTCTGGGACTTGGGCATTTACTAAGGATCTCACTGTATACAGTAATGTGTAGGCAATCATTTAGGCATGGGACGAGTGTACGTGTATTTGGTTGATTGCACCTTGCTTTCTATTGTGTTGATGTGCAGCTGTTGGAACTTTCAAAAATACTCAAATCTGGACTCAAATGAAAAGATTTCCCTGATTTCTATCCACTTATCTCATTCGTTACAGTTTGGGGCTTTACCATTTTTAACTGATGTTAGCCATGCAGAAGAAATACTACTTTGTCTTGGGATCTTGATGATTGTTAACACTTACAGAATGGTGAATATATTTTAACAAGTGTATATCCAGCTGGCTCTGGACACCTTTGAAAACAACCACAGATGTGTGGAGAAATGAGTGGATGATGAAACAGATCAGTAAATTGTGCATGACATTCTTCTGAAATGGTCTCGCTTTCTGAGGTCAACCAATTGGGAGTAATTGTTGGGACTGAGATGAGGAAGAGTATGAGGAAATTCAAATGGAGAAGATAACATTCCTAGAGTTCTGTAGGGGTGAAGTGACCTATTGCCTCAGCAATACTCTAACATGTCATTATTAATAAACCAAATGACCTGGACACCTTTGAAATTTGAAGTTGCTGGATGAGTTATTGGAACTATCCTTAAATAGATGTGTGTCTTATCAAGAAAGAGCTAACATCCCTGGATTGTAAAGCTTACAAAGACACAAAAAAATCAATGTCCCAGGTTATTTTTGGTCACTGCTGGTATCTCTTTTCCTATGCATTTTTCATCAGAGCTCAAAGGCTTAAGAAAATTGCCAATGATACATATTTATCAGTATTGAGGCAGGGCACTATGGAAGGTTCCAAGATTCGTTCAGACTAAATATAATGAAGAAATTTTTTATGATGAGGGTGGTGAAACACTGAAACAGTTTGCCCAAAGGGGTGGTAGATGCCCCATCCCTGGAAGCGTTCAATGTCAGCTTGGATGGGATTCTGAGCACCCTGATCTAGTTGAAGATGACCTTGGTCATTTCAGGGGGGGCTGAACAAGTTGATCTTTAAAGGTCCCTTCCAACCCAAACTAATCTATGATTCAATGGTTATTTCCAGTGAGAAAATGAATTATGTTAGTAGAAACACTATGAACATTTATTTATATTGTGATTCTTCTTCCCATTCTGAAAGATACAATCAATTTTCTGATTCTTGGCTAAAGAGCTCTGAAACATGATAAGAAGCTCAATTTATGTACTACATAGCTACCTCTACCTCTGTGAGGTTTTGATGGATTTTAGGTGGAGGATCATCAACCTATACTTAAGGCAGAAGTCCAGCCCAGAGAAGGCCCTTAGGTCTTGCACTGCTTATGAAACCCAAGCCATTGAGAAAGATCTAGAAAGACAGTTTCCAAGACAATGCGGAATAATTAGAAAAAGATATGGACATCTATTAAAGCTCACTACTACTTTCTCATCTGAAGCTTTGTGGTACACTCTTGTGGATAAACAGGGATAGAGTTCCTTGGATTTTGTTGCAACCTAAAAACCTGGCTAGAATTAAGCAAAGACCTGGTATGAACACTGAGCCACTGAAATGTCTTTTCACTCATTTCAACAAAGTTGTCTTCACAAAAACAGAGTTTGCTTTTAGAGTCCTTGTAAAGTAAAATGCCAATGTTTCTGAACAAACTCTATGAAGAAAAGACCTCAACTATAAAAAATTAAAAGAAACTGGATTATGTTTTAAGTTGAATGTAGTCTATCTAAAATAAATGCTGCAAAAATTACCTACATGCTCAGTTTGTTGCATATCTTACTGGAGTCTTAACACTATCTCTACAAGAACGTTATTTGGTTTTCGTTAAATTAACTTATGACATGTACAGAGTTGGCAAGGTGGTAATGACAAACACTTGAATTATGTTTTTATGTGGGCAAAGTGCACCCCTTCATGGATCAGGAAGCTCATGCCAGTGAATGCAATGATGAAACTTCAGCAGCATATCACAATAACTCACTAAAACATCTAAAAAAGTTTTCTAGAGTGCATATGGTCATGATTTGCACTGATCAGCTAGGTATCAAGAATTAGTATAAGGACAGACATCCACAGAAGACCGTGAGATGCAAAATAACATGAAAAGGGAGAAAATCATGACTTGAAGTCTAAGTTAGATTAAGTTAATCTTCAAGAAAAGAAAAAGAAGCTTTTCTATTTATATAGGTAACTGCTCACACAAGATAATATGAAGCGATAAACTGATGTGTGATGCTAAACCAAGATCTTCATGACTGGGAAGCTATTCTGCAGTGACTGAGTGCTGCTTACACCTATCTTAGAACAGTGTTAGAACAAAGGTAGGATTTTTTTTTTCATGATACAGGCTAAAAACCAGAATTATTTGTTCTCACACATGTCAAAGTTTATAATAGAATACATGAGAGTAAACCAAGACAACGAAAATAAATGAACAGTTAGTGGATACAACATGGAAAGATATGCCATATATTTGTTCTCATATATTTTGACCTGATATTTTGATTTCAGCAGGCTGAATTACTCTAAACAGATTCAGCTGTACCTCTGAATAAAATGATAATTTTGCAAGAGATCATAAGCACTATTTAAGGGTTGAGTCTTGACAAAAAGACAGATATGAATGATTCATATGAAAAATACTATACACTGAGATTTTACATGTGTGTTTACACATGTGTTTACAGTCTCTCACATGTTTGTGTGGTTCAGAAATCTTGCAAAGGAAACAGAGTACAGGTCTATGTCCTGATCCAGCTTCTCTGAATATAATTGAATTTACAGGGTTTATTATGTACAGAATTTATTATTATTACTTCAAATGCAACATTGGAAAAATATTATACAAACAGACTTGGGCAGATTCCAAAAACCTGCTAAATATCAATTCTATTAAGGCTAAGCTTTAAATTAAAATCCATTTAATTATGGTTTTTTTTTCTTTCTATTGCCATCATTTTGCTTATTTACTTGCAGTTAACAAAATGTGCTGCAGTCAAAAAAATAATTGCCTTTTCTTTATGGCACTCATAACTCAGAAAAGTTGCTTGAAGCAACTGTACATGTAATGGTTTATATGAATTAATGACAAAGTGTATTGAAATATATTAACTTCAGTATCATATTCAATAAGAAGGTGAAGGTTGTCATAATTGAAGTGTATGGTTGTTGGAAGTAAAAAGATAGTATTTACAAGTTTGAAACATACTCAGGAAAGTGTTTTTTGTCCTGTAAGTTGCTATTTCATTTAATGTTTTGCCATTTATTTTGTTAGTTTCTAGTTTGCTTTCAAGAAAATGTGGCCATCGGTTACTTCTGAAGTTAAATCTCTGACCCCTCTTTTGAGCAGAATGGTGGTCTTTGCTGTGTTATCACCACATGATCTGGATGGGTAAAACACTATACAAACTATTACCGTTGAGTTGTGTATGACAGTGAGATGGCATCTGACACCTGAAGATGCAAAGAAGCAGGAACCAGGCAGCACTTCTCTGATTTACCTATAAACAGTGATTATGTTTTACTCAGTTTTGACAGTTACTTCCAATTGGTTGACCTCAGAAAGCAAGGGCACTTCAGAAGACTGTGCTGCACAATTTACTGCTCTGTTTCATCTTTGGAGTCAGGTGGTGTAACAGACCAGTAAAGGGATTTAAGCTCCTCAAAGTGTGGCAGATATCTGGAATAAACTTTCTAGGCTGTGTTGCCTTGGGGGAAAAAGCCTGGGGGAGGAATTTCCCAAAATATAAAAGTCAGGTGACTGAGAATAAGAAAATACTTAAATTAATTGGATTTTTCTCAAGTCTTGAAGAGACAAAGTCTACGTCTTTTCTGCAAAATGGCAGAGGGCATGAACTGTTGTCTGGCTATGAGGTTAAGTGGCAAACTATGACTCAAACTCACTTAAAATCTTTCCCAAAACATGGTAGAAATGTTTGAATTGCCTATCCAGAGCAAACCATGAATGCACAGGCATTGTCTGGGACAAAGTTATTTGCCAAAGAGGCCAGAACTATATCAGAAAGCTAATACAAAGGCAGGGTAAGAGGTAGTGTGTCAGATTTCTCTTGTAGGAAGCCTACAAGAAAGCTGGGGAGGGACATGCAGTGATAGGACAAGGAGCAATGGTTTCAAACTGGAAGAGGGGAGATTCAGATTAGATATTAGGAAAAAATTTTTCATTATGAGGATGGTGAGACACTTCCTTATTGTGATAGGGAAGTTGTGGGGACCTCATCCTTGGAAATGTTCAAGAACTGGCTGGATGGGTCTTTGAGCAACTCCAGTGGGAGGTGTCCCTGCCCATGGCAGGGGGGATTGGAACTTAGTGATTTTTAAGGTCTCTTCCAACCTAAACCATTCTATGATTCAAAGTTTGTTGCTGTTTGGTGTCAAATAAATAAAGCCTCTGTAGAGATCACTCTTGAGAAAAATCTTTCAATTTTACATCGTTTATTCTTTCTTTAAATGAGGAAGGAATATTTTAAGTCTGAAAAACATTCTGATTTGTTTTGACCTTAGCCTGATCCTGAAAATAGCTTAGTGACAAAAGAAGTGAATCCTGACTCACAGTGGTTCAGATTTCCTACATTCTTTTCTTTGCTAAATTTACGCCATTTATCATTTTTGTAGCTTACCCTTACGCATTAAGTCATAATTCATTCATAAAAATCCTTTCCAGTTAAACTTCAAAAGGTACTTTATGCTAAAGAATGTGTGTTTAATGGATCATACATTTAGATCCAACTGCAGTTATTGGGAAGCTCATGATTCAAAATAACAGCATAATCTTCTGCTTTGGTTTGTGGAGTGATCTCTTGGCTCTTTTGACAATGAGATGTTGATTCACAAGCTCAAGGCAGACTGTAATGTTGTACCCTACTAAGGAGGAGTAGTTGTCAGTTAGTTCTCACAGCAGCAGAACAATATTCAACGATGAGACCTGAGGCAAAAGCTACAATACAACATTAGGTAGGTCATTTTGAGTGGGACTTGAAAAGATTGAACTCAAGATACATTTGTGGTTTTAACTCAAGACAGTAATTAGTAATTGTCTATAAGAAAAAGACAAAACTGTGATTCAAATTGTTATGATGGAAATACCAAGTGGATTTTTAAAGCTTATTTTCATTCAGGCCATTTAGCAATTCAGAAGTTTAGAGCAAGGCTGTTTTGTTTTAATAATTGTGATCAGTATAAATAGCAGATGTTGGAAGGAAAAGTTATCTTAGATGACCAATGTTTTTGTTTTATTTGGCTTAGATTAGTTTAGTTTAGTTTAGTTTTGCAGTATCTAGTTCAAAGTGCAAGTCAGTTATAATCTCTTTAGGTATGTTCCTATTCAGACAGTTAAAAACAAGCAAGATCTTCTACGTTGCAGCCAGAGTGGTTATTGATAGAGTGTCACTCACTTGCTATGCTCCCAATTCTTAAAGGTGAGAGGGGAGGCTTTCATGAATCAGACAGCAAACACCACATTGGAAGAAAAGGAAGAAAAGAAAGACTAGAAAGGAAGAATAAATGAATTACAGGGAAAACAGGAAAGCGAATTAATCAAACTTCTTCAGGAAGTCTCTGTTTCAGAATTCATTGGAAATGGAGCTCAGGGGACAAGGAATCATCCTTTCTAAGCTGCTGGGAAGAACACAGAGGAAAATAAGTTACAAAGTTGGAAAATGTCACTAATAACATATCGGTCTGCTTTCCCTCTCACACTCCTACTTTCTCTCCATTTCCAGTGATTCAAAGTGAGCTGTGATTAGCATGGTGACCCTGCTGGGTGATTTCCCTGAAGAGAAAGTAAACTACAATATTTAAATGTAGCATTTGATATAAGTGCGAGCCAAGCGTCACCTTTTTATGGCTGGAAAAGAAGGAAACACAAGAGACTTATGATTTCACTTTAACGGTTGTGCTAATAGCCAGATTGGCTGGTGTCAGAGTGCGCCTGAGACAGGCCTCAGCATTTTTCTGCTGTAAAGGAAGAAATCACAAGAGACGTTCTTTTTCCCTGTCATAACCAGGTGTTTGTTACTTGATCTCAGTAGTGGTTAGAATTGTGCATCCTCTTTTTTCCCTGCTCGGGCATGTATTGAGTGTTTGATCTCTCTCTACTGAAGTGTTTTCTTTATTTTCTAGCGTCCGTTGAAAACTAGAAGAAAGCAAAAAGGCTTTTAGCTGAATACTAGATATCCTGGACAAGTTGTAGGTTTGTGTTCCACAAAAATTAATTGCCAACAGTCCTCAATATACTTGTGAACCATGAAAAATGAAGAGAAGTATTCAGAAACATAGGGTTTGCCATACTGGGTCCAGCTTGACATCCATATTTTCTAGTATTTTTTCTCTGGGAGTGGCCAGCAGCTAATTATAGTAGTGTTTTTACAGAAAATGTAAACGTGTCATTCCCTGCTCTGTTGCCAATATCACATCAACTTTGGCAGAGGAAATACATGGCATCTGTTAATAGGCAGGCAAAAGGAGCTTTATGGAGGAAATGAAAATAATACATATTTGGCTTTGTTTGTGTAAAAAAATTAATGGCTAATTGTAAGCAGATACTACACTTAAATACTGTGTTACATCCTAAACTGATGTAAATCTCACAGCTCCATTGCTATCAGCAGGGCTATTCTGAGCAACAAATGCTAACGGTGTGATTCATACTGAGAAAGACTGATTGTGATAGCAGAAATTGTAATTCAGAGTTAAAATTTCTTCCCTTTTTTCCCTTTTCTGAAGTCTAATTTAATGTCCTTTTCTCTCTCAATTCCATAACAAAAAGTTATGCTTCATTTGAATGTATAAACCAAGCTAAACAGAAGCTTAATCTTCGTCTGATTCTCTGCTGTCCTGTATCCTTTGTAGCCACTTCAGAATAAACGTGAAAGGTTTCCACTGATACTGAGCGGCATTTGGCATTCATGTCACCCAAGTATAGATGACAGAAAGGATAGAAGGCAAGATATGATGGAAGTACAAAGCCCCAGGAGAACCAAAGGAAAGCAGTGGCTGGTACTGTTCAGGATTCTTTGATGGCAGCAGATTCATCACAAAAAACAGATATGTGTTTTGTGAAAAAGAGGTGCACACTATATCAGAATATATATGACTGTTTACAACACATGACCAAAAGAGGAATAAAACTGTATCAGTCTTGTGTGTAAAATGTCAATGCTAATTCCATGTAAAAAAAAAAAATCCATTCAAATTATGCATCCAAAAATCAGTCTGGCTTCAAAATCCAGAAAAGCAGGGTTGTTCATGGTATAACCTCAAGTGCTTTGATATATTTAAAAAGACTTTTAGCTATATTTATATTTCATTTGACTTTAAAGATATTTTGTAAAATGCCATCCAGAAAAAAACCTCATCAAAATATGAAATACAAATATTTATGTAGATGAGATAGAAGCTTGACTTTTGATTTCTTGGTGTTTTAAGCAGATTATAGGTTTTATCAAGGCTAAGAACTTCTAACAAAACAAGCTATTTATCTGCTGTCTGCTCTCAAACTGTAAGTTTTTATTACTTTTTACATTGTATACCAAGCATATCCGATATTCCACCACATGCTAAGACTATGAATTGGTTATTTTAAACCTGTTAAGATATGTATGCTTTGGCAAAGGAAGAGAGAACACTGCTAGTGAAAGACTCAGCAAATATGGAGAACATTTTTCATAAGTTACGAAGGAAAGTTAATTAGCAAACCATATGGGAGTAAATAGGAAAGAAAAAAAGATGCTGTGTTAGCGTGAAGACAGCAGACTGAATAAAAGCAATCATATGTGCATTCCAGAGGTGAAATAAAAGCAATATCTTTTCACTCAGAAAGCATCTCTGAGTTTGATACAATAACGCTGGTAATTATGATGAAATCCAAAACAGTGTTAGTTTTTTCCATTTAAAAGTATGATCTAGAAAAGTATGATCTAGAAAAACAACCTGATGAGGGGAGTCCTCTGTCAAATGAGCTCCTGCAGCTGAAGTCTGTACAGATCACCAGGGCTTCCTGGTACAGATCACCAAAAAGCTGGTTTCCTAGCATTCACCTAAATCTGGCTAGACCTGACCTAAAAATCTCTAAATCAAACTCAGTCTGGTCACTTGAAAAAATATCATCAATATCCATGACATTATGTCCTGCAATTGAAAGCTCACAGAAAAAAGGATTCTTAGCAAATTACAAAAAGAGAGGGAATAGATGTGGTCGCATAGCTAATACCAGTGAGCTGCTGCTAGAGGGTCTGTGTACAAGAAGGGATATGATGCCCCATCCAATTAGAGCACTGGAGCCAGCGCATCTATCTTCAGTGGCCTTGTAATAGTGTTCAGCACAGACTCCAGAATGCTTGAGTCTGGTTCCTGCTCCCAAGATTGTGGGGGTTTTGTTGTTGTTGTTGTTGTTTTGGCGTGGCGTTTTGTTTCTTTTCTTTTTTTTTTTTTTTCCAAATTTTGCTTCCTTGGGACTTTGTCTCGTTTTGTTTTGGTTTGGTTTTTTATTAATGCAATGTTTAATTCAGAAAAAAAAGCAGGGAATTTGAAAGTGGGAAATCTGAATAAACTTAGACTAAACAATGAGCTAAACCCAATTTTTTTTTTTACTTTCTGAACAAAAGGTTCTTATATAGCATGTATAGAAATGTTTCTGCCAAGCTGCATTTTAAGTGAAGGAGACAATAAATATGGCTTGCTTTTAATTTTATTTTTTATTTTTTATTTTTTTTTACAATCCCTCAAATGCTTATCCTCAAGAGTAACTGAAACACTTAGACAGACCTTCTCACATGTAGCTAGGAGCCCAACTACCTTTGATTAATTTCCACTAAGTCCTTAAATACTTTTGTGGGCTAAAGACTGAAGATCACAGATCCTATTAAAAGTCAGTACAATGTTGCTTCCTAAATATGTACCAGTTCAGTAGAAGGGATTGCTGTTGCCCATCAGAGACACCAAAGCCTTCTGCGTGCTCATTCCTTAAAAGTGGCAAGCAAATTTCAGCACAAAGATTCACCTGGAAACACAGACAACATTTTAAGTATTATATTACAGCAATTACTGAAAAGACTTAGTGAGTCATATGGTACTCATTTTTGGTTCTGTTACGTATGTGGATATGGAAGCGAGCTCATATAAATATTTAATGTATACCATTGACTAAATCTATAGAAACTCCGTAAAGCATATGTTTTACCTGATTCCATTATGAATAATTAGAGTAGTGCCTAGAAACCATAATTGAAATCAAGGATTGTCTGTATGAAGCAATATGCAAGCATATTATAAGAGATGGTCCTGACCTCAAAAGAAATGATAGAAGCCACTATGTATCAGCATTCTTGCTCTATATTACAATGTCTTACACAAACTTCTCAAGGGTCTATTTGAAATTTCAAGAAAGACAGAAGAGAGTATTTTAGAATGTTTAAAACTAATTTATTCTATGCCAAACCTTAGCGGGGGCATAATTAAAGTTCTGTTCCATGGTATTTGAGTTAAGTGCACAGTTGAATGTTAATATTCTCTGGCACATTCACTCAAGGTAAAAATTTGCAGCTGTGTCTATGAGATATATAAGTCAGATCTCCTTTTGGAGTCCAAATTATCTTTGAAACAGTGCACTGAAAAAGTGTTTTGGATAGAGTGGTCAACAACCCATTTGATGTAATCTGTAGCAACTTTATGCAAACGTTTGAAGTTAGTAGTTTAATGTTCTAAGTCTTCAGGAACTTCAAGTTTACTTCCTAGAAAAATTACTACAGGAGAAACATGTTTAATGTTGAAACAAAAGACCTAGAATATTTTGCAGTTACAGATAGATTCAGAAATCATATAACAAAGTCCACCAAAATTTTGATATATGGAAGATTTCTCTTGCTGTGGTTTGGAAGGGAAATGAAAATTCCATGCTGTTTCACGTTCTTGTCAGGTTTTGTTAAGCATGGGGTGGGTAAACCTTGTGCTGTACAATTAGGATTCAGAGAAGTTATAGCCTACATATGCAAAGAGCAAGGACAAGGCACAGCAAAGATTGCAGCAAGATTACAAATGCAAAACCCTTACTAGAATTTCTGTGTACTCCTCTGCAGTGTCTGTGCAGCAGTTCTTTTTTTGTCTGGTTCCAGTGTTAAAATACTGCAGCATCAGGATGGGAGCAGGAAAACTGCAAGCCTCATAACTGGGAAGAATATGGTCATCTTGGGTCTCTGTGTTTCTCCCATTACCTTGGCATCTCTTGAATCTTGGAGACTTATAGGAAGGCCTAGGGTTAAAGAAGCATATGGGGACCACTGTGTCTCCTTGATTCTGAACTGCAGCTTTCACAGCAGAAGAGAGACCAGAAGAAAAAATTGATCCTGCTGAAGTGAATTTTTCAGTTTAGGCTGAGCACCAGTTGACTGCCCTCTAATTTGAAGTTTTAAAATAATTTGAGTATATCTGCACTTTGCTATTGTAACCACCTGGCAGGGTAATTTGGGAAGATAACAGTGTATCACAATTGTGTAATTCTGTCTCATTTTTAATCAATTTAGGTAAAAACTGATCTGATTATTCTGAATATCAGAAGTATTTAAAAATGCTGAATGGCACATAAAAATAGATTTTAAGGCCCAATTACAGGTAAGACTTTCACTTCATTTAAAGACCAAAATTTGAATGTATGATTAATCTTAATTTAAACTTTGCTGAATATGGTTGGCTTGCTGGATAGGTACCTCAATGACTTGACTGAGAAGTCAGGTGACTAATTCCTTCAGATGCTGCAGTGTAACTTATGCTGGCAAAATTGTTGCCAGACCGGTGCCTGCTTTCTGTTGAAGATGGGAGGCAAGAATCAATACCACAGGTACCAACATGGCATCATTTCAAGATGAGCAGCAGAAACACAGCCTGCTCTGGATAGGAATGTCAGGGACCATCAAATGCAGACAGAACATTTTGATCTTGTCACATTGAAAAATAGTATTGCAAGCCATTTCCAGGGGTAATAATTCAATTTGGCAGTACAAATAAAGAGTAAAATAGGTTTGGGGACAAAGAATTCACAGGAAATTCTAGTCCAGTAGGTTTGTAAGAACCTATTTATGTCCAAGGTATCCCAGAGGGAAGGCAATCTCAAGTGAAATTTCTGGACCCAGAAGTCAATGGTAAGAAGGCTACTGATTATATTGTGCTCTGTCTGAAAATCTAGGTATAGTATTTGCTCAAAATAAACAATAAACTGCTTAGAAGCTTATACATCTGTCATGGTTTCAGTTGGGATAGAGTTAACTTTCTTATTATAGTGCTATGTTTTGGATTTGGGATAGGAATAGTGGGATAGGGCACTGGTCTTTCTGGTTATTGCTAAGCAGAACAGTCAAGGCCTTTTCTGCTCCTCACATTGCCCTGCCAGTGAGCAGGGTGGGTGTGCACGAGAAGTTAGCAGGGAACACAGGTGGGACAGCTATGACCAAAGTGCTATTACACACCATAAGATGTGATACTCAGTATATAAAGCTGTGAGAAGGAAGAGGGGGATGCTCAGAGCCATGGCATTCATCTTCCCAAGTAACAGTTATGCATGATGGAGCTCTGCTTTCCTGGAGATTGTCAAACATCTACCTGACAATGGGAAGCAGTGAATGAGATCCTTGTTTTGCTCTGCTTGCATGTGTAGCTTTTTGCTTTACCTATTAAACTGTCTTTATCTCAATACACGTTTTTTTCTCAGTTTTACTCTTTCAATTCATCCCCATCCCAACAGAGAGGGTGAGAGAGCAGCTGTATGGTTCGAGTTGCTGACAGGAGTTAAACCATGACAACACGTTAAGTGCAATAGTTAAAGAACCAAAAAAATAGTACAAAAAGTATAAACAAGAAAATAATTTTCAAATTTCCAAATCATTCTCTCTGAAGTATCATATTTTTTGGTTTTGAAAAATCATTTTTTTCTACATATACTAAAATGCTGAGTAGCAAGAAGAAATTCAACACGGAAACATAATAAATGGGTACTACATTATAAATCATGGCAGGATTTGAAAGCAACCTTACTGGAACTGTAAAGTTAAGTATTTATTAAAGATTCTAAGTCGAGACAGCAAAAGCAAATGCATGACGAAGTCCAATCAAATAACAATGCTAAAGAATATTTATTAGAAAAATGTCAGGGAAGGTGTTTCAACTTCACAGAGGGTTGGGTTTCTTTTTTTTTTGTATTAGATTTTTTCTTCTGTAATATTAATATGTTGCTAGCACTTATTACTTTTCCAGACCCAGTGGATTACTGGTATCCTTTGTTAAGCATTATTTGTGTTGTATTTTCTCATAAAGCTTATGTACAACTAAGAAATGAAGACTGCAGACAAATCTATAAATTATTGTCCACTGCTGATGTTCTTGGAACTACGATCTTAATAGTGGCCAGCTACAACAGTTATAATTGCTCTTTTTATTAGCTCTGCTATTCTAATTTTGCACCTACAGCATTGCCAGACCTTCTATGTTTTCAGGGATTCAAGGAAGCAGGGGACATTGGAGTCAGTTAGAGCTTTTTGGCATGTGTTTCTACAATGTATGTAATTTTTATACTGGGATTTGGGTTATTTTTTAGGAAAAGAAATACTGAAAAAAAAATATATTTTAACCACTGTAGAACAGACAGGAATATTCAGAAGAGGGAGAGCAAGTCACAAGGTCATGGAGGAGTGAAGTGGGATATAAAAGAAAAAAAAAAAAAAGAAGGGATATGGAAAGTCACAATAAAAGAATTTTGAATACAGTTACAATGTTTTAGCAGAACGAGTTTGTTAGTATCGATGCCCAGTCCCTCAGTAGCTCAGTAGCTGTGAAGCTTATAGGAGATGTCTGTGAATTCATTCCTTCAGCTCTGTGCTGTGTAATCTTAGTGGTTTATTTTCCATGAGTGCCAAGACAAATGTTGTGAATAATAGTGGCAGTTTAAAAGCCCATCTGCTGAAAAGATAAAAAAGATGTGGTACGCCGAGTGTTTGAGTATACTAATGCATTCAGAGAATCTATGTGTTGTTACTGTTCTGTGCTAAGAAGCTCATTCCTTGTTATGATTATAGCCAAGACTTTTCTCAGAAATACAACTTTCTGCCACTCTTAAGCTTCAAATATACTCAGAACAGAGTATCAGGTATCCAGGAACAGATGTGTGAGCAACTCTTCTAGTAATTTCCATCTACTGTAACCACCCATAAATCAAATAAACTTGATTCTCGTCTATTAATTTTTCTTTTTTCATAACATCCTTTTATAAAAGTTTGATAAATCACTTTTGGATGCTTAAGTGGGGTATATCAACTGAGTTTTCCTTATAAGCATTAATGTTAACCTCTTTAAAGAATGTTAGTATTATAGTTTTGAGATAGACTGTGCTCCTGATTGTAAAGGAAATTATAGTTCTCTATAGCCCTGATTTCTAATTTTAGTATGAAATTTCATATTTGTCACAGTTTTACTTAAATTGCAGCTTGCTAAAGTTCTTCATAATACCTTTTCATTAACATTATTTAATGCAATTTCTGTTTAGTAATCATCGAATAAAAATTTGCTTCCAGATTTCAATTGTAATGAAAGAGTATATATTTAAGGATAAATTTCCATGGTTTAATTTCCATGTACTTAATTTCCATGATAATATCCTGCTCCCATTACATTTTAGTAAAGAACTGTGTGCGTAGTCTAACTTTAAGTTCTATATTTTTCCAACAATAGGAAATTAAACAAAACATTGTTGTCAACACTTAAGTAACACTAGTTGACACACTTGTCATCATTATTTCTGTTGATGAATCTGAGGAATATAACTCCTATTAAAAACACATCATTTTAACAAGCTGCAGCTAATGTCTAAATCTTGCAAAAGAAATATGTGTCATAATAATAATAACCTAAGGTTATGGAATGTGCAATGTACAATAACTTGTTAATTGACACTGGTTATTTTTTTCTTCAACACTTTACATTTTTTGTTTTTCAGAAAATTGGCTTTTTTTAAACTGGATTTTGACATAATATATGAAGACCGGTTCATGTCACATTTGGAAGATGCTATTGATTTTTAATACCTTTAGCATAGGGGTGAAAATGAGATCTGAGATTTTGATACATTCTTTTGAAAATGTGAAAGCCTAAATCTTGCCAGCCTTATAGTGCAGTATGAACCTTCCAACCCCATACCGTTCTGTGATTCTGTGTGATGAATAATAGTAATATGTTTAACAAAGTGTATCTCTTCATAGCTGAAAACCAATGTAAATATTTACAACTGCATTAATCAAACTGTTTCTTTACAAATAACCTTCAACCTATAGGTTATTTGAAAACTCTTCACTACAATAATTAGTGGCGGTATTTCATATTCTCAATCTGTTCTGAATTTTATTCTTGAAGCTTGGTGAAGTGAGGTGTCTTCAATGAGGATGGCCTTGAAACCTTGTGTGAGAGAGTGTCAGGGACACACAAGTCAGTCACTGACTATGTGATTTCTGAAATCATAAAGTGACTCCTATGTTGTCAGCAGTGTGATCATCACAGGAGGAATGGAGTGCATTCAGATTATCCTAATTCGAAAAAGAACAGAACAGATTATCTCTCAAAACCTTTTTTGGCTTTCTTTTTGTGATTCTAAGGAGCTATCTGTGCAAATAGTGCACCTAAATACACATTCACACAAATTTAATTGATTTTTTTTTTTAATCTACAAACATTCTCACAGAAGGAGAAAAAATAAACAGAGAAAGTGTTAAACAAATATATTTTTGCAGCCTCATAAAATGTGAATAATATTTTGTACATATTTCAGATTCCTTCATATTGCAGTCAAACAATTTCACTTTTTAAAAATAGGAGATACTATTTTAGCTCTGTTTCTTCACCTCTGAATTCTATTTTTTAGACTTTGACACTCTCTGTTTGCCATCTCTTGAACTGTGGCTGGTTTATGGCATTATTTGTTGATAAATGGAATATTACAGAGATTCTCTTTAAACTTACCCCAAACAACTTTTCAGAACATCAAGGTCTGAAAAGCATGTGTCATACTTATTTTTAATAACGGTTATTTGAACAGTATTGAACATTAGGTTTAATTTAATTAAAATTTACTGACGAGTGGGTTTGTGTAATTGTATTGCTTTGAAGAGCACACTAAACGAGTGATCAATAAATAAGCAATTAAAAATTCATATTGTTGTGAAGAAACAGAAAAAAAAAAGCTTGAAATTCTGGTCTACTTTATGCTAGCATGAAATCATTCCGTGACTTTGACAGAATGGGTCATATCATTCATAGAGCATTATGGTATTTTATCATATGTGCTTTTTTTAAGATTTTTGTTTATATGGAATAAATCCTAAGAATATCAATGGATTTTTTTTTTACAGAACCCCTAAATGTAACGTATCTTCACAGATACCACCACTTTGAAGGGAAATAGCACCAAAGATAGCTGTTGTAGATATTTCACAAATTAATCTATTGCAAATCTGGAAAGATCCTGTGGGCATTTTCAAAGAATAAGTAAAGACTACATTGTTTTCCTGAAAGTAATTCAATGCTGAGAAATTTAATTCAATTTATATACAAGATGTTGCTTTAAAATGTGAGGTTGAACTGCTCCATATTTTTCAGACAGAAAAACTGCCTTCAATTAGCGTGAAGCTGAATTATATGTTCCAAGTACTTAATCTCAAGGACTTGAGATAGAAGCAGAAAAGAATAAGGCAGTGTACTGTATAATAAAGATAGAAAGTTAGATGCCATTTAAAAAAAGAGTGTATCAAAACAGTATACCATTATATTATTATGACCACATTATCATATTTTTCTAATTTTTATTTTATTTTTCAATTTGCCCATCTAAATTGCAGGCTTATTATAATGCACTTTTATTTCAAGTGCTGTGAACATCAAAACCAAATATTTGTTATTATTTAGATAATCATAGAATTGAATTTACTCCTAGTAGTAAGAGTTTCTGAAAATACTGTTATAGTTATGCTGGAAGGGATTCCTATTCCTCTTACTGATTCTCTTTTTCCCAGGTTGTCTTATAAGAGTTATTATTCTTGTAATTGAATGCTTATTATACCAAATTTCTAGGTTGAACTTTCTGAAGTTGACAGTCTTCCACATTCTTCACCAGTGTCCTGGTTTAAGGTGGAACAGAACCATTTTTCTTTTCAGTAATTTTAATTTTCAGTTAAGTCTTTTCTAACTGAACAGCCAGTTACAAGGACTGGAGAGAAGATTAGCATAGATTCTCCCATCTGTTTTTCCCTCTTTGAACTGCAAAAGCTTTTCACAACCATGTTTTCCAGAGCTTTATAGCTTCCTGCTTCAGCCTAACCTTCTGATTTCCCACTGCATCATTAATTTTCCAGGCAAGAAAACTCTCTAAATAGATGGTACTAGCTCACACTCAAGATCAGGTAGTATGGGCTTCACAGGGTAAATGTAAAGAGATGCTGAAGGACTGAAGCTCACCCTCTACACAGCTAACAAGGACAGCAGCAACAAAGCCAAGAAAGCAGAGGCTGCCCATAAATCCCCCAATGTTTCCATGTTCAGTGCTTACATTAGGGACAAAGAAATGTGCTTTAGCTCCCTTCCAACACATATCTGCTAACTGATTTGGAAGGAGGATCAAAGAAAAACAACAGGCAACACCCTGGCCTGCTGAGTTCAATGCAACATTGCAGTAAAGAGCTGCAGGTCTATTGAGGAAGAGAAGTGAGTCCTGCTCTTGACACATCACCAAATCCTGTGACCTTCATTCTTGTAAATATTTCCATTAACACCAGTGCTCTCTGACCTCTGGAAATAAATCAGTGTTAGTCTTTGCCCTGCAAAATCATTATTGCTGCATATGTATGTCCCTGCAAAAAGACTGCTATGTGAATCAATATATACCCAACCATGGGAATTCTTCTGAATTTTGACAGCAAGCAACACATTTTTGCTATTATTTCCTGTTAGCACTAATGATTAAAAAATTATCATCAATGACAGGATGGTAGAGGGGATTTCCTTGTCCTGATAATAGTTACCATTCACTTTGACTATTTTTATTACGAAAATTTTTCTCAAGTGAGATTTTTATTCTGAGTCCTTAAATATATTCCACAGCTATGTACTACCATATAGCTCCCCAGGGACAGAACTCATATACACAAGTGGCACTGATTGCACTGTCCAGGGTCTTTCTCTTTTTAGCTGTATCCCAGTAACACTGATGTTATGTCAGCATTTTCACTGTTAGCTTAATTACCAGCTGTTTATAACTGAGTGGCAAAAATTCTCAGAAGATTCAGAACTGAAGGGAAGAGCTTCAGGGTAGAGTTAACTGCTAGAAATGCCAATGAAATAATGTGACATCTTAAACTGTTTTGAAGGATTGTGCAATGTTTGTATACATGTGTAATTTGCAGTTGCAGCCATTTTCTGATGTAGTTTTGTGCTTGAAATGGGATGTATGCAGTTTTTAAGTTTATGGTTGTTTATAAGGTAAAACTATATTTTAAATATTTTGTACAATTTAGATGGGTATTTAAGTATTGTGAGCATACCTACAGTCTTGACTTTCAATGACCTAAATGAATGAAGCTGTGGTCATAAGAGTTTACGCAACTTCTGAAAAAGATTTTGTAAACAGATTTTAGCTGTGCCTAGTTCAGCACCAATTGTAAAGTAGCATACAAAAAGTTCCATGATGTGATTTTTTTACGACTAAAATATATCCAAACATCTTCTGATAAAAATGGCACAAAATACTGTCCCTGATAACTTTTTCTAGATTTTTCACAAATCTTTTTTTCCTTAAATTACATTTCTGATAGCATATCTAGACATTCATTCAGAGAGAGCAGCATCTTTTCACTATTTGTCTGTCATTTCTATGCAATCTATTTTAGGACTAGAACTGTTTAGACTGAAGGTTTCTGTAACTGAAACAAAAGTTAGTTGAAACAAATGTGAATACACTTGAATAACTCAATGCTTTTGAAATGATACCTTGACTGTTAAAATGAATGACCAAACAGAAGTTCAATGAAGTCAGGCTAGAGTAATCCCCATGTAATGTGTCAATACATATCACTTGGTCTGAGAAATTAAATATAGTGATTGCAGTGGTTCTGTGATTCTTTTTTTTTGTTTTCTAAGCCTCTTATCCTGTGAGAAGGATGTACAGTTCTTATTCATGATGTTTATGATTCTGTGCTGAGGAACAGAACAAATTTTCAAAAACTTGAGAGTTCCTAGCACACCCTTGACTAATTTGATTACCTGTATTTCATCTAGAGCTAGTGAGTGCAGAGTCAGCAGCCACAGTTTTATGCTATAATGGAAGGATTAGTTAAAAACAAAATAACTTTATCTGTAGATTTAGTAAAAAGCAATTAAAAAGGTCTGGAGGTTTTTCACCTTAATATTAGATCATAAGGACAAAAACATTGAGGCGAGGGATGTGTGCCTGTAGTGTGTGTTTATAGATAAACCTATGTAATCTTTTAAGTGTGTTTAAGATTTTGTGTGATTTATCTAGCCAGAGTGGAATGTCTGAAATTTGTTTGTCATTTACTTCTTAGATATAATTTTAATCATTTTAGAAGCTTTTGAATTGCATAATACAAGACTGCCTCAGATATAGGCCACTGAAGGGAGAGAACTTCAGGGTTATTTTTTTTTCTCTCAAGTTGCATTATCATTCCCTGGTTACCTGTTTAATATTAATAATGCCTTATAAGTTTTGCAGTCAGGGAAAAATACCCAATATAAATACTACACAAGGTCCCAGTTAGTGCTAGCTGGCTTGGCTTGACAGCCCAAGCAGTGCTGCACTTATTGTTTGAATGGTCCATCTAGTCACTGCTGGAGTTGTTATCAGGAAAAGCTAACAAAGAGCAGAGTTGTTTAATTCTTCCAGGGTTTGAGATATGCTAGCTGCCGCTAGGAAAAACATCCAATCACTGTCAATCCTTGTAGTATGCCATGACAGCCAACTGTTAATATTTTTTTTCTCTTCTTCATTCTTCAAGGGCTGGCACGCCGGTATTGAGGAGGGACAACTTTTGACAAAAACATGCATGGGTCCACAGGTCCTAATCCCTAATCCTCAGGGATACACCCATGAAAATAACAGCAATATTGCCACTAATTTCAATGGACATTGGATAAATTTTAGGATAAATTGGAGATTTATTCTTTATCCTATTTTAGGCTAAGGCCAATGGGGGAAAAAAAAACCATTTTCATATGGGACAGCAGTCTTGCTAAGTTTTTCTTTCCCTTTTCTTGTTGTTCTAACTGTAATATTTGAATCAATCTTAGACAAAACAATTTGTGAAATCTCACAATGACAATGTTGTTTAATCTTACATTTCCCAAATATTTCAGATGTGACACTGCTATCAAATTATTATGGTAATCACTTCCCTTGAGAAATCTGTCCTGACTGGCCTATGACATATCTTTGTTCAGGGACAGCATTTTAAGTGAACTGGGACTCTGACCAAGAGTGCGGTCTTCAGGTTCTTCTGTAGAATGATGTAGAACTATTGCTATGTAGGCATTTTAATATGCCCCTGCCTGTGAAATTTAATGAGATAGTAATAACCACTAATTCCGGCATTTTTCCAGCCTCCCAAGGAGGAAAAATGCTCCCTTAAATTTTGCATAGCCAGCAATACAAAGTAACCTCTTTAGGAAGAGGCTTGAAACTCTCATGGGCAAAACAAATAACAAAATTGCTCACTTTCCGAGAGATCAACAAGGAACTTTTCTGCCATGGTAGTTTGTCACTCTGCTAACATGACCAACAAGAAAACATACTTAGTGAATCATCTAAATGTAATACAAATACTTCTGTATGTGCTTTTCTTGTGCTTTCTGATGCAACAAATGAAAATTATTTCTTTGCAACAACATCGGCCCTGGGAGCTCTGTTTACAGCACTACTTTTAGCAGTGTCCCGTGAGAGATTTGGATGACAGGGAAAGTTTAAATCTATCTGAAAATCTCCGATGCCATGAACAATTGGAATAAAGATTGGTTTCAAATAAAATTTTTCTTTAGACTGTCAGAAATACAGAGGGTGAAATGATATTTTAAAGCCCAGTTTTTCATAGCAACTAAAGACCAAATGATTTACATCTCTGTGATAATTTCTGATTTTGTGAAAGTTTATTTGAACCTTCTCAGAAAACTTCTGTAGAGGAACAGGCATATTTGACAATGATAATTTTTGATCAGTGAGCCTGAACCTGATGTTTTTGGTCGAGTAAGGTGGTGTTTATCTCACTGAAACCTGACTCCGGATTTGAATCAGTCATCCATTAAACCTTTACCAGAGGGAAGCTCTCTGGTGACAATTTATTTGACCTCTTTGCTTTCTTGAATGGTTTTGTTATTGTTTTGTTATTGTTTCGTTATTTTAGAGGTGCATGGTTTAGATATATGGTAAAGCTGGACCTGCTCTACGTGGACCTGCTCTGGCAGGGGGGTTGGACCAGATGATCTCCAGAGGTTCCTTCCAACCCCATGTGATTCTGTGATTCTGTGAATTATGTCCTGAACCTTTTTTTTTTTTCTCTCCATCAGTTGTAAAGAAGTCCTGAAAGGAACTAGCTCAGGTGAGGAGTTGAGTATCATCAACACTGTCCTTTCAGAGGAAAACAACACATTCACAGAACTTTCCATATGGATGTTTATCAGATACCATTTATTTTTGTCTGAAACTCAGAAGTGTTGAGTTCTGCCTTTTTATGGTGGGCGTCTTAATGCCTCAAAGTATTGTAGGATGTCCCAGAATGGTGCAGAATAGTACTGTTGCTACAAAGTTATTTACTGCTGCCACTTGGAGTCTGATTTCAAACTCGGAGTAATTTTACATCATGTGCTGATGAGTACTTTGTGTCATTTCTAATGTATGTACAAACAGAATATTGCTGTCTGTTTGGCAGCTGCTAGCCATATTTAAATAGATTGAAAACTGCTCACATATTTTGATACTGAAACTTTATCTATTCTAAGTGTGTGAAATTGTGCAGAGCATTTCCTGCAACATGCTGAAAATCACCTGCTGTAAACATGAACTTGTATTTTTCCATGCGTATGGAACTATAAACATTTCCACGTTTTTTAAAGATTAAAAAGACCAAAAAAATTATTTTAATAAGAAGTAAAATTTGCACACTACTTCCAAACAAAATATGGATTGTTTGTCCTTTTAAGAAACCACTGAATAAGCACATTTTGCCTTTTACTCTACTGATTGAATTATTTTTTTCATGGTCTTTTTAGTTCATGCCCAGATTGCATCAGCTTCAGAACATAGCTCTAATGAAATACAGTATTGTGAAAGTGTTCTCCATAGCTGTCTGTAATACATTTCCTAAATAAATACAAATTAAAATCATAAGAGTAGACTGTGCATCAAAAGCCTTCTTTCTCCATTCTTGGCATCTGTGGGACTTGGCCAGTATTCTGTTTTGCCAGTCAAACCAAGTAAGAGTTGGTATAATGATCCTACTCAGTCTGACCAACATCTTTTGTGTATCCTTAGAGGTTTTTCTCATTGCTTATGACTTAGAGTTGAACAGGGAAGAATGTTACTCTTTGCAGCCCTCAGACACTGTGCAACACAGTGCTTGGATGAATAGTTCCCTTTAATAAAAAAGATCAGTGCATTTTTTTTTCTTCATATTCGTATCTCCCACATGAAAGCAAGAGCTCACACTGTAACTTAATGCTCTTCCCTAGCAAAAGAGCTCTTCCCTACAGAAACAACTTGATGTGAAAGTTAAGGCTATATTGTGTCCTGTCACGATGTAAAAAATTAATTTACATTGCAGGAATTAAACAAGTAGCTAGATAGCAAAATACAGCCCATAGGTTATAAACATCCAAATTAATGCTCTTCAACAGATTTTATAAAAAAAAAATAATGTCTAAGTGATAACCATTTTGTCTAAGTAGCCCCATGAAATGTGAACTGAGAGATATATTTTATCAACAAAAATCACAATGATTTTAAAATATGCCCACTCTCTATTTTTTTTCCTCCATATCTATTTCCCTCTGTTCTTGAACAGAACTTAGCAAATTTCACTTCATTCCTAACTATGGAAGTGCATTACACATTTCAGCTATGCACATGGCTGATGGACTCAACCCTGTATCCTATCCTGAGACAGGGTCAGCTCCCACTGATCTTGTTGCAATCCCCTGATGGGCCAAACTTTCCTCTTCTGGATTCCAGAGGTAGAAGCAAGATTTCATTCACCGACACTGGCATTGTTTAACAACACAGCAGGAGTTCGTGGAGAAGTTTCTATGAAGCATGAATTTTGAGGAAGGAGGCTAAAAGCGCTTTAATTTTACTAAAGGAGGAGGATAGAAATGGAGATAATACCTTAGTGGAGCAAGGGATAAAGCTTTTCTGGGACTATTTAATCTATATTTAAACTGAGATTCATGGGGATAACTTTTATCAGCTCTTCAAATTATCATTGGGTTTGCATTTAAATTCTATTAGAATTTAAGAAAGGAGTTGGACTTGGTGAACCTTGTCTCTTTTAACTTGAGATATTCTATGATTCTATGTTATGGACTTTAGGGACATAATGCAGAAGCCGAAACTTTAAGTATGTGTATCTTGACATATGCTGCAGCATAATGAAATGGAGTGCTCTCTGGTCTTTCAGATGAGGCTGTCCTGAGCAAAATGTCTCACCTGACCTACTCCAGATGCAAATAGTAAGAAAAAAAAAAGGATAAAAAAAAAAATATGTGAAGAACTGGCACTAGGTCAAAAAATGCTCAGAGCAGGATCAGAGCATACCAAATGTTGCCTGTGAATTCAAGTGGGACTAACCAGGGACTAAGAAGTTGTAAGTGCTCAAACCTGTGTTCCACCCTCTCATTGTTCACAGGCACAATTGGAAGTCCGTATCGTCCAGCAGACATACTGTTAGGGGAAGGGCAGGTAAAATCAGAATAGTATGAGGTAGTTGGGATGCATAAAGACCAAGATAATTGGACCATGTATTGTACAAGGAGGATCAAGAAGTGAGCAAGATGGGAATTGATACAACTAATTTTTAAGGTGGACTATTCAGGTAATAAATTCAGAGTGACAAACAGGGAATTAAATGGAGGACGCTGGTTTTGAAATAATTAAAGCCAAATGGAGTATGATACTCATATGAAGAGCAGCTGTGGATGGGTGCTGTCAAATAAAACAGACAACATTTACAAAAAATATCTTCTTAAAAATATATTGGTCAATACACCTGTCGAAGAAGAAAGTGTCTTGTAAAAGTGAAGACAGCTCCAAGTGGGTTGGATGTTATAGCTTCTATGGGCTTGACTCAGGAGCATAGTCAAACTAGAGGAGTAGATAAATCTAGTGTGGTGGAATAACAGCATGCAACTTTGTACATGACACAGTGCTTGAGCAAGTGACCTGGCATCAAACGCATCCTTGCACTGGAAGGTTGGGGGTTCAATCCCCAGCTGGGGTTAAGACAGCCTTGGCCCCTGACATGAATTTAACTGAAATCTGCTCTGTCTTCAAGGAGCTAAAAAAGTCTTGTCAGTTCAAGTAAATAATGCAAGATCAAAGCTAGCAACCCCTGAGGTTGCAGGGGAAGACTGATCATCATTTAGCATTATCTGACCTTTAGACTGGATTTTCATACACAGTCTGATATCACTTTAGATAAAAGGACATTTTAAATCCCTCCACTTAATAGAAAATTTGAACTGTAAAGTACAATGCATTTTATGGGTATTTTACACAGAATTTAAATATATTCATTCTTTCGCATGATGCACAAATCAGTAACTGGCAAAGTTCCTCACTCCTCTCCTTCCTGGGTCACTATATATTTTTATTGCAGCAAATGTGGTATTTCTGTAATTCAAAGCTATGTTCTGGAATACATTTTGTTTCATTATTATTGTACAGCAAAACCCCCTCTTCCAACTTATGTCTGAATCCTTGAAGCTGGAGAAAAGCTTTGAATTTTTGACCCACTGATAAAATACATGTTTTAATAGATGAAGAGTCAGAAAAATATTAAACAATTTTGCAATTTCCCAGAGAGTTTAAAAGATTTTGCTATGCAATATTCGCACCCAAATACATTGAAAACAAATCTGGACCAAGTCACAGAATATTCTCTCTTTCTTTTTTGCCCTCTTTGCTGACACCAAGCTCTCCCGCTGCAGACCTGAGAATTCACATATAATTTAGATGGATTCTATGGTTTCCTTTTTGTTATTCAAGAGGACTTCTGGCTGAGGCACTGATGGGCACCTCTGGAATGCAAGCTATCCTGGCTACAGAGTGCAAGACAGCATCTTGTCAACTTACTAAGTGTTAAAATAGTACAGGTTCTTTGATCTTACACAGCATAACAGACTTCACAGTGCAGTGGTTAACGCAATTAATTTATGATAGCCCTGAGTCCTAATCCTGGCTCACAGGGTAGCTCAAATATTTTGAAATTTAAAAGTACAACTACTTTACTAGTTGCATAGCTTGGCACATTGGGCTACACGTGTTTCTATTTTCTTTTTTCATCCACCCAATGGATCTTCCATTTGCTTCTTTGCAATATTACAGACTGGAGAACTTTCCTGAGGTGCCTTTCTCCCAGCACGAGATGAGGTAAGAGTTTGAATCAACATAAGCAGGGAATTTAATGCATCTCTGCAGTTTCTCATGAGTGGTAGGAAGGACCCTTATTTGTAACATCAACTCTTACTCTTGTATTTTTCAAGTGTAACTCATGATCAGTTTAAATTAAATAGTTTAGAGCTAACTTGCTGAAGTGATTATCATCAGGATGTGTCTGCCAAGGCAATGAAGGTACTTTCCAGCTGCTCTGCAGCAGGGAGCAGAGTGGGAAAAGCCTGGTCCTTCCTCCTCAGGGACCAGTGTGCACCACAGTGAACAGCAAGTTCTCAGCCTGGCATCTTTTGCTAAACAGCAAAAGCTGTTTACTTGCTTAGTGTTGATACACTTGAAGGTTTTAGTTGTATTACAAGTATTACAAGTAATTACAAGAATTACTTGTAAATTCTTCTATTATCTTGAAAATTGCCTTTTTTTGTTTGTTTGTTTGGTTTTTTTTTTGTTTAACCCAGTGCCTCTCAATTTAAAAACTTTTCACTGCTTCCCAGCCAAGGGTATTTCCAGGCTAGCTGAATCCCATATCTTCCCTTCATCACCTAGCTTATGACTCCACAGAGAGCACTTCTTGGCTGCCACATTTTGAATAGTTTCATGTGCAAAGGCACATTCATGTGCAATATTGCTCAAAATCTCAACAATGTTTAATGAACGCTGTTAAATGAACTGGCCTGTGTACACTCTGGTAGGCTTTTGGAGATAGTGAAAGCAAATAAGTGAAATAATATGGAAAATAAAATCTCCCAAGCACAGATAATAGAAGCCAGCTCCAATATATTCAATAGCAAAATACTTGGTTTCACACTGTATCTGTCCAGCCAAAAATTAGTTTATAAGCAAGCCTGTAGCACTTCTAGGTTTGTCATCTGGAGTTAGGTCTGAACTCAGTGGCATGAAAAAAAACCAACATAAAACCCTAAACAAAACCGATGTTTTTTCCTTTTAATTATTTTCACATGTTACAGCTGTCAGGTAATTGAAAAATACATCTTACTATTTCAGTATAAAAGGCAAAAAAACTACACACCCCAAACATGGTGGAAGTTTCTGTACTGAAAAGTATGTATGTATCGTATAACATCTTTGATCAGCCTAATTCCTGGCATATATTTTAAAGCCTATCTTTAATATAACAGATTAAATAATAGAACACATTTTATCATTTATAGCTGTCTTCAGTTTTAAACAGACAGTTGAATATTCTTGAAAGGAAAACTCCTATCATTCCTATGTCTTGCTTGTTGTGGCTTACTAGGATAAAACACAATACACAAGTATTTTAAACTTATCCCAGTTTCCCCTTCTGTTCTGAAAAAAACCACTCCTATAGTTTAATGAGAATAAAATTAGATCCATTCTACAAAAATCATATACACATGCTTACTGTTCTGCACAGGACTCAGTTCTATGAAGTTAATAGATTTTAGTTGTTAGCAGAGGTAAATGAGAACTCATTATATAAGAAAGCTTCCTCTATTTAGAGGGAATAAAATTCAAACTACATAGTCTATGTATCTATAAATCAGCCATTTTATTATAACACTATGGCTGAAGAATTAAATTAAAACTAGACCCAGAATCTACGGGAAATAAAATTTGATGAATCAGATCTTCAGCTAATGAAAACTCATACAGGTTAAAGGAATTCAAAGGTGCAATGTTTGAAGCATATGACCCTTTAGTGAAATGTTTCTACAGCAAAGTAAACTAAAATTTCCAATGTCTTTAATATCTGCAATTAATAATAGTTGCATGGCAGTGATATCCCATTATTTATGCCTAGTTTATACAACAGGCGATAATTAGTAGAATTACTTGATCTTGAGTATTTCTCTTGCATGTCATCTACTAATCTTTCCCCAAGAGATTATTCTAATATGCAAAATTCTAAGTGATTCCAAATACCTACAGTTATTTTGAAAATACTATGAAATACATTAAATTCACATCTTTCTTCACATTAAAAGTCTATTAATTCATTCCAATAGAATAAATCTGACCTTAAAGCTCCAAAGATTTTAAATTCATGGACAGTGACAAATGTGTCCTTGAAAGCTTCGAATTACATAGAAAGCTGTACTTCCATGAATGATTTTCTTTCAGACCTGACAATGAACTCTGCCTGTGTCCCACCAAATCCACATACTTGAGGGTTGCCTGTTATGAGATGCTTAGTAGATCCGTTTCTCCATCTAATTTCTATGAAAATTCTTCTTCTTTCTTCCTTTCAAAAATATGAAACAGCACATCAGTAAGTTTGATAATGTACAAATCATTCTTGGTAACAATAGACATTAATAGCAATTCTACATTTCCAAAAATGAAACTTTCAAGCATTTTACTGAAAAAAGGTATTTGCATCATTCTGTTCATCTATAGTGATTTTTAGGATAAAATGCAAAAATTATCTTTAAAATATTGATGGCTTCTAATGTTATAAAATCAGGTGAAAGCACATGGCATGGATTTATATTATAGACAGGGGGTTATCAGAATGATTTGGTTTTATATTATATTATATTTATATTATATTTTTATATTATCTAGCTACCACCTCTGGTAGCATACACAGTTATGTGCAGACTCCAAACCTTAGCCAGATATTGTTATTGTTGGTTATGGAGAATGTTTGTGAATCAGACACTTAAAATAACCACGTTTCCTGAGGCTGACCACAGCATGAAATGGGAAGATTGATTTTCAGTGCGTTAACACTTTTTTAGAGAAAGGCTGCCACATGTCTTTACTTTATAAGTAAAATAACTTATAAAGAATTAGTGTATTTAGTCATTGACATTGCCAAAGATTAGGGATCTATGACAGCTGCAGTTTGATCAGTTATTGATGAAAAATTGAAGTAGGGTCTGTCAAAGGAGTGACAGCCAACATGCAATACAGATCGTCTGTGGTGTTAAGAGTACTCCTTTCTCCCAGAAAGATAAGAGGCCCATTCTCACTAGCTTTTTGCTGTGTCCTTTGTGTGCCTAGGAGGCACTTAACGTTT
Source organism: Scolopax mira (assembly GCA_004320125.1). Taxonomy (NCBI): domain Eukaryota; kingdom Metazoa; phylum Chordata; class Aves; order Charadriiformes; family Scolopacidae; genus Scolopax; species Scolopax mira. The sequence goes on from BJBW01001395.1 coordinate 188,227, forward strand.
AAGTTTGATAGCTGCCCTTTGAAGACCTTTCCTGACCTATGTTCCAGACAACCCAACCTTTACTTGGATCTCACAGAATGGTTATTTAAAATCTGTGAAGTTCATGTTCTTTAATTTCTGTGGGGATTCATTTAAAACTTATATTCACCACTGTGATTCATATGATGTTGCTGCTTGGTATCCATTTCTCTCCTCACTTTATTGTTGTAGCATAGTTGAAGTGTGCACGAAGTAGCAGGAATAAAAGACATTTGGTTTATATGACAATCATCTTCACATCCTGTACCTATACTACCTGTGATCTGGGTGTAAAGGAGATCTGAGCATTTTCCAATGCAGTGGATTAAGACTGCCCCACCAGTGAGGTCTGTCCAATGCCCAGGAAGACAGGTGGGTGGGCAGGCAAACAACAGCTCATAACTGGATTCATCTTAGCTTGTTTCAGAGTTAGGCTAAATGGGAGGAGACAGAGTGTGTTAAAAGCACTGAAATATGAATGTTTAACCTATAAACACAGATTATATAATCACATTTTTAAATTTCATGCCACTGTTGTGATCACCAAAATACCATGCCATTTAGGGTTATTAACTTTTTAATGACTTACTGCTTACAAGAAATTATGAGAAAGTCAGATCTCACACTCCTACCTTAATTTGAATTGATTTTTCTTTGCCTTTAAAGAAATTACCACTTGAAAAGGGCTCCATCAGGAGAGTGGAATGCATGTCAATTTAGCAGAAACCAAAGGAAATAAAAAATATGTTTATCTGCATGTTGTAGGAGTTTGGCACTGAACACAATAGTATCACTCCTGAGTGGTTAGTCACAAGGGTATCCCGCTGTAAAAAAAAGAAGTTCAAATTTGGCTTTAAGTCAGGACCTACTGCTTTTCAGCAGGAATGGAAATGTACAAAGCATAAAATGTTTTTGATGGTGCCAGAAAGACTTTAATTTGCACAGAACTCAGCACTATGGGTATGAGACCCTCCCCCTCCAAGTTTCGAGAGGAGATGCAGTTGTGCAGACTAATGGGCTGAAAATTTAGAAAAGGTAAAAAAACAACTAATCTGCTTCAACAACCAATGGGAATACTCCTATTTTTATTTTGCATTATTCATTTAGCATGAAATGAGAATATGCTCAAATAAAGCATATGGGATGCAGTGTTCTCTCCATGAATGAAGTTGTTATTGTGAAGTAGGAAAAGTTTTCCCCGAAGCAGAAAAAAAAGCTCACATTTTTTTTCATCCTTTTTTCATGTTTTTATCCCTTTTATTATGCATCCTCCTATGAATGCATAATAGTTTGCTATCAGCTTTATTTCTGTTTGTTTTCAAAGCTGATAATTATCTTTGTGTAAAAAGCTTACTGCTTTGTTTTTCTAAAGAAGTTTATTGGAGAGGTACAAGAGAAATCCCTATGCATGTATTTACAAGAGGCAGTGGAAAGTTTTATTAATCTTATTGCTACTGCTGTTTTTAAATGGACAGATGCATTTCTAAAATAAAAAAAATAAATCATCTCTTGGTCCAGTCTTTTGGAGACTATATTGTTGAGGACAGAAAATTAGTAAACGTAAGTGTACATGAACAGTTCGTATGTTCAGATATAAATCTTTACACTGCACTGACATATTTAATCTTTCTCTCTCCTTAGTTTGCTTTAGTCAAAAATAGTTTCTCAACTATGTACTTCTAGCTGGTTAGACTTTTCCTATTTTATAACTTCTTAACTCCATTTATTGGTAACTGACACTTCTCGTCCTTCTGCAGGTCAGTTTGTTGTCAGCACCATCCCCTGTAATACTCATCGCTTCAACTCTTCTGTCAAATAAGTCATGGGATATATCGTTTCCTGGCTCTCTTTCTTACAGTTTCTAAATTTACTATTATATTTGGTAGTGGTTTTTTATAAATTTATTTATAAATTTATTTATTATGATAAATATAATAAAAATATATTGTATTATTTATAAAAAAAACCAAAACCAAACCTGATCCTGTTCTTAATTTCTGCTTTTAATGGCAGTATTTATATATAAATGACATAAAAATTTTCTCATGTCTCATTAAGTCTTGCTTTACTTTGACCTTACTTGTGCGAAAGAATGAACTGCAAATGTACACAACATTTGAGTGTGTGTATTCATATGGGAGGTTATTCTGCTTCTTTGCCTGATGGCCACCCACCTGTCTGACCTTTAAAGAGGAACAAATTATTTAGGAAATTATCAGGAGAATACTGTAAAGGTAAGGAAAGTTGATGAATGCAAAGTGCATGAAAACAGTGTTTTGACTCAGAACTGGCTTAGACTTACAGACCCTTTTTTTGGGTTTTTTTTTTTTTTTTTCCACTGGTCTCTTGTTTCTTTGTGCTTTGTCTCTTTATAACATCTGGCTTGGCTTAGGAAAAGAAAAAAAGAGATGCCGACATAGTTCATACTCTGTCACAACATAAAAGACAAGTATTAAATGTGATTATAAGTTTCCATGACCCTGTGCAAATGCACTTGTTGTTCTGATCATGTACTCCAATGTCTGCTCTTGATATCGGGTGTATTTGAGAGCCACTTAAATTTTCCACTTCTGAGCCATAAATTCCTCATAATCTGTAAGCGTCATGTGCTTGGCTGGAGAAAAAAAGAAGTACTCAGGTGAAGAAGGAATTCAGTGGGACAGCAGCAGTTTACAGCATGTAGGCAGCTGAGATTTTGAGCAGCTTGGGATCTATCGTATAGCCCTGAGGGTGTGATAAGCAGAGCTGTGGCAAAGTCCCCAAAATGCACTGGGATGGCTTGAGGCTCAGTGCAGACTTGCTATCAGAGCCTTTGCCTAGTTTTTCAGGCAGGTTTGACAGCACAGTGAGCTCTGTGCTCTCATAGCTATATTACTTGTAGCATCCATCACTCCTGTATTAAAGTTAGGCCGGGTGTGTGATAGATAATGACAGCTTCTCAGCTGTGTCAGGCTGAAAATGGGAGAGTAACAGAAAGGCATCACAGGTAGGATGACACCTTTATTTTTATTTGGGCCCTGTATCTATAAAATCCAAGCCTGAATATGCATTCCCCACAGCTGTCCTTCCTCTTACCCAAGGCTGGGAAATTGTAATTGCCAGGGTCACAGATTCTGAGGGACACCCAGAGGAAATACATGACTCTGCAAGAAAATCCTTGAAAAAAAGTAGTGTCCTGAAGACTTTACCTGTGACAGATCTACTTCCCTAGACTGGTACAACTGGTATCCATTTTTACATCCCATAGCATAATGAAATATGAGCTTCTGCTTTCTAGCTGTCTAGCCCAGATCTGCTCAGAAGGTCCGAGGTAAGATGGGAATACCAGACAATACCAGATGCAAATTTTCTTGAACTGACTTCTTCTGCAACTCAGCCCAGTAACTTGGGAATCACAGCTATATCTGAAATATAATCTGAAAATGATGATGTAAGAAAAGACAACTGGCTTGCTGACCTGTTAAAAAAAAAATTAAAAAATATATATATATAAAGAAAAAGTTTTGCCCAGAACTTTCCAACTCTAATAATTCAGTGAAATTCAATGAACCATTGCTTAGTATTAAATCTTCCTCTGTTCCCACCCTATTAGTACATTCCAAAAGTGTTACTTATCTAAATAATGTTATTAGTAATGATGAGACAGCATAATGAGGGTGAACAGTAGAAAGAGAGACTAGGTAAACATAATGGAGTAAAATAAGGAATCAGGAAATATTATATATGTTATTTATAAGGAATTTCCATATGAAGAAAATCTTCTTGCTTAATACTAAGTCTGTGTGTTTGCTTCCAAAGAGATTTACTAAAAATGTTGCTGGAAAATTAAAGGAAAAAAACAAAGATATTTGAGATATATGACAGCGACATTCCAAAGTGGGATGTGCTCAGTGACACACATAGTCATTCATAGTCTAGATTGACCTACATGGACTTGTGCTTACCTCTTTATTTCTCACAATGACAGTAATTTTTATTTTTTTGCTGCCATTCCTTTTTTGCAGATTAGGTCACCTTTTCAGTTATCTCCAGTGATATGTCTCTTATGCTTCTCTTTCTCTTGCATCTATGTTCCCTCTGATGACAAAGGTATTATTGCAGTTTTTACACTATATTTATGATTATTGCTCACTGGAATCTTTTGTGCAGTAACAAACTGTATAAGACTTTGTGCTTTTTGAACCACTTGTTTACTAGAAAGCCATGGTGCCCTAAACAAGTGACTATGCTCATGATATGGAGATGTGCACTGCACATTTTAGGAAAGTCTTTTCCTCTCTTCTAGTGCCTTTCTCCGGTTTCATCTCTCTAGGCTGTAGAACTACAGTTTTCTCCTTTCTACACCTGTTTTCATTATCCTTTTCCCCCTTTTGCTCTTTCCATTTCTTTATTCCAGTTCATTTTTGCCTTCTGCAATACTACTAAGCAAAGTGTAGTGCATTGCATCGTTTAGCCAGAATAAAGTTTCATATGATGGTGATAATTAAAGTCAAACATCATGTTTTATTCTATTGCCACCTGTACTCAAGAAACATGTTATTTTCCCACTGCAGCCCACACAATGAGCTATCCTGGGAGGAAGATCAGAAGGAAGGTTAGAAGATGTCCTTGAGCTTCTTCATCAGGCAGTTGTTGTTGTGAAAATCTGCTTCTTAACTCCTTCTGTGTTTGAGCACAGGTTATAATAATTTCTTTTCAGCTGGCATTCTGATACAATTCTTTGGTCCTTCTTTCTGCTTAGATCATATAAATTGCTTCCACCACTGAAATATATTACATTTTCCTGCTTCACATTTCCTTGCCCCAGACTTATATTGCAAACGATATCTGATTTACATTGATTGTCATTTGCCTGTTATTTTCTCCTGTTCTTCTCACCTGAAAAATTTCTGTGAGAGTAAACTGCTGATGAGGTAGCTTTAGCATGTTCTGAAGATCATGCATAAGAGATTTCCAATGAAACCCTCAAAATCTCAAAGTAGATTTAAAATCTCCCCCCAGATACTTGACTCTCTACTTGGTAAGGGAGGAGGTATACAAGTGATATTTGTGCATGTACTTGCAGGAATATAAAACATTTTATTATTTTTGAGCATATATTAAAACATTAGGAAGAGGGGAAAATAAATCTAAGAAAAATCACACTGACTTTGGTAAGTGAAATAGACTTTTCCTTTTCTTTACTGTGACTAAAGATGTTTTCAAGCTGACGATGTTATTCCGGCTGCTAGAATGTGCATGAAAGATTAAAGCGTTGTAGACGAGATTCAGGTTGTCTTCTAACTTAATCTTAACCTGCTTAAAACCTCAAAGTTTCAAAGACTCCAATAAAAAACACACATCCTGTACTACTGCCAGAGAAAAACTCACTGAATCCTTTCAAAGCTCAGGACATTCAATGTTTTTCAGTTCTTTCTCTTTATTACTTGTACTTTAACACACATTTTGAAAATAATAGATAAAATGTTGTTATTGGACTACAGTTTACAGTTTTTTTAAAAAGTTTACAGCTTTCATTTTTTCAAATGTGAAATGTGTTGTTGGCAAAGAATTACTCTTCAGAAGCTTTTATTAAGTTTTCATGAAATGGTAGATCTTACTTTTCATAAAGAAAATAAAAGCTTTTCATTATTTGCTTTGATGTTAGAGCCATAAGGAAACAATGACATTGCTGGGAACATAGTATTAAATAAAAGGTAATACTTGGCTTCTTCAGGCAGCGTGAGGAGTCAGCCTCAGCAGAATAGTGCAACAGACACCAGGCAAGCAGCAGAATGGTGCAACAGGGACCAGATGATGCCAGCATGATCTTCATCCTAAATTCGATTGAAATTTTTATCAAAAACAGTAGTATCTCTATGGCTATAAAGGTGAGGTCAGATTAGAACTCTACAAATAAGAAAAATCTTATTACATGAACTTTTATTCATCTGTGTTAAATGCTTACTGCAATAACCTGAAACAAACGATAGATTGATAGGAGCATGAAAGGCATGTCGCAACTTAGTACAATCTAGCCCTTTAGGGTACTGACATATAAATCCTTTCTATATCGTCTGAACAATTACAGTGGATTTGTGACTGATAACTGACTGCTGTAGATTAATATCATAGTTTGTAACGTTGTCAGACTCAGGTTTTATGGATGAGAAATCCATTGTATGTCATCACACTGATTCCACTTGTCTGTGCTTTTTTTAAACTTTCAAGTCACAGAAGAGGTTATCCTTTGTGTACTAAAATGTTGATGCATGCACGTGATCTCTTATGTTACCAAAATAAAAAAAAAAAAATTTCTCTGAGTTTCTTGTTTACTGAGATTTAGTTAATCCAGCAAGTTCATTTGCCTTTAGGCCATTTGTCTTAATCAGTGGAATACTAAAATGTACCTGGTGTTTTGTTCCTGACTGGAGCTTGGAAGTTATTCTTGTTCAGAATAAAAAGATATTCTCCCTAGTTCATTTCCAGATATCTCAAGTGACATGCATTGGAATGCACAGAGATTCAAACATAATGTTCAATCTGATAAATGTAGTACCATTACTTGATTGCTCCTAATTGCTGTCGCTTCTGTCAGGCCTAGCACACACCGGGTCTGTAACCATACTAGCTGCACTGGAAAACTGTAACAAAATGTCCTGGGTTAGGGTAAAACAGAAATAATTTTCTCTTCAGTACCATGACACAAGTGAGCAGCAAAGTGGCTATATAACTAAAATTGACATACATCTTTTCCATGGTTGCAATAAATAATGGAACAAGAAAGAACAAACATCTCTCATGGCTGATACAGCTACACGGTTGTTCCCATTCAGTATCAAATGCATAATCTAATATTTTAATTCCTTCTGTAGCCAGAATAAAACAGAAGCCAAAAAGAACAGAAAGATAAAATCTTCTCCATCAGAAGTAATCTCAAATATGCTCTTCTGTAAAGGGGTGGCTTAAAACTTCTTCAACAAGTGCTCAGAACATCACAAGCAAGGGTCAGGGATTGTCTTTCAAAACAACTAAGTTTCATGATCTGTGTTTAGTAATGATGATTTGCTTACCAAGATAATTCTGGATAGTTGATCAATGAGTCAGTTTGAAGAATGAGTGAGACAGCACAGCTGAATTACTGTAAGTCCCATCTAATAACTGAAAACAATACACTCAGCTGAGGGCAATATAGCTCCTGTCCAGAATGGGATTGCTAGTATCCTGGGTGTACTTCAAGAACAGAACAAAACAATAAGCCAACAAAGAAACAGAAACTATGGGAATGCTCCCAATTTATTTGTTTTCAATCTAAATTAAGTGGAACATGCAAAAAAGAGGAAAAATGTACTACATATGTTTTGTGGGATGCGTAGCATTAGCAGCAGGAAATTGTGTCTGTGCTATCAGAAATTTGTTTGTAGGTGAGGATTATGCATAAAATAGAAAGATACAAGGTTTCCAAGGTGGTTTTTTTTTTTTGGTTTTCTTTGGGGTTTGTTTTTTTTTTGGTCCTCTTTCTCGTCTAGTAACTTGGCACTTTTTGAGACAAATAGCCATTTTCTGAAGAAACTACCATCAGTGGGCTGCAGTAGTGATTTGTCTTAACATTAGAGCTTCCCACAACACAGTCTGCCACTTTAGAGTGTCTCTTTCTCAATGCTTTCCCAGTGGATTTAGTCATGCATTTAAAAGCAGAACTTGGGTTAAATTCAACAATTAAATATGTAATTAACAAAGGGAATTTCATTTTCCATCATATCCATTTGAGATATAAATGGAAAATATTTGCCTCCTAGATACGGATAAATGTTTCTAGCATTGCTTAAATTTTTCTGAGGGACACAGATATTCAAACATTAGAAGAAGAGAACTTCGTAAAAAAAGTGGGTTTTTTTCACTCGAACTACCTAATGTTCTTTCCAGTGGTACAATTATTGATGTGTACTTGAAATTACTATTTTATTTGGTGCAAAGGAAGAACTCATGACCAAAATTCTAGATTCTGGATTTTAATCCTGATTTTAAGTATATGCTTAAGTTTAAGTATGAATTCTGAAGACTTACTGCTTAAACTTCTGCTTAAATTAGGGCATGTATTTTGATTTGTAATTCATTGGTTATAGGCTGAAACACCTAGCTTCATAAAACAGCATTCATTCTTAACAGTGTCCAAACATCTATTATCTATCTGCCAACAGAATTTCAAAAAGAATTTAAAAAAAAAGTAAAAAGAATCTACCTGAATGTTAAAATCACTTGAAAAGGGAACTTTGCGCCTGAGTATATAAGTATGCAATCATGACTTCTGGAGCTTTGTTAGTGTCAGCACCACTCCCTGCTTTGCTGTCATTTACCTCCCTTCCTGTAGTAGGGCAAGATTTCTTAATAGAATAACAACTAATTGTCATTACTGATGAGGTGATGTGATAGATGATTTATGTTCCAGGATTATGTTGCAGATTTTTCCTTTTTTGAATACAGAATCAGTTTTCATTGATGGATAAAAAAAATCTCTAGGGTCCTGAATCTCACTTAGAAGAGGGCAGTGATACTTCTTGTCTTAGTGACAAACTAATGACACTTTTTTCAGGTGACATTATTAGAAAACAGGAAATACATTGTTTAAGTAGGTACTGAAAGATACTGTGCTAGGCTCAGGAGACTTTAACATTTGGTTTCACTGTGAGGAAAAACTCAGTTGTTTTCCTTTCCTTGCATGTTGAAGAATGACATGGTCTCAATTATGTCTTATTTACAAAACTCCATTACCAGAGATCAAAACTACACTGTGAGAGAAATGTGGCTTCAATTTTTCCTTTGGATGGAATGGTTTTATCAGCACACAGAATTGCTTGTAAAATATATCCTAAAGACAATATAAGGAATAAAAGTTTAATGTTTTTCTAAGTGCTCCATCTGATTGAAGTATTCCCAGCAGAGTTATTTAACTGCTTCATTGCTGTGACCTATATGATAATTTTGATAGAATTAAGTAGAAGTAGATAGAAGTAGAAATTTTTCACTTTTGAAAAGCAAAATGAGAAAATTTAGACTGAAGAAGCTGACATTTGGTACTGAAAACCAAAGAAAAAATTCTGTCCCCTCCAGAGCCATTGCCAATTGGACATTTGACAAAGCCAGTTGGATATTTGACAGGAAAACAGTGAGTAATTCTAGATTTTACTGTGTATTAGAGTACATTGTGTTCATTTTGTTCCTGGAGTGTTTGACTATTCATTTCTTCTTTATCAATATGAAACTGTTTATAACTAATTTATCTTGAGATTTATATTTTGAGTTGATTAAATCTATTCATTACACACTTTAGGGACTTAATTCAAAACCAGATTTGCTGTAATAGCTCCTTATGGACTTTGGGGAATCCTCAGACAAATTAAATTGTCCTAGCTCTACTGGCTTAAATGAAAATATGATCATTTACAGCTGAAGATCTGTACCCCAAAAATTGTTAACGTTAGCACATGAAGACCAAAATCACTGAGAAAATAGCCATTGCTGTCACAATTAGATCTAAAATACAAAGCCAGCTGGCATCTGCAGTTGTTTAAGGTTATTCATTTCACATGCGTTTATTTAAGAGTTTGGAGAGAACAGATTCGGGGAACATATATACATACCACATAGCCTGAGAAAGTTATACTAAAGAGGTTAAAGCAATTTGTTTGTTATTCAGACTCTTACATGGTGCATTCCTGTGTTTTGTGCCTTCTTTTCCATTAATAATGTAGTTTTAGTTGATAATGTCTGTATTTCTTGAAAAAGGACCTTAATTTTATTTTCTGTTGCTTTGTTGTTTCTCATTTTCTTAAAATAGAAGAAATTTGAAATGTGACTATATGTGAGCTGTCTCTAGTGCATGGAAAACTAGACCAAGTGAGATGAATCTGATCAAGTATGCAAACATATTCCATCTTTAAATAAAGTAGAACTTGATTGTATAGCATATAGGTTAATTATTATTGTTCCACCAAAACTAGTCTGTGAGACTTTCTTTCCGTACTTATCTTTAATCACACTGAGCCATGAGTATTCATAGAAACCCAGAAATAACATTAAACTGGGGTCTTGAACTTAAAAATTAAAAAAAAAATTAGGGCTAGTTTTCTTAGCAATGAAAACGTAATTTATTAGATCATATATGTCATATGCAGCTTCATAATCTGAAGCAGCAAAGAACAATAACATAGTAACGTTTTGATTTGATATCACAGTGCAAATGGGAAAAATTACTTTTGCTGTCTTGTAACAAACTTGTAACAAAGACCACAACATAAGAAAATGTAATTAAAATTTTACCTATTTGCTTTAGGATTTCATTCTAACACCATAGTTTCTGACATATTCACAAGGAAGTAGAAGGTACACCAAATTATTTAGAAAAGCAGTTTTTATGGCAGAGATGTTACTATACCTGGAAACTCTATTTTCTGTTGCAAGATACTTAAGTCACTACATGGAGCTTTTTCAGGCCTTGAATGCTATGTTATTCATTGCAACCCTTGAGAATTAAGTGGCCTCAAAGCACGACCCTACTCTGTGTCACAGCACAACGATATTTTGTAAGGAACTGCCTGTGTCATAAGCTTTATTGCCAATTGTGCAGGTGATTCAGGCATTACTCTAATGTAAAATTGTTTAGTCCTGCTAGGGTTTGTGTAAGTCTGCCTGAGTTGACCTGATAGTGGAAAACGCCCCTTGCATGTTGGCAGGGGCACTTGTGTCACTTAGTGTGCTGTCAAGCCTCTGACGTACTGCATTATCTCCTTACTGTCCATGTGTTTGTGCTTTTGTCTGGGGTGAGGGAGAATGTGCACCAAGGTCTTGCACATGTTCTGCCTTTGTCAGACAAGTGCCTGGGGACCCAGGATGGGCTGCTGGGGATGAGGCAGGGGCATCTGCCACTTGCATGACACAGACCTCATGAGCAGTGGGAATACAAAGTAAAGTATAATGGATGACGAGGCACTGGCTCAGGAGGTATGATAGAAAGATGTATATATTATGGTAAGGAAGAATGAAACAGAATTACATTCTGAGAGTGGTGGGGAGGAAGAATTTTTACTTTATTTGGAAATACAGGTCAATTTATTTTAGAGTGAAGATTTCACATGCACTGAAGATTGATGTAAAATGTTCTTTATCAAAATTCTTTGCTCAGGAAATGCTGAAGGCTGTCTTGCACTCAACACTTTTGAGGTAACTCATTTGGTGAGTAAAATGGAAAATAATCATACCAACACCACCACCAACAAAAATTTAGAAACCACAAAAAGAATTGACTTCAGAACCCTTTTTGACTGCTCCTACTTTCTTTAGCAGAAAGAAAATAAGAGAAAGTATCAATATTGGAGTAGGGATAGAAACTTTGGTTGTACATTAATTTAATGGGTAATCTAGCTAAGGACAGTGACTATGACAATGTCTTTGGTGATAAATAAATGCCAGGGACTGATCTTTGGTGCTAAAGTCAAATAGCACAGATTCTTTTATCTCATGATGTTTAGTTCTTCCCCTCTGGAGCAGATTAAGCTCTTTTTTTTTTTTTCCTGGATCCTGTACATTGTTGTGGGTCCCTAAAATGCTTTTATTTTCTGTATGCTTTTTGCCTTTGCAATATCTGAAATAATGAGAGGGTTATACAACTGTTTATCAGAGTGGTATTCATTTGAATTGTGAGGCACAGCATGTGTCACAAAACAGGGGTGCAGTAAAATGTTTGAAATATTTGAAAGACAAAGCTTTTCTGGGATACTTTTGTAAGGACTTTGGAGGGCAGGAGGACTAAATCTAAATCATGGCTGTTGAAAAAAAGAAAACCTTGTAGGAGCAATTAGAAATAGAGATAACATGTTAAATAAAGTGAAAAGGTTGCTCCTGGGCTCTTTGTCACTTACTGGAGCATACATACCCAACGAGACAGTTTGCTAAGTAAAATAGTGAGTGGGATTCATTTCACCTAATCAAACATGAAATGGTTCTCTCGCCCTGTTATATCAATGAAGGAAAACCTCTTGGAATATATAATTCAAATAATCCTAACACATAAAAGCTAAAATAAGTTAGATAAGTCATGCCTTAAAATGAGGATTTCTCTCTGCTGGGTTTCAAGTCAGATAGATTTAAAGCTGGGACCGAAGCAACTATATTGCAGATGCCAGGGGTGAATGAACCCAGAGAAATGTATCAGAAGCTTTCCTTCTGTGGCTTCAGTTCGCACTGCTGTGTGGATGATTTTTCTTCTATCATCTTCTCTTATTAGTACTTTGAGTAGCATAGTAAAGTGATTACCAGAGAAAGTATCAAATGTTCATTTCCATTTGCAGTAGACTGCCAGTACCTCAAAGTATAGCATAAAAGAGCATAACTGGAACATCAGTGGTTGCCTCTGCTCATTGACTTGTCAACTGGTAAGATCTCCCTCTTTTCTGAGGAGAGGATATGTCTCAGAATAACGCAAAATAAATTAACCAAGATTAAAAAAAGAAAAAAAAGCACAAATACCACACATACAAAAACTACTATAAATTAAAATATCATCTGTGGGTCAGTAGCTGACAGAGAACACATGAAAACTAGTTGCTTACTCACATGCTTCCACTGAGAGTGTGAAAATAAACACTGTCAGAAAATTTCAGTATGTGTAATAATGCGTAATACTCTATCAGTATGGTTAAAAGTCACATTGATCACTGTTTACATTTCTGCTTTTTCAGCATATTGTAACCAGATGCTTGAACTGTAATTAAGGAAATAATTCTGCTAATCATTTGATTGCACATAAAAAAATTATCCACGGTGCTTTTTAAACCTTGAGACATTTCAGATATTTCTGATTATATTTTCTTATAATAAGAATGCCATTTGTTTTGTTCTGAGCTGTACAATACTGTATCATTGCATAGCCTGTGAGATTTTGACTTTTTTTGATTTTTTTTTTTTTCTGTAAAACTATTAACCTTGACTATAACTTATTCAAATATGTATTTCTGAATGGCTTTCAGAGTTATCTCCTGTAAAAATTTGAGATTAAATAGAGTGTAAAATCAAAACAAACTCCCCCATACAAATTCCACAGTTTGGAAAGTCCCTCTCAGCTTTCCTCCTCCCACACAGTGGATTTAAGAGAGGAAAATAAATTCTCAGCCTTTTCCGTTGTCTCTGCTCTTAATTCCCTGCATATCTCTCATTGTCATTCACTGTAGTATTCTATTTCCAAAATTTTATAATTTTCTTCACTGTTAATTAATGCAATGTTAGCTAAATATTATTGTACTTTATATATTCTTGGAAGTCATACAGTTAATAGAAGTGCAGATCTAGAAATGGCTTCCAGTCTTTCACAGTACTCAAAAGGGAATATCCCTGTATTTTTAATTAGATTTAATTTAGATTAACTGTGGTGTCATAATATTACATGTCCCTTTATATATATCAGAAAAATTTTATTTATTCAAAACAATGATGATATTATTGCAGCATCATTCATTTTAAGAAGATAAAAAACATCAAAAAAGCTAACTAATTGAAAAAAAATGCCCAAAACTTTTTTCTTTTATTCATGCAAGAAGTTTACTAGGATGCTGTTTGAGCCCTGCAACTGGCCTGTGAAAGTCCTACTGACAACAAGGACAATGGGTGCCAGATTCAAGACTGTGTGGTAGCTTAATGGGCAGTGAGAAAATGTCAGCAGTGGGCAAATGAATTAATTATGAGTTCTCAAGAACAACAAATCTACATACAGACAAAGTGCCCGGCTTGCATAAATAAGCATCTCTTCATGTTATAAAACTGAGTTTTCACTAGCATAAGTCTCAATGCTCACTCTCCAGGAACAGTAATGATAGCAGTGTCTCTGGGTAAGTATGCTTCTTCATTCCTGGTCATCAAACCACTGAACAGGTACACAACAACCACATCCACCACCTAAACGAAGGATAATCACTGTGTTACACACAAGGGAAGCATGGAGAGTCCTCACTGATGAGGGAGACTGAAGTACCTGCAATGAAGATTGAGGCAAAAGTCTTGAGTTCTTGAGTACCTGGTTCTTCTCCTCATCCGTTGTTACCAGTTTGCCAGTCTCAAGGGCATATGCTTTCTTTGACTTCCTTTTCTGGCTAAAATAACTGTAGAAACCCTTGTTATTATCCTTTGTGTTCTTTCCCAAGTTCAGCTCCAGCTGCACCTTGGCCTTCCCTGCACAATATACCCATTCTTACACAACTGGGTAGTGTCTTTATACTCTTCTCAGTATATTTGTCCTGCTTCCACTGCCAGTGAATTTCCTTCTTGCCCTTTAGTTTGAGCAGCAGGTATCAGCTGAGCCATGCCGGTCTTTTGTTTTCCTGTCCTGATTTCTTACACCTGGGGATTGAAAGCTTTTACATTCTATGGAAAACATCTTTAAAGATCTGCCAGCTCTGTTCTTCGCCCTTGTCCCTGAAGGCAGTTTCCCAGGGGATCCTATTGACAAATTCCTTGAAGAGATGGAAGTTTGTTTTCCTAAAATTCAGGGTTCTGACTTTGCTCTAATCTTTACCCATAGCCCCCAGGACTGTGAACTCCACCAGTGCATGATCAGTGAAGCCCAGGCTGCCTCCAATCTTGATGTCACCAATTAGCTCACTTGTATAGGTGACTAGCGGTTCCAGGACCACATCGTTTCTGATAGGGCTATGTGTTATCTGGCTTAAAAAGTTGGTTTAATTGCATTCCAGGAGTCTCCTAGATTGCCTAGAGCTTGCTGTGCTGCTTTTCCAGCAGATTGGGGTGGTAGAAGTCCCCCCAGCAGGACAAGAGACCATGAGCATGATGCTTCCTGTAGCTGGAGTCAGAAGTCTTCATCAGTAGGCTCCGCTTATTCAGGCGGCCTGTAGTAGACACCAACCACAAAGTTCCCTTTGTTACTTCGGTCTCTAATTCTTACCCATAGACTTTCAATCTGCTCATGGTTATTCTTCAGAGACAGCTCTTTACGCTCTATCTATTTCTGCATGTAGAGGGCAATGCTTCTGCCCCTCCTTCCTTCTGAACAACCTGTAGCCATCAATAGCAGGACTCCAATCATGGGATTCATCCCACCAGGTTTCACTAATGGCAACTAGGTTGGTTGGATTTAATTACAAATCACATTGTATTTATTTGCCATTGTTGACTTTGTCTCACTGATGTCACTGAGTACTGATGCAGTGGCCCAGTATTTGTAACCCAGTATTTCGTGTGGATGTCCTTTGAATTTACAGAGACCATGGCCTTTTCCTTAGTGTGGCATTTGACCAAAGTCCTTCCTTGAAAAGACTCCCAATACACCTCACAAAGCATTGATTCTTATTTTTTTGTGGTGCAAAAGACAGAATTTCTTTCAGCTGTCTACATGAGTTCAGCTAGAAACCTTAGTAATGAGACCATCAGTGAATGTCAGGTAATGTCTCCCCCATGCACACAAGTATTTTGGGAGGGAACACACTTCAGGAAGAGAGGTTCCTGCAGCAGATGATCTGTGTGGAGGTGTTTCTGAATGCATTTACCCTGACTGTTAAATATCTATGAACATAAACTGTCTGTGTAGATATTGAATTGAAATGTAGGTTAAATCATGTTATTTGAGCATGCTGCTATTCAGGACTAAGCATTCTCTGCCCATTTCATCCTCTGACAGATACCACTAAACTTTGTGCTGATTCTGTATATTTTAAGTAGTTTTGTATTAACTATTCCTAGAAGCTTAGTTGTCTACAAAACTCTATGTTAAAGAAACATGGCCTTGTTCACATTATGATGAACTGTGAACCTGACTTTGATAGTGCTCATGCTGAGCTCTTATGTCGAGTTTAGATTAACTCCATGTGGCTCCATTTTTACATTGTGGCTTATTTATTTTGTTTAATAAATGATTTTTATTCTTATAACAGACATTTATGATGGGGGACAGGAGACTCACTTCATAATTCAGCTTTGAAGAATCTCAGCATTAATAGATGAAGTGCTTGTTATATTTGCTACTATTTTTTTGTCTTTTTTTTTGTAAAATAAACAAGTGCATATTACATTTTTTCTACAGAGCTATATGTTTTAAGCCTGCAGAGTATTAATGGGGTGTATAAAACTATTTCTTTTCTTGATCTGGATCAATTTCTGAAGCAATAAATACATCATGACAGGAATTGGAGAGTACCCTGCAGCAAACTGTCAGTCAAAAAATTGGTGATATGTATCATTAGTTAAAGTATATATGTACTTCCACATTTAGTTATGTTCTTATATATTATTCAATATAATTAGCTGAGTTTATGTGGACATGGTTTCTAACAGAAATTATTCATACTCAACTGATGCAGAAAATCTTTTGGCTGTCTCAAAACATACCACAATCTGGCTAATTCACAAGAAAATAGTTTCAAATTACCTCCTAATCCCAACAATTCCCAGATTCACTGGATTTCTAATTGTCCAGATGGTTCATAGTCCACCCCATTGACAGCAATGGAGATGCAGAAGAACAACTTTCTCCTCACTAAAGAAAAAGCAATATTTTATACTATGAATATTTTTCATACTAGCTCTTCCCTTTTAAAACATAGCTATTAGTGAGAAACTGATTTTACCCTTTTAGTATAATGTTAGAGAACAGGTAGCAGTTACATAAAGGGCTTGGCAAATACCATCGCATCACCTCATTAGAGAAATATGTACCTTTATTGACAGGCCTATGCACATTCTGAGTGGTCCTTTGAACTTTTTACTCCCCCAGAATTCCTTGTCTAGAGAATGAGATTAATTAAAGAGCCAGACCCCATAGAGCAGAAAAATTTTTGACTGTGGTGATCCAGTTATTCAAATTCCCATTTGTACTTCTGTAATTCATTATAGCTTGTCCCTGAGCACACAATCTTTGCAAATGTTTCACTAAATACAGAAACAAGCAATAGTTTTGTTTTCCATGTAATGTTATACCTGTTCTCAGACTCTTCCTTTTACCTTTGGACCCTCCCTCTGCTCATGCTGGAGATTCACTAAGTTTCACAATGCAACCAGCTCTTATGAAAATTTTGTTCCACATAAGCCAGACAAATTTTAGAATATAATACTCTTTAAAGGTGAAATTGTAACTGTGTGGGACAAGGATATCTATTAACACATCCTAGGTTCTGTAGCACTACAAGAGGAAAAATAACAGGGTATTTGCAGACTCTGCAGCCTGAAAAATGAATGTAAAATTCACTGGTTTGGGTCATTGATTCTGTAGCTGCAGCTGGGAGTGTTGAAGAAGAAAGCATGTAAAAAAAACCCAAAATAAATAAGATAAGGGTAAAGAGAGTTAAAAATAAAAGTTTAATAAAAATGAAGGGAGCAAAGGTGAAAATAAGCAGATAAGAACAATAAAACCCACAGGAATTGAGTTGACTCTTTGTAGACCAGTACAGAAGAAATTGAGGCTTCTTGGCCTACTTTTGTTATGAAAACATCCTGATGTGTGAATTGAAAATATAGACAAATTAAGAGGTGAGAAAGGGAATGAACAAATGTTCATTGTGGTGCCATGATCCAGTACGTAAGATTTGTAGTTAATTCTGATATATAAACTGTCTTCCCTATGGCAGAGTCGCTGCACAAATATGCTTGTAGGAAATGTGTAACAAAGACAGTCTCTTCTTCAAATAGCGAAGATTTAGAAGACAGAAGGAGTACATAGAAACATGAAAAAAATGTGCCGTTTGCAGATTTTCAAGAGAGGAAACCTAAAGTTTGCCGTTGCCCCCTCTTTATTCTAAAATGGGTTGCAGGGTCCATATTCAGACTTGTGTTAATTCCCTGTGGGATTTTTACCCGCAGCATCTCTTTAGGTAGAGCAACCCATTCATTATATCAGCAAGACATAATTAGAGTAATTTTAGCTCACTGACAGCATATTTACTTAAAAAGAATTGTGCATTTATAGACAGGCTTGTTGTAAAAACAAAGAGGTAAGCAAACAGACTGAGCAGAACGCAGTAGCTCTTTGTCATATTGCTCTGCAAGGAAAATAATTACCCTTGCCCACACTTTAATGTTAGTACATGAAGAAAATTCTCAACAATTAAGTGACTTTCTCAGGGGTGAAGATGGAGTAAACTTTATCTGAGCAATACATACAATTGAAGAAATCTTGGCTTCCAATTCCATTTTCCAATTCCAACATGAGATAAATCCAGTGTTTTGTACTCTTGTAGATAACCACATGAAGAGATATTGTACATTTATTACTAAGAGACATTTAAAAGTTCAACAGCATTTTTCCAGCAAATCTTCAGTTTCCTTAACAATTTTAATGTTCTAGAAACAGAAGGGTTAGTCTTCAAAGGTGAAAATAAACTAACTGTAGCCTTAACAGCCCAAGGGATGATATAGGTTCACAGAAAAATAAACTGTTATTTAACAGCCTTGTCTGATCTTGTGTGAAAGAGCTACAGTACTTGGATACGTCTGGGCAGGATGCCGCCTTATAATTATGCATAAGAAACCCACACATTTCAACTGAATCCATGCAGCACTAATACCTCCTTTTACAATGTTTGGATTTTTCACTGAATTAAAATGTTCATTTCTGGTGGTAAAAAAGAGAAATATATGTGCTTAGTTCTGGCTGTTCTGTCATAAGGGTTCTCTGAATCAAGGGGCAAAGAGGTAAAATAAGGTCTTAGAAGCTGAAATACCTAAATGAAGACAACAGAAACTGAAGCTGTGGGGTCCTGTAACATGCTTAAGTTATATATAGTTTTTGTAGCATTTGAAAAAACTATCACTTTCAGGAAGGAAATAAATGTGCTTTTTTTCCCACTTCAGAACTCTCTAGTGCTTGCAGATGGTATCATAAAAAATGGAAATCTAATCATGTTCTGACTTGAGATACTCTGTAACTTTGCTGGGACATACTTTTATCCTGACAAGATAAACTGTTTATGGCCACTGGTATTTATATTGGTGTATATAATGGAGTTACAGTTATCGCTGATTCAAAGCTACCCAAGAGCTGGGGATGGCAGTCTCCCATCATGAATAAGTGACTCATTTGCCTACATCATTTGCCAAAGATGTAGGATGAAGCGTTAGACATGAGAAATGGTGAAAGAGATTGTGCAATATCTGTAGCTGTGCATTGATTATAGCATGATAAGAAAATATCCAACATACTAAAGAAAGAACAGCAAAGTTGCTAATACTTGTTGGAGGATCATATCACATCTGCAGGCAGAAAATATTCATAACAAGATAAGAGGTTAAACCAGTATTCCACAGATCTTTTCAACTAAAAAGGAAGAGCAAGAATTTAATTTATAAACTCCAGTGACATAATATGTACTTGCAGAGGCGAACAAATATACCATCTATTATTTATTCTAGCATCATTGAATTTGGATCTGCTAGTGAGAAGTTAGAAGAACACGCTTGTAAAGCTATACGCCTATGCTCAAACTCATTCATTAATCTTTGGATTCACTAATAAAAGAAGCAAAATACAAATGAGCAAAAGTCAAGAAAAAATTTTACATTGAAGACAGATAGCAGACCAAAAGGTATACACACAATTTTTACCTCATATCTGTTTCTATTCTTTGTTGAATATAAGTCTATGAAAGCTTGACTGAAATATCAGAACATTAAACATTGATCTATATTATAGGAGGTCAAACAAGGACTATCACAATGATCCATTCCATCTTTCCAACCCATGATTTTATTGATGTTGCTGTTGAAGAATTTTGAAAATCTTCAGTTTCTTTGAAAGCATCTAATCCTTAAAGATAAATGAAATATTAGATTAATGCATTTCTTTTAATTTTATTAGTATTTGATGGATAAGTGGTTAGGAGGAAAATTAAATGTTTCATAAACTTAATAGCCATTAAATATAATTATATTAATATATATTTATATATTATTTAAATATACCAATTGTATTAGAAGGCTATTAACTGATGCTCAAATTTTATGGTGATTCTCAACTAAAGAGGGAAGGTACTTCCATAGTTTTGTCTCCTTTTCTATACCTATAGATCACATCAAAAAACCTTTCAAAGATGTCACCATAACTCTATTGCTCTTTTTAGTCTCTACCTGTATTAATTAAAATTAAAACCTAAGTTAATTTCCCTTATTCATTTATAAGGTTTTTTCCTTTACTGATTTATAAGTTTGTTTATACTTCATTTCTTGCGATTCTTCAATTCCATCCATTTCTTACTATCACATAACAGCAAAATATATTAGTATGAATTATATTGTGAGTAATCCTCACTATATCTAGCTCTTTGTCATCACTCTGTGTGTAAAACTAACACATCAAGCATTCTTCCTTCCTTCTCTATATTAAATTGTATAGGAAAGCATATTGCACTGTATGAAAAATGGGTAATGCAATTCATTGTCTGAAGTACAAGAACTTCCAGGGATGTGAACCAAAATGTTTTGTTAATTATATCCAGTGGACTGGAAAAAAAAATTAAGGAAAAGTAAATTTAAGATGCCATCTTATATTTGATTTCTAATATTGCTAACAGTATGTTTCAGAAACACCAAGAGTTTTTGTGGAAAAAATTCTTATTTGGGGATGTATTGATGAGCTCAGTAAAAATTGCAGTCACCATTAGGTCAATTTTATTTTTTATCCTGTGCCAATCTTTCTCTATGCAGTGGTTGGTGTCAGATTTTGCCTTTTTATTCCTTCATTGAAAAAACTACTACTAACATATGCTTCATCATTTAAATGCTTTTTTTTGATGTTATAGTAAAGTAGCAGTGTTAGATTATACAACTGTGATATTCAGATAATTAGGAGAGGCATGATTCATACTCAATTTTTCATAAACTGATATCTGCTACATGAGATATTTATTGATAAAGTGAAAAATGTAATATAATATGAATAAAAGTATAATATGTCCTTCAAAATCAATTAAGGAAAAATCTCTGTTTGAAATGAGTGAAAAAAAAAACCAGCATAAAGAATTATAAAAATCCGAAATGAAAATAAGAATACCTTATTAAATATGAAATGTTATTTCTTGTTCAAGGCAACAATTGCTGTGCTTTTATTATAATTTAATACGGAATGCAGAATACGCAATAGTTATTGAAATGCTGTATAATTTCAATGAGGAGAATTCATCCTAAATATCCTGCTGGACTTGGTCTTTGGATTTCAGAACACTCAAAGCCACTTCTACAATGAGCAGTAATACTCCAGTCCAAGCTGCAGCCAAACTAGGTTCAGCCTTGGAAGACAATGAAAAATTAAAAAGTCAACATTTCTGACAAATAGTCAAAATGGAACATGAGTCAGATCTCCAATAAAATGAACAGGTAAGAAGGGAGTTCAAATATCCAGGTTGTTTGAAAATGTCTGCAACGTAGACAGCAAATCTGTTAACAGTGACAGCTGGAATTCTTCTGAAAGATCTTCTTCAAGCAGGAGGAGTAGGAAGGTACTAATTTACTGAAAACTTGGTTTGTTTATCCTGTTAATGACATAGCCAGATCACATATGCAAAATCCAGCCCATGACAATTAAGCCTTGAGTTGTGACTTACTAAGCTTCTAATTTATTTGTCAAAGTGTGAGCATGTCAAAATTAGTACTTTTTCCCTGTATACAGTCACAAAGTCACGAAGTACAAGCCAATTACTCTTATCAGCAAAAGCTAATTCAATTAAAAAAACCAAACAAACCTGTTCTACAGGGTGAAACAAATATTTTGGTGTCATCTTGGAACAGAAGTCTGAAAAATTACTCTTCAGTAACCTTTTCATATTTAAATTAGCAAATCTACTATTTAACTACATATATTATGCATGACCCCAGAATATACTATGGAACCATATTATATTGATTTAGTAGGTTATTTGTATTCCAGACAAAAATGCTACATATATTTTCCATTAGTACTTTAAAGTTTTTAAATAAACGTATTCCAAGTTTTATTATAGTACTGCCATATTAACAAAATCTAAATATTCTTCATGTCAAAAATAAATTATTCTCTCCTTATTTGAGGTAGAATATTCTGGTGGATTGGTGGGTGGAGCTAGCCCTGCTAGCTCCAAAACCTTCCCTCATCTAAAGAAAACTTCTAAAAAGAATACTTTTTTTTATGCAGTCAGTAGTTAAAGTGGTCCTTATGATGACTTCAGAAGTTAGAGGTTTAAAGTGCTATTGTTTCATTAATAATGAATTAGCAATTATTAGAGATCTTGAACAGCTGCTATAGTGATCCTTTTTGTCATTTCCTCTGAACAGTAGCTTTCTTCTTTTCTTTGAACTTTGCTGAGAATACTCTAGGAATACTTAAATTTATCTGAGATGACAGAAAGTACTTAGTATTGACTCAATTATATGGTGCTCAAAAGAGAAAAAAAAAGTAAAATTTTTAGAACAATTAAGACATTACAGAGTACTGAAATACTATCTGCAGGCACTGTTTGTATAAGATTTCTACTCTTCATGATTGATCAGAAGAAGTTTAAATTAAAAAAATATTTGAATTATTCATCAAAACCAAATTCTTCCATCCTCTGAAGCTTGTCCAACTTAAGTTTTTAGCTATTTCCCATTTCTAATACTGTCTACAGAATTCAATTCAAGACTAGAATTTCTTGAAGATCAACCATTCCATCTGGCCCAGCTTGTATTACTCCCTACTATGGTTATTCTTAGACATCCTGTTTCTCCACTGTACTCATCCACATTTCTACAATAGGAGGAGAGTGCAGTGCATTATGTGATACAAATATGTAAAATTAAACTTCATCATTACATTTTCAGCTCTTTGAAAGGCAGGAGATAGATAAATACAAATACTCAGTGGAGCAGATTTCTGATCTTTTAGCCTATTTTATAATTACCATTGCCAGTAGCAATACTTTCAAAGCATTTCTACTCTCTACGCAAGAAACACTTTTCTCTAAAATTTAAAAAATGCAGTCATGGTATATTATGTTCGCCAAATTTACTTACTAACGTGTAAGTTGTAAATAATTTATAACGGATAATAGAACTCTGAAGAAGTTCTAGACAAAATGGTTTTTCCTTAGAATATGTTGATTTTTCAAAACTAAAAAAATCCATGGGAACCAAAGTCAAATTCAAATGTATAAAATGGAATTTCTTATGGAAATAAGAAAAAAAGGGAGGGTAAGGCAAGGCAAGGCAAGACAAGGCAAGGGAAATTGTTTAGAACAAAAGAATATTGTCCACAGTTTTGGAGAACTGAATCTGATTTTTCAGCTTTGCGATATATTTTTCAGCTTTGCTATATGATTTCTGGAAAGAAAAAAAATAAATCACCCTTCTATATGATACTACTTTTCTCAGTGTAGAATGGGAATATTTTAAATGTCTCTATTTTTTTCTTCATGGCAAAGTTTTGTGCATTTCATGAGTTTTACGTATCTGTTAACCATTCAGAGCAATAACTACCCAAAGCTGTCTGCAATACATGCCTTCCATCATTTAATGTTCATAAAGAGGAGTGAAACTTTCAGACATAGGCAAAAATTCATTTCACATATCAGAATACTAAAGCATCAAATCCACATATAATTTAGTGTGAAAATAAGCATCCTATGTGATAAATTTATTTATTTTTTGTCATTGTCTCATAAGAATGGTTATGCCAGCATGCATACAAGAAAACATTCTTGTAGACTTGTAAACAACAGAAATTACTTAATTTACCTTGCATCTAGAAAAATGTGAAAATATAAATCCTGAACATGCGTAACCTCTGCCTATCCTCTAAACCGAAAACCATTATCATGGCTTCTTTGTATTGCCACCACAATTCTTTCCTGAATTTTCCTCACCACTAATAAATGTGGATGTAGAAATAATATGTGACCATGTCAAGAAAGATGTATCGATGGACAGTCAATTAAAGGGCATATAAGAAAAACTGTCACTTCTGATAAAAATTATAATAGGGTTTTTGTACACAGTCTACAGTATGACAAGTACATCAGGGTCAAAGTGTGTGTATCTATAGCCCAAGAGGAAAGAATGAACTATTGTATGTCTTAATTTTTCAATTTATTTATTTTTTATATATATACCTGTGTGATTAGCATGGTTAGAACTGCAGTTAGTAGACTGTTTCACAATTACAGATTTTGGTGTTTCATCCCTTTTTAGGTACATGCACTGTCTGCATGTATATAAAAAGGGACTCCATAAGTTGGACTTTTACAGAACAATTTATCTGAACTATTCTAAATATTTTACAATAAGATGACTTTTACCATTTCTTTGTCTTGACTAAAACAAACTGTCAAAGGTGAGTAATATGCCTGTAGATCACTAACTCGTTGATGACTATTCTCAGATTAATTCCATTCTTGACATTTTCACTGTTCTTGTGTTTCTGCATTTACATATGTGTTGTTCTTGTGAATATATATATGAATATGGATAGGGAGACAGTTACTTTTTCTGGTATAAACTGATTTATCTGTCAGTCATGACACCATCCCTGTACCAGGTAAATATCTGATAGCAATGTGTAATTCCTGATGGAGAAGAATTTATCTATTTTCAAGTAATCTGTCAGGACCACTTTGGTCCCACCATATTATTGAGATAATGCTTGCATTTGGCAACAGTCAATCAGAATTACATGAACTCATCTATCTTATGCAAGAGCACAGTGTGTTTATTATGAATTATCACATGAATAAGAGCCTAAAATGACTTTATATCCAATGTGAAAACAGTAATTTCCTCTAGTACTGGTTTTTCTCAAGGATCACTCCAGCACTGAGAATATTTTAACTTCACTATTTTCTTGAAGAAATTAAAAAAATATGTCTAGTTTTAAATTTTTTTTTGCTTATATAAAAACTTTAAATATCTAAAATTAAAACTTTAAATATCTATAAAGAACTTTAAATATAATTTTAATTATTAATTAAGACATTATTTTATGAAATTCATTGTATATTTATACTTTTTTAAAGTGAACAATCTAACCGGCAAATTAATCACAGAACTTATTTTATTTTTCTTCCCCATTAACTAGCAAGTTAAGGTTTTCCTAGTTATTATGATTCAGGAAAATTGCAATTCCATTAAAATGATCTGAAGTCAGAGTTCTGTAGTCTGGTACCATGCTGGCCTTTGTTCTTCATCCTCTAATGGCAACATTCTTCTACTTTTCTGCTTAAACAATATGTGTGACAGTTTCCCCTAGATCTTTTTTCTACATGAAACATACTTATGGATGCTATTGCTTTTTTGCTGAGAAAATAAATGTCTGGCATTGTGGTTTTTCCTCAGTTAATAGTAAGGTAGGTGAGACTTGCTGATGTATCAGGAGACAGCCCTTGGGCTGGAATAGGATTTGGCTTGTCATTTGGTGTCCTCCAAATAAATATTATTTGATGTAAGCAATGAGAAAGAAACAATTTTGAGGTTCTGGGCTCGGATGTTATTAATTCAGGACCTCAAGCTGACTCTGATCTTGGGTTTGAAGCTTTTCAGCCTTGGAGAATCCATTTTGGTCTGAAGAATAAATTTTTAAAAAGATGTTTACTGTAATTGCCTTTATCACTTGATCTGAGTACATTTCTAATGGTCTTTAATGTTAATCCGAAATTGAGTTAGTTTAAGGAAATAAGATACATTTTTAAAACATAATCAGAAGTAGTCATTAGTTTTCCTGGGCCAAAGTAATGTCAAAGGGTCTACTGCCAGTAATGAAGCTGTCAGTGATGAAAAGTGAAAACTGAATAGTCTAAGAAGTTAAGAATGATGAAAGCTGGTACTGATTAATGCCATTAGAAACTTAAAAAGTAGCTGGAGGAAGATTTTACTTGCTTGTGCTAACTTACATACTAAATGCTTAACAGGCTTAACAACTTCAAGCAAGGAGTTATGTGTAAAAACATATGTGTAAAAACTTGATCATTCAAGCGTAGTCACTCCTCAGAGATTCTATGCTGATTATTTTGTCCTTATTATCCCTTTTAACTATAATAGATGAAGACAAAGTTACTCTAAACACTTTTATTTTCCTTTGCTATGAAAGTATATAAGCCTGAGTTGTTTTTCTGATACTATAAATGACTAGACATCCTGGAGTGTCCCAGTGAGTCAGGCTCAAGTTTTTGACCTTACATATTATGAATAGGAGCCTCATGACCTCACTACCTAAGAAATTTAAGAAAGAATAGGAATGATGATTTACTGAGTAAGTAACACTCTATGGGTGAAAACTATTTTGAAATAAAACTGAAGTGGTTTGGAATCTTATTGAGCAAATGGATTAGTTCAGCTCAGTTCATCGAGCTGAACGAAAAACCGGTTAAAATCTACTGGCCACCTTCCATATAGCTTTGATAGCTGCGTCACTCAGGTGATACTAAGTAATATTTTTCTTCTTGCCATAGTTTCTATGTGCACTCACCCACTTCAATGACAACACAGAAAACAGAAAACTTAATGAAAAGTAGATCATCGCAAAACCAGGAAGAACTATATATGAACAGAAGCAAAAAAAATAACAATGTAGAGAGGAAATATTTTATTGGGTGGAAAGAGGAAGATGTCAAGAATGAAGGGGAAAATGGTCGACTTACAGGAAATTTGGAATAGGATTCAATAAAATGGAGAGCCAAAACATAGTGATTAATGTTTTCCAAAAAGATTGTAGCTTTTTCTAGGGCACAAATGCTGCACACAGCAGTCTTTTGGGAAACATGTTAGTAACAAGCCAGTCTGGCAGACTCTACTCTACCAAAACAGACTTTTTAAAAAATATGTAGTTGTCTGAAATTAAGTTTTGGATTGCAAATATATCTTAAGAAGTGCCACAAATCTAAAATGTTATTGAAGTCATTATGAGCCATGTATATTCTGCAGATATTCAACAACCTGTGGCTTTAAGACAGTGACTTTAGAGAAGCTGAAATATTTGGCTGAAATATTTTTTTTATCCTTAACTATATTATAAACTTGAGAAGTTGGGATTTTCTGAGGTTACTACAAACCTATCATTGTGAGAGAGTTGTATGCATTGCTGACAACAAATTGCCAATTGCAGTACTTGCTAGTGCACTTTTGAGAGAATTATCAGCATCTGGTGCCTCCAAAGATTAGCAGTCAAATTGCCTAATCAATTTGACTAGGAGAGAATCGTTAAAGTAGGAAAGGTAATCTGGTGTGCAGATATGTTCCATGGGAAAGGAAGGAGAATTTATAACCTCGGGGTAGATTTATTTAATTTAGGGAAATATTCTGATGCTGATCCACCCCCACAAAAACAACAGTGGGGGTACACCACAAACACAGTAGTACTACTACTGGCATGCTTTATAAATTATTTTCAGTTATTCATTTTGTTCATAAAATTGTCTAATAAACTGAATTTCACGATTTCCCCTTTCTTCAGAAAATATATTAATTCTGTAATTCTGGGAGCACAAGGAAGAGCAACAGATGAATTTACTGATCACCAGGTTGATATAAATAACAAAGCAAGCATTCATAGGAATTATAGATAAATGCCAGAAGACAGCTTTCCATAAAAAAAACCCCTAAAAACATCAACAGTCCCCCCCCCCCAAAAAAACTCCCCACTTAACCCTCCTTTGCCATAGATGTGGCTACTCCTGAACATATGCATTTCATATTTAAATCAATAGCAGAAAAGAAAACCATGTGATATTATACCAGTAGACGAGGCAAAACTAACTTAAATAGGTTGCCGATTTTCTCCTGCAATTTTTCCCTGAATTGGACAGGCTGAATACTGTATTATTTGCCCCATGAGCTGGGCAAATAATTCGGGGCTTACCCTGTCCCTCCAATAACAGAACAAGAGACCTCTAGCTTTTGCCACATCCACCTGGCTTTTTCCTGGACTATCACAGAAGACTTTACCACCTGAGGTCATGAGACTGCTTTTCTTCTTATTCTGGAATGAACATCTAAAATTGATCAAATAAGTCAGAACCGTATCTGTTCCTCTTCACCAGCTGCAAGCAGGGCAGTTGTAGCATGGATTAAAGCTATCCAAGAATTCTGGAATGTGGAAATAGCAGAGCAAGTTATTCTTGCACTTTATTGCTTATACTTATTATGAGCAAATATTCCTTAAGTATAAAGTTATACTAGAATCAAGTCATAGAATGATTTGGGTTGGAAGGGACCAGCTAGTCCCTAGTTAGAGATCATTTATTTCCAACCCCCTGCCATGGACAGGTATACCTCCCACTAGTGCAGGTTGTTATCTGCTATTAATCACAACCTAAGAGAGAAAAGTAAGAATATGTCCTGGAGGATGTTCTTAGGACATTGCTCCAAGTTGGGAGCTTCATACCATCCTTTGGCTATGGCTTTCTTCTTTATTCTTATTATCCCTTTGCTGGTGCTAAAAGGTGCTATCTTTGTGCTTTTTCTGGCAAACATTACAGATGTTGCTGGTATAGGTCCACAAAGTGAGAAGCTTTTACTCTCTTTTTAACACATATTCATGACAGACCCAGCTCAGTTCTGGCTTGCAGAATTCTTTAATTTCCATACATAATTCAGGAAATACCCTGTTTAGACTTTTGCTTACCAATAGCTCTGGAAACTGAGATTTGTGGAGAGAAAAAAATTAAGGACCCTGCTGTCAATGTTATGTAATTTATAGCACTGATTTCTGCTACAAATATAGAATCATAGAATCATAGAATCATCTGGGCCGGAAGGGACCTTCAAAGATCATCCAGTCCGACCCCCCTGGAGTCACAGGGACATCCCCAACTAGACCAGGTTGCCCAGGGCCTTGTCGAGCATCACCTTGAATGTCTCCAGGGAAGGGACCTCAACCACCTCCCTGGGCAACCTGTTCCAGTGCTCCACCACCCTCATAGTAAAGAACTTGTTCCTAATGTCTAATTTAAATCTGCTCTTCTCCAGTTCAAACCCATTAGCCCTTGTTCTGTCATTGCCAGCCTTTATGAAGAGACTGTCTCCAGCCTTCCTGTAGGCCCCACTCAGGTACTGGAAGGGCGCTATTAGGTCTCCCCGGAGCCTCCTCTTCTCCAGGCTNNGTAGCAGAGGTGCTCCAACCCCCTAATCATTTTTGTGGTTCTTCCATCAAGGCTACCATTAACAAGAGTAGAATTGGCAGAATGTCTAGGTCAAAAGGGGCTAACAATAAGACTTTTAAAAGTATGGTCTTAACAAAATCTCTTAAAACATACTTTGTAATTATTGGTGAAAATCATGTTAATAACCAAGGTTTTATTGTATTGGCAAAAAGCCTTTGATTTTATAGCATTCATATAATTCACATAAGCGAAGCTATGTGTTATACAAAAGTTAGGCAGTTTTGACCATAATAATTTTATTTAGCAACTGATTTTGCTGTTGTCATTATTTAAATGCTTTGATTTCAGACCTCTTCCAAAATTACAGAATGCTATGAGATAATTCAGGACTCAGAAGGTGGCCACTATGCTCATCTACTGTCTCACTCCAAAAATTTAGTCTTGTTCACTTCTGTTGGTTAGACTCTGAAGCCCAACCACTTGTAGTGTGCAATTACCTTAAATCTTTTCTAGCAGCTTTTGCCTTTGGTTTGTGATCTTTTGACTTTAATTTTCTTTTTTCTTTTCTTTCCAGTTTAGCCCCAACTAACACCAAAACCATGAGTAGTAATATATAAATTCTGAAAGTTTTTAATATCTTAATTATTTAACAAAATGCTTTTTATCTTCTAGCTATTCATCAAATCACACCAGCATTCAGGTATGAAAGTGAGAAAATGAGAGAGCTGGAAAGTAAGTAACTGAAGTAAGTCTGAGTGAGACTTGCAAATGACTGAGAATTAACTCCAACAAAAACTGATTAAGTAGTCTTTTGGTAACCTGAGTCATGAAAGGTGTGGTCAGAGTGTGTATTTGGAACTGAGACCTAATATTTGGTGTTTGAATTAGTTGAATGAATATAGGACAACATTTTTCTCCTTAAATATTCATTTTCTTCTTGTTCGCATGCTATGATCATTCTATAATATTGAGGTAGCTATTTAAAAAATTAATACCAGTCTAACTTCAGTCCTTGGGAAACTTATGGAACAAATCCTCCAGGGAGTAATCACAAGTCAAATGAATCATGTTACTGGGCATTCTTGGAGAAACCAGTGTGTTACGATCTAGAAAAGTTGTTTGTGTAGTGGGTGGAGAACTGGCTGACAGGTCCCATCCAGAGGCTGGTGGTAAATAGCTCCTTTTCAAAACATCAACCTGCCACAAATGGTGTCCCCCAGGGATCAATATTGGGCCCAGCACTGTTTAATATCTTCATAAGTGATCTGGATGATGGACTCAAGTGTCCTGATGAAGTTTGCAGATGATACCAAACTGAGCGGGGAAGTGGACTAGGAAGCCACCCTGCAGGACAATAAGGATAAACTGGAAGAGTGGGTTAACAAGAGCCTTATGAAGCTCAACAAGGAAAAGTGTAAGGTCTTACTCCTGGGAAAACATAATCCAGGAGTGCAACACAGACTGGGATCTATCTGTCTGGGGAGCAGCTCAATGGAAAGGGACCTGAGGGTCCTGGTAGACAAAAACTCAATATGAATGAACAGTGTGCTGTTGGGTCCAACAGGATGCTGGATTGCATCAAGGACATCACCAGCAGAGATAAAGAAGTCATTATCCAACTCTACTCAGCATTTGTCAGGACACACCTGGAATGCTGTGTTCAGGTCTGGTCACTGCTATAGAAAAAAGATGTGGACAGGCTGGAGAAGGTCCGGAGAAGGTCCAGAGAAGGGCATCCAAGATGGTCAGAGTGGGAAGCCTGCATATGAGGAATGGCTGAGAGAACTTGTCTTCTTCAGCCTTGAAAAAAGGTTTAGGGAGACTGTATCACAACATTCCAGTATGTAAAGGGTGGCTACAAAGAAGATGGAGATCCCTTTTTACAAGGAGTCACATGAAAAAGATGAGGGGTGATGGGAACAAGTTACTCCTGGGACACATTGGACAC
Source organism: Scolopax mira (assembly GCA_004320125.1). Classification (NCBI taxonomy): domain Eukaryota; kingdom Metazoa; phylum Chordata; class Aves; order Charadriiformes; family Scolopacidae; genus Scolopax; species Scolopax mira. The sequence continues at coordinate 219,259 of BJBW01001395.1, forward strand.
AAGCAGAAAAGTTTTCACAATGAGAACAATCAGCCATTGTAATAATCTATCCAGGGAAGCAGCAGATTCCCCATCATTGGACAATCTTTTAAGATTCAACTGTACAGGATGCTGTCCCGTCTTGCCTAGACTGCGCTTTTTCCAAGCGAGGTTGGATCAGATGATCCTTGATGTCCCTTACAACCTGGTATTCTACGATTCTGATTTTTTTAATATACTGTGTTAGATTTTATTCTGCTTTCCAAATTTAAATGAAATAATTTTAACAAAAGTATGTTTCACATTTCAACAAGTTTTTTTTTTTAATCAATCATAATTTAATATTGCCAAATAACTAGTTTTTAAGATTGTTTTCTTTTGAATACATAGACTGATATGTTTCCAGTCAGTTACTTTAAGTTGAGCTGTTATCAGACAGAAGAAAATTTGTGACAGATCTCAAGAGCAAAATTTTAACCTGAAATGCCAAACTAATTAGTTTTATTATATATACATATATACATAAAAATGTATACATGCCTACACATATAGGATAGTTTTATCTTTGTTTTATATGTATATAAGACATGAAGTTTATGCCTTAGGTGCTGTCTGCTAAGAGTTAAGAAAGCTTGGGGCTTTTTTCAGAGTTATGTATCAGAACCTACAGAATATGCTTAGAATTGATTTGTGATGTGGAGATATGAAATGAGATCCAGATTCTCTTTTTAATCTCTTTTGTTATATGCAGTTCTCTCATGGTCTGTTAATAATTTTTCCTGCGTAAGCAGATTTTTATCTTTGTACCCTATGGTTGCATTTCAGAACAGTCTGACATACACCATAAATTTATCACTGAATTTCTAAAGATGGAGATAAAAACACTATTCATTTCCCTGTTAAATCAACTTTTAATGGAATTTCAAGGCTCTGTCCTATGTGAGGTGGAAAAAAAAAAAAAAAGAAAAAAAAAAAAGAAAGAGAAGGCAGCAAATTAAGAGCAGGCTGGGATTTTTATTATTTCAAAGAAAACTTCTTAAAACAAGACCAATGAGACTATAACCAGAATGAAAAATTAATAAGACATTCTAAATAGATTCCATTTAAATGGCTTATATTCAAGAAAATATATTATCGTATTTGAAGAACAATTTATAGTTAAAACCATATGGAAACTTCTTTTACAGTTCCTTAGACATTGGCACAATGCATAATTCTCTCCTACAGTTCTTTCTATGTTTTTCATATAGAAAGGTGATATGTTATCATCAGTAATGCCTTTCAAGCCCATCTCTGTTTATACATAGAGAAGGATATTTGCATTCTACCAAGTGTAATAGGTAGAAAAATTGGTACAAAATCCCGCATATCCTTTTTTTCTTAAGAGAACAACTCTGAAGAACAACAATGTGAAATTAAAGATATTTTAGCTAAAGACTGAAACATTTTCACTAGATTAATACAACCCAGTGATCTAGATAAGAACAGATGGATAATGAGGACAATGGATAAATATATAAATATAAGCAATTAGTATTCCAACATGTGTTTCCATTTCCATTTCACTACATTTATTCTAATTAAAAAGGATTATCTTGGCATTCTATGTGTTTTGTTGTACCGTGAAGTCATACTGTATAATTGTCAGACCTGAGGCAGCAGTATAAAGTTACAAATTAAGGCTAATAATTGCAATGTAAGATCAAATGCTGACTGGAGAGGGAAGATTATTTTTATAAAATTTTTCTATTAAAATTATATTTATGGAAATAACAGGATGCTTTTTCTAGAAACGTTCAATTATTTCATGGCTTTAGGTAAAAACATGATACTTTTACTGGCATATAGCTGTTGATACTTTCAACCTTATAGGTATCACCTAGGACCCTTATTTAGAATTAATTTAATGATCTTTTATAGGACAAAGTTGATTCTATCATATTTAAATGAGTGTAAAATTATAATTTTGCCCAAGCTCAAATTTATTGCAAACTCAAAGTGTATATTCACAAAGAGGATGCATATTCTGAATTTAATGTTTTTGGCTTAGCTAATTATTGTGATTCGAATGTTATGTTTTTTCAGTAGACTCCAGAATTTAAGCAGTAAATTAATCTGCTTCTGCTGTGCCACAGCACTTTGCAGCAGCTATTTCTTGTACAAAACCTTTCCGCTTAGAGTGAATTGCCTGAAGATTACTGATGTTCAAAAATAGTGCTGCAATCTTTAAGACTTTTAAAAGCCCTTTTGACTCCTGTCAGCATATGAACAAAATGACAAAGATAACATGCTAGCTAGGCAAACATTCAGACATATGGATTTCTGAAAAAAATGACATGCCTAAGTCTAGCATTGTTTTAATATCTCAGTCTTTAACTTATTTTACATAGCCAAAGAAAAGATCATAAAATGGAAGACAGCTTGTTAGGCTAATTCATTGATTTTTGAACTAAAATTTATCCTAGAAGCTTTGAAGTTGATAACAACTAGGTATAATATTTTGTAGCTACTTAGATACAATCTGGGGCAGAAGCTTCAATAGCAGCAAGCTTTCTTGCAAAAGTCAACTACAATTGCGCTGGTGGTTAATAACTGCTGTAAAGGAAGCTACTAGGGTTTCAATATGAAGTTGTACAGTACATATAGCTATCATGTATCAGGAAATTTCATTTCACTACACTTCAGTTATTTTCCCCACTGCAATGTGTTTCAAATACAACTGCATTAATGCTCTCCTTCTTGGAAAGCTATATATTGTATATCTGGTAGAAAAAGACAATTTCTTTTTTTGAAGGGTTACTTGTGATACCAAAGAGCCCAAGAAACCATATAGTGCTACTATAATCAGCGTCACAGCACTCAGTTTTAAATTAAGATATTTAATTATCATGCATGTACACAAATGCCACAAGAACTAGCACAACTGAATTGTCTTTTTCACCTATAATTTCAGGCAAACTACAAAAATTGTTATATCCAGTTGCCACAATATTTTAGTGTGATTATGAAATTATCAATCAATTTCAAAAAGCGTCTTTGAAGATTAACATAATGTTATTTCTGTAATACATCCAGCATTGGGCCCTAAGTAGCAAAAGAGTAGAGCTAATTTTATATCCACAGTAAATTAAAATGCTAATATTAGCTGATTTGGGTGAAAAAAAAATTATTATGATTTCTATTTCTGTCCCCTTGACATCATCATAGTCACTGAATTTTCTGTAAGTCTGTCATTGTATGTGCCACCATCAAACTTGCAAGTAGGGGGAAAGAGAAGAGCCTAGGAAGCAGATGGGAAAAATTGTTCTTTGCACAACATATAAGGATTCCTGAACTTGTTTCATGCTTGCTGTTCTTATTGATGTTACATCTTTTTAATTTAAAAGTAGATTTGACAACTATCTGGTACAGTGTGACAGGGACCAGTTCCATGTGGCTGGGCTACTGTCCCACTGGCGTGTGCAAACTCCCTCTTTTCACCCTATCCCTCTTAATTGGAGAACAATATTCCCAGGCCAGACGGTCACCTTCCCTTTATTCATGCTATCTGTTTGGCTTGCCATGAGTATGCTTAGGCATGCAAGATGGTCACTAACACTTGCTGACTGCAGGTGTCCAACATGTTCTCCCATGAAACTTTTTTCTCTTGCTCCTGAAAAAAATACTGTGCACATTGAAAGTCTCACGTCTCCATCTTACAGAATGGCTCTGAGCGCGCAGCTGCTCTCTGCTTCTACCACCTTCTTTGCAGCATGTTGCCCACAAGACATTGTCTGGGAAACACTGAGGACAGACAGCTCTTCGAAATTCCTAGCAGGTTGTGGTGAGTGCCAGATGAACGTGTGCCTTTAGATGCAATCAACCACATGCAGCACTAAGTCCTTCTTGCAAAGGGAAACATAGTTTCAGGTTCATGAGAAAGCTTGTAAACATTACCCGAAAGCATTTATTCATTTCTTTGGAATTTGAAGCTTATTAAATAGCTAAAAGCGATGAGAAATATAGGCAGAAAGAATCTGGTAGAAGGCCATAATGATGATAAGAACATTCACAGATGGCCCAGGGAAGCTATCCACACTGGGAATATCCTTTGGGATCAGCCTCTTCCAAAGAAGATTGCAAATTACTCTCTGTGGTCAGTGCAAAGAAATCGAGTCACAGGTTGAACTATTTCATATCTTATGGTCTTTTACCTCACACTTTTCAAGAATTGGTCAGTGTGAGTATGAAGGCTTGATAACTAAACCTCTCCTGACTTCTTCCCTGTGCTCCCTCAGGCCCTCTGTTCCACCTTGCTAATAACCTGGCCTTACGCAACATTGTTTTTACCAACCTGTCTTGTCTGATCCCTGTTTAGCCTCTTTCTTCACTGTAATGTCCATTGAGATCGGTACCTATCTATTCATTCCTATGTAGCTTCATATATGCATTAATCTAATTTATGCAGGCTTGCCTTATTCTCATCTCTCTTGTCTCTTTGAACTGTCACTTGACCCCAAGGCTTGAACAAGCATTATAGGCACCTCAGCACAGTTAAAATGATGACGGAGCAAAATATCAATAGTAGTTGGGCAGGGTTTACAAAGGTTTTTTTAGCTGAAGTAGTCAAGAAAACTTATGTGTATGCATAAAATAAGCCATTTATGTACCTGGGGATTTTGCACATTGAAACCTGGGCAACTAGCAGATTAAGGTCTTAAGTGACTACTGAGATCATGGGGAGGTTAAACTCCAAAACCAGATTTTGGTGTGTACTTCCACCTGGACAACAAACTGAGATATAAATACGTATCTGGTGGTGATGCAATATCTCTGAAATAAATCCCAAAAGCTGATACACCTTTATAAGTCAAGTTTTCCCAATAAGTTATCTTCAACTATGAAAAGTCATATTACAAATTAAAAGACTTGTATATGTAGGAAAGATGAAGAATGTACCATTTCAATTTGAGCTAGTATGGCAATACATCTGTTAAATATCATGGTTGTGTTTTGTTAGTCTGAGACAGGATTTTTCCAAATCAGCTTTCCATGAAATCTTATTCATTAGTTTCTACTGTTAGACCCTCAAAGGCTGTTTTTTGTTTGTTGTTGATGTGCCTTTTATTTGTATAAATGGTAAAAACCGTATTAGCCTTCAGCAAGAAATTATTTTCCTTCTAGCTGATGAGGTGACTTCCTACTATGCTGAACATCACTAGAAAAGATTTAATTATTTAAAATGCAAAATGTCTGTACATCCTGCTTCTCCAACATTGTAACAATATTTCTGTAATTTCAAATGTTTGGACCAACTTCCTTATGTGATGATATCCTATTGGTAGCTCATATTAATACTGTGTATTAATGCTAAATAAAACCTCCCAAAAGCTGAGATCTGCAAGACTAAACATGGAAATATTTTTCCAAAAACTGTTTTGTTCTTCATAATATTTTAAATAGTGGTGAAGTTTTTCATTGGTATGTATAATGGTAATATCTTCAATAGGATCACTGGCTGATTTTGTGCCAATTTCAAAATAGCTTTATTATACTTTAAAAAAAAAACCAAAACAAAACTTCATGGCTGAATGGAAGGAAGAGAAGTGAATGGTCTTAGGAAACATCTGTTCTTTGTATCTTTTAAAAAATTCAGAAGGTTGGCATATTTTCATTCAAAATAAATTTTGAAAAATTATGGCCAACTATTATATAAAAAACTGATGGAAAGCTTGTTTTACTAAAAGGCAGTCATAGTCTCCTTAAGTGTTTCTTGTGATAGCTAAAAGGAGACATAAATTGTAATATATTAGACAGGAATAAATCACAAAATAAACCAACATTGTATTTAGCATAGAAGATGGTCTCTTCCCTCATAAACCCATCTTCCATGAAAAACAAACTAAAGAAACTGCTATCTTTTTGCCTCCCTACTTTGGTCTTTGGGGTTAGGCATACAACTCAGGATATCTGAGTGATGTTAACTGACATAAAGTATGAAAGAGACCCATGCAATTAGATACAGTAAATCATGGCTCACATGTAGGGCACACACACCTCGCAAAAAACGACTGATTTCCCAACTGATGTCACTTTGGAACACTCAATTGAAACCATATTCATGGCTACTTCCCAAAACATTAGAACCAAAATAGTTCACTAAATCAATCAGAAAGTTAGGAACAAATATTTCAGGGCAGATGAATATCTGTTAGTTTTAACTCTTCTGGTGTCAATAGAGGGGAAAAAAAATAAAATCAGTCTGAAAAAAGTAGCTGGAAAAATTATTATCTCCCCATCTTAGAACAGTCTCTTGTTGTTGGTTACTGTTTTGTGAAGTAGCAACTGGTATTCAGAGCTTTGTAGATATGTTTTATGATGCTGAGAAAATTAGTGTCATGGGTTTGTGGAAACCATCTACAAAGGGATTTGTCTGAGAGTTTATGTAATTTGTTGACAGGAATATTATGAAACTCCTAGAAGAAAGTGGCCCAGCAGCATGCAAGGAAAGTTTATTAATTGTGGGTTTTAGACCCACATGAGGAAATATGTGTGTGTGTGCTTCACAGACAGCAATTCTTAGAAGTCTAATTGAAACTTAAAATGGAAAATATGCTTCCCTGCTCCCTGTCTGCTGGTGAACAAAAAAAAAAAAAAGAAAAAGGAAAAAAAGCAAATGGAAAAAAGAGTAAAGTTTCAGTAGTACCACATCTTAAAATAAGAACTTGGTCCCTTGACAATTCCAAGCATCATTTGTAACGCATTCCTTGAGACTGCACTGAGGATACTTGTCTGATAAGGATATTCTATAAATCAAAAATATATTTATACTTAATTACAGGAAATAATTTAAATAATTTTTCTACTGATATAATAAAGTTTAAAAAAAATAGATTTCAGAAAAGTTAAAAAAGGTAAAAAACATCGGTAAGTATAGTAACTGTCATATTGCCTGTATAGTAAGAATGTCTTTCTGGGGAAATAAAAGACTACAAATTAAGGTAATGAATGCATCCATTTGCTTTTAGCTTGAAAACTAAATGCAAAGTTGGCTTGTAAAACAGAAAACTTGTCAATATAGAAAATTTCCAAAAAATATTTCAATAAAATATTTTTGAAAAAGAAAGCTTCAAAACAATGGGAACACAAAGTTAGAATTGATAATTTTTTGGGGAAAAAATATTTTTATGTCTAAGTAAATTATTTCTGCTTACACATTATATTATGACATTATTGTTTTGATCCATTTTAATCTTTATTTTATATTTATTTTACCTTTTGTTCTTAGTGTTAAACTCACTGAGGATTCACTGAAAATCACTACACCTTTTTGAAAAGAGAACTATAATCCCAGGATATATTTATTCCTTGGTAATGGTAAAGGAATCCTTAATGCAGCTGCTGTGTTTGGATTGCATATGAAGTCATAGATTACATGTAGATCTCTTGTATATGTTCACTTGGAAAAACTATTTTTTCATTAATTCAGCCTTGAGATATAGCAACAACTAATCAAATAAAATATACCAACCAATGTAGCAGGTTAGTATGTGGCAGGAGGATGCTAAGGTTTATATAATAACTATATGGAAACTGAAGTTTCTTTTCTGAAATTGTCTTGTGAGGCCTATACATTCATGCAGAAGCATATATAGTATGTGTATAATAGCATACTTATATTTTTTAAATTTGTGGAGATACTACTTCACCTGCTACATTCTTATCACATTTTCTAGGTTACATAAGCAATCATGATAAAGAGCTGATTCTTAAAAAACCTTGAGGAGAATCAAATAGCCAGAAAGACATGATAGTAATGTCATTGTATATTAAATGAACCTGGAATTTGAAAAGAGGGTGTTTTCTTTTGTTTTATTTTCTGATAAACTGTGGAAAAGTAAAATCATCCTTCACAAACTGATAGAACACACTAGAATTCAATGTCTTACCTATCAGCATATTGACTTTGGATTTATTCATCTTTTTTTGTGGAATAACTCTAAGCAGAATTGTATTTTACATTGAAAAAAAGTTGGAAATGTCTGTTTTTTTCTCTTAATATTCTAATTCTTTAGATAATAATTAATTTTTAAATATATAGGGAAAGAAGAGCAAAAAACCTATATTCCGTCATTTTGGAGCCTAATATAGACAAATCAAGGGGATTAGCTCTGAATGTAAATCAAGCACAACCTTTAATATCATCCTTGGTCATGAATAACAGTTCCTCTTAGTTATGAGGGGCATTTACTCAAAAATCCCCAGATCTACAGATCTAGTTTGTAAATCCAAACTACCAGATGAACAGAGAATTCAAGAAATGTCCATGTTCCATCTGATCTCTCTCAAAAAGGCAAAAAAAACCCACCAAAAAACCAAACCAAACCAAACCAAAAACAACCAAAGGAACATCTATTACCATAATCCAAATATTAATGCTAAATAAATCAGAGATTTCTGGACTAAAGTCTAATCCTTCCCCAAGTTTGTGGCTTTCTCAGTATGGAATTTGGATCAAGTTTACTCCTATTAAGTACATTGCGAGCTGGAGAAGGTTCAAACAACAGTTGTAAATCTGAAAATTAATGTGTGTTCATACATAATTAAATCTTTTATCTTTCTCAAAACATAAATTAACAGCCATTAAACTTATTTTTTCCATTTCCCAAGAATCAGAAATGTACTGGGTAGTTAGTCCTTGGAGTTCCTTGTAGGTATATTTGGCAGTGTCCTCACAAATTCCTTAGAAGCTCTAATGAGAGAAGGATCCCTGTATGTATCAAATGCCAGTATAATTAGTCTGGGAAAAACATGCATGCTCAAGTACACATGGGGCTACATTGATCTGTGGGGATGTATTTAAGAATGAGACTATAAAACGGCTTAAAAGAATATTTAAATTAAATTTTTAATTAATATTGAAAGGTAGCATTTATACTTTTTTCCAAAAGTGGAGCAAAAAATTCTTTACTGTACTTTCATTTGCCAAGGACCATGCAGCCTTCAATACAAGGATCTGAGTTTAAAACACAGATTCTTCTGTTGCTTGCCTTTTTGTTCCCTAAGAAGAAAAAAACTCCAAACCCACATGTTTTTAACTACTTTTGGTATCACAAAAGGTATTCATAAATTGCTTCATAAGCAGTAAGTCCCCAGGTACTAAAATGAAATGATCTCAAAGTTTTTCAATTACTTTAATTTGGGGACAATAAGGATAAAAAACCAATAGGTTTTGGAAAAGTCTTCAGTATCTATACACCGTTTATTAGGGGCTATTTCTGTCATCCTGAGTGGATGAATGTGTGGGAAGCTACACAAAGTCACTAAGAGCAATAAGGACAAGGAAAGATATTCCCTCTCTGGGTGCACTTTGCACAGGGAAGAGATTGGGAGGACATTTTTGGAGCTCCTACCTGAGTTCCTTACCTTACCTACTCTGCCCAGTTAATTTTTTTTTTTTCTGTTTGCTTTCTGTCTGGCATCCACTCTAGCACTGGCTGTACATCTCTCCATTGGAGGGGAAAGATGAAAAAAAATGTTCTTTGGTTAGGAGAAAATGCAGTTTTGTAGTTATGGCAGTCCTTGCAAAGTTGGAAATGTAATCTTCCTGAGTGGGACTGCAGCCTAGAGCTGTGCTTCCCCCACCCCCTAAGTGCATGTTCTGGCCATTGCATTCTTACTTAAAAACCACAAGTACTGTTCTTTGAGTAGGGACACAACTCAGAAATATTGATCAGATTTTAAAAGTTATATGAAGGACCTATATGGCTAGTGTGGGAAAATAGACGTCTAAATTTCAAGAAGCTTTTAAGCTTCTAAGTCCTCTTTCAGGTAGCCTCTCAGTTTGCTGGCTTCTATTTCCCATGTCTTGTACACAGAAGACTGAGCAGTAATTCCTACCACAACAATGCTTTATATATCTGAAACTATTATTTTTGGATCTGAAATTTTCCAGAACTGAGCTCTGGGAAACAGGAAGTTCTACCTGACATTTTGAGTAAAGGCAATTCAGCTGAACAGAGTGCAAAAAATATACTTGATAAATTATGGAAGTGTTCTTGTAACATGGAATTACGTGAGGGCAAGGAAAGTGCTTTCAGGGATATATGTTCAAATTATGACTTAATGGATATCACATGCAGGCATGGTTAGTATATGTCTCACCAGATTTTTAACTTAGCACCTGAGGTGCTTCAATAAACAAAGCTTCATTGGGCATCCATGACTAATGTAGTTGTCTGATGAAAAAATTGCCAGTGGTGTACATGAATTTCCTGCAACGCTCTGCTCTCATTCCCTCCAGCTGTTCTTAAATGTTCAAAGTCATGAAGTCTCACACAGTTTTATAGTCGTAAGTGAGGGTTTCCCACTTGCCCTTCTGCAGATGGTCCTGATCCAAAGCAGACTGTACCCTGTGGCTGCAAGGTTGAGATTTCAGATATCTGCAATGAGAATCATATGAGTCATTGGTATGAGCTAGTGGGCATGTTCTAGTGCCCAAGATTATTGGTCTGTGGTGGAGTGTGGGTTTAGTTTGTTTAGTTGGTGGGTGCTTTTTTTTTTTTTTTGTGGGGGTGTTTTATGGGTTTGTTGGGGTTTTTTGGGCTGTTGTTGGGTTTTTTTAAGGGTGGTGGGGTTTTTTTGGGGTTTTTTTTTTGGTTTTTTTTTTTTAATGTTGTTGGACTTGGTGATCTCAAAGGTCCCTTCCAACCACTAAGATTCTGTGATTCTGTGGTTCTGTAAATCCCACCCTATGAATGCTTCTTTCATTCTGTTGACTATAAAGGATGTCTAATATAAATTAGCTCAGTTATAAATATTTATTTAAGAAAGATTAATTTTATTGGTACTAATTTCAGTACATTTGTATCAAGGACAAATGTCCACTACAAATGTCCATGTTTGTTTTCTGCAAAACAATGAAAAATATCATATGCAATAAAAATTAGTTTGATGTGGGTGCACTACAAGGTATGACCAGACAGAAAGGAACTTTTTCATCAGAATGATAGGGTCAGATTATCTTCTTACTCTTATTAGTATAAAGTGTAAATAATCTTGCAAAAGTCAGCAGAGGAAAATCGCTGTAAAATATGCACAACAAAAAGACAAATAAGGTCTGCTCTAGTTCTGAGGTGCACAATAAATTTCTTTTAGGTCAAATTGCCTATTAAGATAAATAGTTTATTTTTTAATGCAGTATGTTATTTAGAAATTGAAAATTAATCCAAGACATTTCCATTTCAATCAGGAATTATATCTCTGGAGTCAAAAGTCTACGTTTTCTCAAACATTCTGCTTTCTGCAACCTATTGATAGAACCTTATCCATTTACTACATAAGGAAATATGAATCTTTGTCAGTCATATCAGTCTAATTTAAAATTACATTTTGTATACCATTTTTCATCAGGCTGGAATTTGGTGGATATATTTTTGGTGGATCAGGTTTGCCCATAGTTTCCTTCAACCACCAAATTCACTAGTCAATTCATAGGTGAGTTGGTATGTGTATTTTTTAATTACACAGGTAAGCAAGTTTCTTTTCTTCTCATACTTGTGAAAACCAAAGGGAGTCCCATTTAAGTACTGTGAAAACTAATTAGGTGGAAGGAAAATAAGATCCAGGTTGTTTCCTTTCCTAGATTTCCTACAAACTTGTTTGACACTACTTTGATTTTTACAACTACATTAAAAATGCATTTAAAATTATGTATAAACAAGAAAACAATCTAGAATTCACTTTTAGGAAACAAAATTCTGAGAAAATGGAAACAGTTAACCAAGAGGACCAGAAAAGCTGTCTCTCAGGTTTACAAAATTTTAGAAAATCTAATAAAATAAGGAAATTAATAAAATTTAGGAGTTACATGGATGGTACAGAACCAGAAATAGTTTAGAATAAATAACAATTAATACTAACCTCTGTATGTAAACGTTATGTCACATCATGAAAATAAAGGTTATATTTCAAAATGCTCTCAAGCTTAGCAAAAATCTTAGCTATGCAGATGTCTTCCAAGTGAAGAAGACAATACAGGGTGTGTCAACGAAGGAGGATTGAGAAGAACATACATCCACAAACCACAGACGCCACAATTCACCCAGCCATGAGTAGTTTTACCCAGCTGGCAGAAAGCAAAGTTCAAATCAAAACCAAAACTGCCAAACAAAATTATTCTGGCTCAAATAGATAGTTCCAGACCTGAAGCTGTCCCCAAACTGTTCCCAGATGTCCTAACTCTAGTCAAACATTTCATTGTGGAGCCATGCTGTGAGCCCTCTCGGGCTTGTTTATTCAGGACTCCAGTGAGAGAGATGAATTCCAGCAACTTGGAAGGATATGTCCAGAGAGGCAGATGAGGCACTGAGCTGCTCCAGGACTTTCCAGTTTAGATTTTGCTAGAATGAAGGCAAGTTTTAAGGAAGGATAATAATACTTCGGCATGCGTTCACAACGAGCATGGTTCCATAAACCTTTAAATTTCATTATTCCTGTGCATTTAAATTTAAATTCCTGTGCATTGTTCTTGGAGAGGAGACAGCTAATGCGGAAATTATGAAATACTTCTCTAGTAGATATATAGTGAAAATAGCCCACACAGTAAGACAAGAATGTGTGCACTGATATTAATTTCACCACTGTGCAAGAGAAATGCAGCAGCAAAAAAAAGCTGATGACTAATGTATAGAAAGATCTGCAGGATTTCAGTGGTACCTAAACTTATATTTCGTCAAAGTGTTTAGACTAAATAGCAGTCAGTAATATGGTTTTGTGTATTGTTTGTTTTGTTTTCCACAGTGAACTTCCATCCAACTAAAGTGTTTTCTCAAGAACAGGCAGATCATGGTTTTTAGATGGAATTGGGAAGGCATACTAAAAATGTTGGGTATCTGACTATAACAAAGTACTTCAGAGGCTTCATCAGACTCTCTTATTTGTTTAATGAAACATCTGCATTGAAATGATTTTTTGTAAAATGTATTCACAAATGTAGGGTTCTGAATTATTAAAATTATTGACAAGATTGACACATTGTCTTGTATGGTCAAGATTGTGAGATTCATAGATTGATTAACCTGATTCAGAATGTCTATCTATACCTATAGGTATTGCTACTGTCACTGTAAGTTTGGGAAAAAAGTTATTAATTTTTAACGCAGTGAGAAACTTTTTTTTTTTTTTTTTTTTTCAAAATGAATACGATTCCTTCTATGGTGGGCAAAGAAAAATAGCACAATCAATGCAAGTAGTGACGGTTTGAGATTTTAAGACCAGTTCCTATTGTTAAGGTAGACAAATTCAAATAATCACTACATGAATGACAAATGACATCTGGTCTTACACGTCAGCGATGGTTGTCAAACACCAGTGTTTTGGTATTAAAATAAAAAGGGAAACTTTGTGCAGAGATGATGTATTGCACTGTTGTTCACTACTAACTTTAAAATGCATCTCCTGAAACCCTAGGAGATTCAAGTCTGTCATTCAAAACATACATTCTTTACTGTACTTCAGACACAATGCGGGCAGGGCTGGGGGAGTTATGAGAAGAATGTCTAAACTGGGGTAAATAGAAATATTTCCAGATTCCTAGATCTGGATGCACATATAACTTTGCATCCTGACAGTCTATCAGGATGAGGCCATGGTGTGTATCATTTTCCTGGGTAAGGAGACCTGCAGTAGCAATTCTGCTGGTCATGGAATAGCACTGTGTTAGATTCTTGTCTGAAGAGCCCTGTGCTAAGACAACAAAATAACCTGGAGTAGGCACCGGCTTTGCAGCTGAGGGGGAGGTGTTGATACTAACCTTTATTTAAAGGAATTAGGGACTTTGTAAAGGCCCCTGCTAGGCTAGGAGTCTGATGTTCTAACCATATGCCTGGCTGTCATCGAGTCCTGAGTTCTGATTTGGGCTTTGATGCTCATGTCCTCTGCAGCCTTGGGCAAGTTGCTTCTGTGCTCTGTAACTGCAGAAGGGAACAATGATACTCCTCCTCCTCACAGAGAAGTTATGCAAATTCATTAGTGACTGTTTGTGAAGGGCTTTGAAGTAGAAAATCACTTCATAATATCTAAGTATTATTTAATAGCTCTTTTATAGGAGGCTTTTCCTTTTGAATTACCCTGCCTGATGTTTCATTAAAATGACATCATGTTCACTTGCAAATTATAGTGCCAGGTCATGTGCTTGCCAGTATAATGAAGCATGAAGAATTATGGACGTCTCTCCCAAACAAATTAATTTGCAATAAGTTATCACTACTGGGGTCAGACTGTAGGTCTCTAGTTTCTCATGTCCATGACACTAGCTATATACTAATTCTTGCTTATTTTTATTGATTTTTGTAACATTAATTTGAAACTTCTTTTTCCATCAATATCATCCAGGTTTTTTTCTTTTTCAGATTAAATAACATTATTAGATTGTGTGTGATCTATACATAAAACACAAGAGGTTGAAACAGAACTATCATTTACAGTAACTGCGCTCTGTGCAAGACCAGCAAACAAAGAAGAAGAAAATTACCAGAAAGAAAAAATAAAGTCATGCGACTTTGCATTGTCTTGGGGTAAGAACAACATTTTGGCTCTTATGCTGTAATTTTATGAAGGTAGGCATAGGAGTGTTATTCGGGGACCATCTCAAAATTCTGCCCCAGTGTGTTTTATGGTTTGGACTCTAGGGCTGTGTCTGCAGTGCTGGACGAGAGTGCATTGTGCTCTTATTCCTCAAATACACCCCATCAGGAAGCTGCAAATCCCTCCATGTGTATCCAGTTCTTCACCTGAAAGAGAACCTACACAGCTAGGAACTAGAATTACAGCCTTTGCTCAACGTGCAGCTATCTGGAGCCAGGGCAAGCAACTGGGAGCTGGGACTTTGGAAAGCACGGTGTATCCCACAATTAGATACATAGCATGATTCCAGTCACACTGGGATGCAGACAGCCCTTTCTGTAATTCAGAAAGCAACAAGATTTTCTTTCTGAAGTACAAACATGACTATGCTACTTCAATTCAATTCTTTATTTCAATATGTCCAACCTAACTTAGCACTTTAAAAAAGTGAATATTATGTTTAGTTCATATCTCTCTAATACTTATACCACAATTTAGGATAATAGCTCAATAGAACTGGCTATTGGGAAGAAAAAGTAATTTATTGGACTCATAAAAATGGGCTTTTGGCATGCGAGTTTATTACTTTCTGGAATAATTTCTGGCTGATAAGTAGGAAGCATCTTCAAGTTCTTGCTTTACAAACACAGGTTTCTATAAATAACTACAAAACTGGGAGACCTTTCAGGAGAAATACAGCATAAAGATACAGAAATAAAGCGTGTGGTTTTGCATATTTTTCCTAGATTTATTTTTTACTATTCCAGTATTAGGATTATATGCAGTAGGACAAAGAGTAACTGTCAATGTCTGTGTTCTCAACAAAAATGAGCATAACAGGGAAATAATTTCACTGGATGAAAAGGCGGATACTTAGGACCTGCATTCCCCAAATGAAAACTGATATTCAGGAGAGATAGCAAAACTTAATGTTCTGGAGAGCAGAACATGCTGCTAAGTGTCTATGGCACCAGTGAAGTGGGAAAATGTCTGGACATGCTATTTGCCAAATAACTGTTATTTGTGAAGGAATAACTCCAAACTCATATCCTACTGCTTTGGCATGCTGAATGATCTAATAAATGAAGACAGACGCTGACCCTGGTCTTGATCTACTGTATGTAATTAAAGATCTTAAAGAACAATTTTTGAGTAAATTAAAAAAGACATTTTTTTTTAAACTTTCAGTTTATTATTCTTGCTATCCTCAGCTAGTCTCTTACTTTTTTTAAAAAAAATGGAAACCCACTAAAGCCCAGAGAAAAATGGAAGATATGGTGGAGCTGGAAAACTTAAAAGTGAATTTTTAATTTTATTTCCTGAGCTTTAAAAAGAAAAAAGCAGATGAGCATATATCCTGGTTTGAGGTAAAACAGAACTAATTTTCTGTTAAGTAATTTTACTTTTTCAACTGGGCCTCTTCTAACTAATGAAACTCTGAAATTAACAGCATATTTTTATACAATAATTATATTAACATAATAGATTCAGTTGCTACAATTAACTTTTGCTTTCTCAAATCTCAAAGGTGAGTTGAACATTACTGTCTAAGCAGGGTGGGAAACCAGTGCCACAGAGAGCAGCTCTGAGTGTTCAAATGCACACCTTGCACACTTAGATGGTCCAACAGAGCTGACCACTCCTTTTTTCTCTGAGAAAAAAAAGTCTTTCACATATGGTTCTTCTTTTAAATGAGTTTCCCTCCAACATATCATCTCCTCTATAGCCAAAGAGACCACCCTCTCTCTGCGGGCTGCTGGCAGTGATGTCATACAGAGCCCTCAGGAGCCTGAGACTTCATTTGGCAGTCAGAAGAAAGAACTTGTCAAATAAATCAGAGGTACAGCCCCTAAGATATCCCAGTTTTCCTATGTTATTGAATTTATGATAATTGCTAAATCTTGTAATTTGAAAAGGGCAAATAAAAAATAAATGTGTACTCTATTTAGAGTTGGCATTTCTTTGATGCATGATTCCTCCTGTATAAAGCAAAGGTAGAAGCTCTATTTATTTGCCCATTGCTGTACTTCACCTGGTCTTCACATAGCAAGAGAGATTTTGTGTCTTTGTGTAACTTTATTACACATTTTAATTTGCAATAGCTGTTGCACTCATTATAAGGAAGAGAACAATAATTCTTGAGAATATGAATATTCACTCTTTCAAAATTTGTTTGTTACAGATGTTGGAATTCAAAGTATGCTTTGCTGCTTAATGAAATGCCCATTTTCCAAACACACCCTCAGCCCATCAGTTATTCAAAATGATCTCAGGTCATGCTCAGTTTAAAAATTAATTGAAATGAAATTAGTCCCACAAGGGTATAACTGTGAACTGTAATCTTGACTGACGCTGTGATAAAAGACTGGATTTCATCACGTCATTTGAAAAAGCATTTTTTATATGTAAAATTTTTCAACTTGCCACAAGCATATATGGCTTTGAATTGATCTTGGCATATATCTATTCATCTATGTAATGCAGGAGCACTATAGGAAAATAATTAATTTAGGAATTACTTTGAGATATATGTCACTATTACTTCATCAAAAATGTAACTGCCATTCTGAAAAAAAACAACCAACCCCAAACTCCAAACCAAATCCCTCTCCCATTTTATAACTGAATTGATTTACTAAACTTCCAGTCTTTGAATCAGTGCCTCAAAATAAAGTGTCATTACCAGGTTGTGAGTGGGGGAGGGTTTTGTGTTTTAATAAGGTCTAGCTTACTTCTGGGTAATTAATAAGGTGTTGCTACATCAGTAGTAATTTTGCAATCTTCTGCTGTTTCAAAACAGTTACACATGAGAGAAATACGTTGTTTATGTTGTTGCAAATGTGTTTGGAATGGATTAAAATCTTTTATATTTCTTCAGAAATAAAGTATTTTTTCACTTTTAAGTGTTTACCCATGGCACTGTATCTCTAATACATGGGCTATCCACAGTATTCCTAATGATACAGAAGAGGACACTAAATAATCAGAAATTAATCATATATAGCAATGCTACATGAAGAAAACAAAATTTTCCAGTGTGCTGACTGTAGTTCAAAGATTGTTCAAATGTTGATCTTGAAATCATCTGGAACTTTCAGGATACAAAGGAAAGTGTGGAAGGGCATTGACTGTGGGCCTTGATGAATCATCAGACTACCCATGTCAGTCTAGTCTCAGGTGTTTACAATATGGGAAAAAGAGTAAGAATGTAATTTCAGGTGTGGGTCACTAAGGTGAAGAACAAAAAAATCAGTAACTCCTTAGCAGAGCTACAAACACATTACTTGGACAAACTTTTAAGATTTGTCCTGTAGTTTTGCTTTGTCATCCTCCTCCTTCCTCAAAATACTCTGAGTAGATACATAGATGTTCTGGATTTATGAAAAGCAGAACAAAACTGTAGGAGCAAGTGAAGCTTTAAATGCCTAATGATAGCATTCATTTATTGATTGTTTTTTACAGTTAACCAGAACTTTCAATTTGATGATGAAGTTTATCACAGAGGTCAGGAATTAAAGTTCAGATAATTAAATCTGGAACTAATAAATATGATGTTGTCAAAATCTTAGATAGAAAGTAGGATGACTGAACTACCTATTGGCTTTCTATTATGAGAAGTTTTGTGAAAGAAAACAAAAATTCATATGCAGAGAAATCAAAGAATGCACCATTTCCATGGCCATCTGTTATATGGATATAACTGTCCAGCTGTGCTATTGTGAGAAGTGAGAAAAACAACCACTCAAACAGGACCTGCAAACAGGAAAAAAAATCCCTTGACAAGCCTGAAGTGTTGTTTCACACCTCCCTCACCACAGGGGTTTTCTATTCCATCATACCATTTACTGAAGTTGAGTCCCAGGACAAACCTAACCTGTAAAGCGTGGTGATTCATGGAAAGCAAATATAAGTTATACCTATCACAAGACATAAGGGAAATCAGATTAAGTGACCAGAACCAAAGAGCTTCTCCTAATTCTAAAGGTTATAACAGATCCTGGATATGTCCGCAGCACTTGAAAAGATAAATACTGTTTTTCAAATCAGTAAAGCTGACAGTGCCAGAATTTCTTTACAACAGCTGATTGAAAATGCGCTTTAGGCAGAATGTCATTAATTCTTATATTGTAATTGTTTAAAGATACTTTTTACCCACTTCTGTAACTCTATGACTTTGTAATGAAGAGTTCAAAAGAAAATCTCCAAGATAGATAGTGATTCCAGTATCACAGCAAATATCACAAGGCCTCAGACCTCTTAATGGTTGTTCATCAAAATCAGAAAGATAAAGCTTCACAGGCTTAATATTACTGAAGAGCAGAATAAATGAATAAAAGACATCTTTTCAGGACCCATTTTTAAAACTAAATAAATGATATGAAAAATAAACAATCAAAAAAAGCAATGGTACTAATAAATTTTGATTTAAAAACTTATGAGTACTTACAACTCACCTTTAGCAAAAGTTGTTAGAAAAAATACATATAACATGAGAAGGTAAAGAACAATTCCTGTTTTAAGATCTCTCCCACATTAAGGAAATTGCTGAAAGCTGCTGAATCAAGCTCTTGTCAGTACCTTTCATGCTTTCTGTTAAAAGCTTTGCTTTTCCTGTCAAATTAACAAGGAAAAAAAAATCTTTACAAGTGTTGGGATTACACTTTAAGTTAGAGAGGTAGAGAGAATAGATGAATTTGGTGGATCATCTGCCTTAGAGGAGTTGCAGGTCAAGACCCTCAGAACTCCTAACTAATCAGACATTTTCCAAAGAGAGCACATGGTAAGAAACTGAGAAGAGCAGGAAAAGGTCGTAAGCAGAAAAAGGAAGATGCTGGCCAAATTGTTAATCACAGACACAAAAAGTTTATAAGCCATTTATTGTGCTGGGGCTTTTAATTTTATTATGCTATTTTGGAAACAGTGTGATTATTCACTCTAATGTAATGTGCAAAGGAAGTATTAGATAGCAGTAATAGGTTGAAATGTTCTGAGAGAGCTGTATGTCAGCATGCAGCTAAGCACTCAGTTGATAGGTATGGGGATCCATCCTCACTGAATAGGAACAATGTAATTATGGCAGTTATCCAAGAGCAAATGAAAGGATGGGGATATGGTTTTTAATGGCTTACATTTGAAATAGTTGGTTCCCAGCTCTCTGTTAGACAAAAGGGAATGAGAACTGGAGAAGGCCACCCTGGAGACCTATCGCTTGTCCAATTCCTGTAAAGTTCTTAAATCTTGACATGTTGGGGCCGGACTCTTTTCAGTGGTTTCCAGTGATAGGACAAGGGACATCTTGGAATGCTCAAGCAAGGGGCTTAAGCTGGAACATAGGAAGTTCCATTCCAATATGAGGAAAAACTTCTTTATGGTGAGGTTGACAGAGCACTGGAACAAGCTGCCCAGGGAGGTCGTGGAGTCCCCTTCTCTGGAGATCTTCAAGACCCACCTGGATGCAGTCCTGAGTGATGTACTCTGGGCAATCCTGCTTTAGCAGGGGAGTTGGACTAGATGATCTCTAGAGGTCCCTTCCAACTCTGACAATTCCATGATTCCATGATTCAATTAGAAAGTTGTGGGGTGATTAGCAGGGCACATATTTTCCCAGAGGCTGTAATAGCTACATCTCTCATTGGATTCTGTAGCTTAAACTAATGTGTTTCACTTCACAATTGACAAGAAAAACTAAATGTACACACATTGTCTGATACAATGTCTCAGTTGACAAGCAGTCAGTCATCACATTTCAGTGACTTGGTTTTTTTAGACCACATGAGCATGTCCTTGGAGTGGTAATTAATACCTCACAGGTAAAAGCATTTGTGTGTTTTACTTCAAAGTGTTCAATTTAACCTTAGATTTGAAAGAACTGCCAGTTAGTATTGAATTCATGGGGAATGTGAGGGTTTAAGCACTCAGATTTCTAAAGAAAGGGGAAAGTTGTGACTACAGACATTTTGCATTTTGTCTGCATCCTTCTGTAAGTAGTCTGGGAACCTGATCCAACAGACGATGACTTGTTTGGTTTCCCTTTGGCTGCAGAAGCCACATTTCTTTTCAGTGTAAAACTGGACATAAATAGGGAAGGTTGGTGCATGCCCAGGCTGTGCCCTGTATGGAAACAGGAGGTAATTGGGGTATATTCCATCCCAGAGCCAGGAATTTAGCAGCACCTCTTTCCCTGCTAGTGTAGGCGTAGTCTCTGAGAATGAAAAGCATCATTGTTTCTTCTGAGACATTTGGCAGAGCATGGTGAATGTGGCTGAATGCCGTTTCCCCCACCACATAAAAGCAAGACAAACTTCCTAAGAAGTGGTATTGGACAAATGCTGGGAAGTCAGTGACTGACTAGGGCAAGAACAAGCAAATTCATAGTTCACTAAGTATGTAAAAAACAGAAAACTGACAATGAGCCACTCCTTTTACCTCAATTGAAATGTATTAAGCAGTTGGAAACTTCAAAACTCTTAAAGAAAGAGTCATGCCAACAAAGAGACAGCACTGCATTGTGAAACCATGATTTAAATTTGCAATTGCTTTCCAGCTTGAGTGTAGTATATCAGAGGCTTGGCTTCTCCCAAGAAGCCAAGAAAAGTTAAAAATAAGTATCTATATAATATGCATTTTAAAATGGGAGTGGAAAAGTTCATTACTAGTTTAGCATGTATTCATATTTTTATTTTTTAAAAAATGTTTTCTTTAGTTTCCAAAAGTTTTTATGAAAACCTGAAGGGAAAATTCAAATGATATTGAGAAAACCCCTAATAAGTAGCTGCATTTTATGATGTGGACAAACATGAACTACTGTAAATATAAAAGCTGCATCATTGTGTTAATTTGATGCTGAGACACAGGGCCTTAACTCTGTATAGACTTTCATTTAAATAACATTTCTTCCCCCTGAGACATGCTCACTGTTAAATTAATAAATTTTCCTTTGCTAGTAATGATTTTGAATCCGATCTAAAGCCTGTAAGAAGCAATAAGAGCCTTTTGATTGAAATCAGATCTTGGAGCTATAATTTTGACAATTTTATGTAAGAAAAATTGGCAGGTGACCACCATTGCAGGAGAAAACTGCTCAGCTCACACAGTTTAAATCAAATCAGTATCGAAGTGCTCTATTGAATTATTAATGACATGTAATTAGCAGCAAACAGCAAACTATACATTCAGGATCAGTATCAGGAATGGAACAGAGAAATACTGGGGTCTTACCAAAGGTTAGTAAACAACTGCAAATGTCTAAACACTCATCTGCAAGTAATTCCCACAAGTTCTAATGCCACATATGTGCTTGAACACACACACATAAGTGTGCACACGTGCAGAGGTAGGTTTGGCCCCCAGGCTGTGTGGGTCACCAGCAGCCACCATGGGGTTTCCCTCATTGTCCCTGTGGGACATGTGATTGCTCCATATGTCAAGTGAGCTTCTGCCACTGCTAACCACCCACTGACCCACACAGGAGGGAAACATTCAGGATGTCTCTGTGTGGTATCCCACATGGATAGCCCCTGGCTGTGTCCAGGTGCCTCATAGGATCGTGCTCTGCCCAAGCTGAAGAGTAATGTAAGGGACTGCTTATTTCAGTGTCAGACCTGGTTTCCCATTTCCCTTTTCCAGTTTTTGTAAATTCTCTCCTTTATATTTGTTTTCAAGATAATGCCTCTTACATCTTCCTGTTTGCCTCCAAAAGTCTATGTAACCCTCAGCTGCTGTTTAATCTGACTGTTGGTCATCCTGCTGTTCAGTGTTATTTGTCTATACAAAATCCCTCTTATACAGCCTGGTGTCTTCACTGAAGTATAGTTTATACTTCCAGTCTATTCCTACACAGACCATTTGTCCAAAAGAGCACCAGATGACTTCCCCAACAGCACTCATACAATCTCCATGAAATACCACCAAATTCAGTCATTTACCATCATAGACACTACATGAGACAAACTCCATCAACTTCTTAAACCCTATTTTAATGATAGTTATTTTATTTCCTGTCATTTACTGCAACTGAAAAACTCTAAAAAAAAATCCCACCATTTCATGTTTAAAACCTTTGTTCCAATGTTCAGCCTAAATGTATTTATAGCAAGTTCAAAAAATTTGCTTCTGGGCTAGCATTGCACACAGATGTTCTGCTCCTTGGTGCTTTCTTTCTTCCTCACCATATATCCAGAGACAGCAATCTGTATCACAAAATTAATTATAGAAAAGTTGAGGGGAAGGGACCTCTAGGGGTTCTTCTGCTCCCGTCTCTGGTGGAAATTAAGACAATTGTATCAGGGCAGATGGGGTTTTGCCTCTGCATGCCATTGAAAACCTCCCAGAAACGAGATTCAACAGCCTGCTGAGAGCAAGGGCCAAAAAGGGCTTGGGTTACCTACCAGGCTTGTCAGGCCAGCTCCTTTAGCTTTAATACAGAGCCCCTGTTCTTTTGAGGCTGCACAGATACAGTGCCTTCTGAAAATGCTAGTGATGAAGCACATTACAAAAGACATTTATGTTTCATTTAGTATGAAGAGCCCTGTGGCAACTCTTGACATCGTTTCATTCTGCTGAAAGGATTTTGAAGAAACCTTCATGCAATATTAGCTTGTTCCACAGCTGTAAGGAATATCGAATATAAATCATTTATACCAATAGTGAAAAAGTGACTTTCAGCCAGATTAAATGCGTTCGTCCACTTGATAGATGTTCATATCCTCAGTAGGTAGGTGCCTGATTCACTGCCAGGGCAGACAACAATCCACTGAGCAAGTCTTTGTATCTTTTTCTCAGTCGTGCACTAGACATACATCTTTTGGATGAAATATTCCCCTGTGTTGATATTAGCTTCCTGAGGGGACAGGTGTGCTAGGCTTAAGGTTGTGTTTTCTTGTAAAGGCAACATTCAACAGACACAGCACATGAAAGTGTCTGGATGATCGTGTCTCAGTCAGAAAGAAGGAATTCTATGCCTGAGTTTAAATGTTCAAGAATTTTTTGTCCCAGACCAAAATTCACTTGCAAGTGCAGGCTGTTTCAGTCCAATTTCTAGAAAAAAGGAGGAAAGGATGGAATGAACATAATTATTTCAGCATAATAGTACTCTTATTTAAATGTTCAAAAGAAGTACGTTAAAATTTAAATAGGAATAAATGTCCACTAAGAGAAAATAAAGAGAAAACAAGTCAACCTGTAACTATCCTATGTTAGGATATAGCGTAAATTGCTTGTTTCTATTATATGTTTTTGTCACAGAGACTATGTATTTTTCATTGTCTTAAATGGCCCATATTTTTGCACTGCTTCTATTCGAATTTCCCATCACAGTCAGAAAAAACTATCATTGACTTGGTGATGGCTGTAAAAAGACAAGATATCATTTTCAATTAATAGAACTGTCCTCAGTGTGCTGAAGCGTTCTACTGTGCTGCATTATCAATCAAAATGGTAGAAACCCCTCCTACTCCTGCAAAACATAACTTAATATTCTCCAAGCAGAATAGAAGGGTTATTAGTGAACAGCATACTGTGGAATTTGATTTGTTTTCTGACTGCGTGACGGTGTAGCAGCACAGCCTGCAGCCACATATAACTGCTTTGCTTTATGTTTCCTATGTCTTTCTGTGCTTTCTGTCTAACCGACTTTCACTCAGATGTTGTATTTCCATGCTCTAAGGCAACTCTCAGTAAAAATTCACTAATGTGCATCAGTTTCATTTTTCTGATGTACATCCAATTGCTAGCAATGGAGTTTCAAAGCATATGCTGAAGTCATTTGGGGGCAGCTAGCAGTGGCTCTTGAAAACCTCTCTCTTGTGGCCTATGGTCACATTGTGTTTGAAGGATTTCTCTCCCTCTCTCTCTCTCAAGTGTACCAGATGGACTTTTTTTTTGTATAACTTCTCAAGCTCTGTTGCAAAACATTCCTACTCAACAGCAGCAATATGTTATTCCTCTGGCTATAGTGATCCGGACATTACAGTTGACAGTATCATCTTGGGCAGAAATAAGGCTCAACCACTATCTTTATGATACTCTGTCCACTCCTCGTATTTTAGGATGGTGGAGCTGGGCAAGCTGTATCCTTGAAAGAGATAATAAATGCAATGTGTTGAAGGCCTTGTGCCACAGATGCACGTTCCTTTTCTCTGTATTTCATGGATTTCCAGATATCTGGAAGGCAGGAGACTACTTTTTTTCCTAGGGTTTTCCAATTAGTCAGTGACTTATCTAATAAATTAGAACAGGAACCAGGTACCTTTAGATCTTGAAGGGTGGGAGTGGGAAGAGCATAGTTGTATTTTTCTGTAGATTAGCAAGTGTCCTGTGTATAGTCTGACTAACATAATTGAATTCTGCATTTAGTTTGTCTTCCCAGTTTTACACCAATGCTCTGAATTTAATGACAATTTTTTCTTGAAAGTTCATGTTTTCTTTCTGCAAGTTAGTGACTTATGTCTGTCTCATTCTCCATATTTGGATATAAGTTTTGTCACATGCTTTGTATCTTTAGCTTTCAGTAAAGTTTTTGCAGGCTCTCTGGGGATCCCTAACCCTCTATTCCCAAGCCATTTGCTGATGATAGAATTTTCTGAGCAGTATAATGTGGCATTATTTTAATTCAACCTATTAAACAGTCTACCCAAAAAGCATTTTCATCCCAGCAGAGAAGGAAAAGCGGCTCTGAAGACCCTGTGTGCAAACAATAAAGGTAACTAGTTTCCCTACTGTACAATGCTTCAAGATGGTGTTTTAAACATCCCAACTGAGTTGATTTCCCTGGATGCCTCTTCATTGAGTGGGCTCACACTAGCCTTTCCTCATAACCATTACCACTTCTGTCTAACTCTGTTTCTTCTCCAGGTTCTGGGAGGGTTTTTTAACATTTTTAGGAGCAAACCTGTAATTATCTGATAAACTGTATATTTGCCTATATATTCAAAATTTAATTTGGAGAGTAGATACTGCTCATGTAAATTCCCATATCTCTGTTGTAATCAGGAGTCAATGCTGGTTTTGTTCAGCTGAAGAATCAGCCTTCAGACTTAAAGCTGTTATTATGAAGTATAGGATCAAAACTTTATGTAACAGGTTATGGTAATGCATCAGAACTCTGATATTCTGTGGCACTGAGGAAAAAGACTGTCAGAGGTGACACATTTTAAAAAAAATTCTGTTGTCTATTCTTATATTGTAGAAGGATTGTAACTATGATAAAAAGTGAAATGCTAATTGACATGACCTTATTAAAAAATCCACGAGATGTTCATCATTATCTTCACTCATTTGCCACCAAAGTGAATGTAAATACTCACTTTAGTAAGGGCAACCAGGAGACCAACATAGTCAGTGTGAGATATCCTATGTCCACTCTTCATATTTGACAGCAAATACGAGAAGTTTATATGAATTTTTTTTTTTTTTTGCGTCATAATGGACTAAGCCTAGGAAGCTGTCCCTTCATGAACTGTATTATGGGAATAATGCACTGCCATTTACACAACTATCCTGCCTCAAAGCATATGTTGTGCTTGGACTACAGCTGACATCCTTGCTAGCAAGTTTTATCTCTCTTTAGTGATATCTGGTTGCAGATGCGCTAACAAAATGTAGCTATTTCTTATATCATTGTGCACCAAAAAGTCCAAGATTTGCATTTAGCTTAAAATATTCAAAAGTATATTGTAAAGTGACATGTATAGTAGTTGACTTTTGGAGCCTAGAGATGTGAAAAACTTGCTAATTTGGGAAACATCTGTTTCTTGGGGAAATGTAATGCAGTGCAGCTGGATTTGCAGCAGAATCAAATGAAATTCCTATAATGAGGCCATGCTCAGAACTGTAGAAATTTCAGAATCATAGAATCATTGAATTGTCTAGGTTGGAATGGATCTTTTAGATCACCAAGTCTGCCCATTTTCCTAACAATGCCAAAACCGCCACTAAGCCATGTCCCTAACACCACATGTACCCATCTTTTAAACACCTCCAGGGATGGTGACTCAACCACTTCTCTGGGCAGTCTCTTCCAACTCTTGACAACCCTTATGGTGAAGAAATTTTTCCTTATATCCATCCTAAACCTCCTCTTGCACAACTCAGGGTCATTTTCTCTCATCCTATTTCCTGTTACTTGGGAGAAGAGACCAATCCTCACCTCACTACAACCTCCTTTCAGGAGCAATCCCCTCAGTCTCCTTTTCTCCAGGCTAAAAAACACCAGTTCGCTCAGGCTCTCCTCATAAGACTTGCGTTTTAGACCCCTCACCAGCTTTGGTGCTCTTCTCTGGACACTCTCTAGCACCTCGGTGTCTTTTTTGTAGGGAGGGGCCCAAAACTGGACACGGTACTCAAGGTGGGGCCTAAGCAATGCAGAGTACAACAAGACAATCATTTCTCTAGTCTTGCAGGCCACACTGTTTCTGATACAGGCCAGAATGCTGTGGTCTTCTTGGCCACCTGGACATGCTGCTGCCTCATATTCAGCTGGCAGTTGACCAACACCTCCAAGTCCTTTTCTACCAGACAGCTTTTCAGCCACTCTGTTCTAACCCTGTAGTATTGCATGGGATTGCTGTGACTCAAGTGTAGGATCTGGTTCTGCTTGTTTTGATCCATGGATATAAAACAAGGGAGTGGTCTTTTTAAAATAAATTTGACATTTCCTGATCTCTCTTATAATGAACTGTAAAATTCTCTTTGTCTTCCACTAAGAGTTAAGTGCAGGCTGAGAATTTCTGTGCTTTCTCCTTGTATGCTCATGTGGCAGAGAAATCAGATTAATTTATCTCCTGGTTTAAGAGCAGAAGATATTTATTCTAAGCACTCCTACAAGATATCATAACTACATATTTTTTGATCTAGAAGCAAAAGGCCTTGGTTCTAAAACTAGTGTGAAGACTTCTTATATCAAGCATAGTGGCTGGCTTCTCCCATCTCACTCACATACTGTGCATGTAGACACAAGGCTTGACTCAATGTTCAGCTTGGACTGGCATTACATCAGTCTTCTGTAAAAGGAATGGGCTCTATCAGGGAGTATTTTCTTCTAAAGACTCTGTACTATGCAAGAAAGCTAATGTCAACACAAGACAGCTTAAATGCATATTATATTCATATGCATATAGAGATATGCCATTAGAATTCAGTTTGGTTTTTTTTTTCCCCTTCGAGAAAGGCTCATTCACCAAGGGAACAATTCAGTATCACAAGAAAAAAAGTATCGCACACTTTCTCCTTCTATTATTGATGGAGGTTAGCTGCAGTAAAAACTGAACCCGATAGGATCCATATCCTTTCACTCATAAAAAAGTAACAGTGAAAGTCATCAAGAAGTAGAAGGTGGAGGAGACCTCTACAGGGAAATGGGTTCAAGTGAATATTCCCAAAAGCCTTTCAAAATGGCAGGATCAGAAAGGGTTAGCTAAGCTATTAATCTCAGTTCAAAGAACATGCAAGTAAACTCCCTGGTGCACAGAAAACTAGATTGAATCCTTATGAACATGCTGACCTGTTGGCTCTGAAGTTTGTAGACCAAGTAGAAACAATTAAAAATAGGAAAAAAAAGTAGAATAAGCATATTATTTTTTCTATATAGTAGCATTTTCTTGCCAGCTGGACAAATTTGTGTCTTTCTTTCTAAAATAAACAGAATCTAAGGAGTTTAGGTTTCCCTTTCTAGTTTTCTCTTGGTAGTAATCTTTATACATTTTCTTGAAAAACTTTCCTCTCTGTCTGCAAGAACAAGCAATATGTCTTAGGAAACTTTGCTAGTTATTCTTTCTGGACAATCTTTCTTCTTCTACAGAAGCTGTCTGTATCTGGGTGGTCGGATTGATATCTCACCATAACTTCAAGCAGACTGGAAACAAAACAGTAGAAGAAAAAATACAGTGCCAAACAAATAACCTTAGCAAGTTTTTAAAAAAGTAGCTTATTGAGTTACATATAGATATATTTATCTATCACACAGACCTCCCCAGAAGTGTCAGACATGAATACCTTTCCTGACTATTTTAGGTACAAACAGGTCAGGGTCTTCCAGACGTAAGAGAAGTAATCCTTGATCATGTAAACACCTTTGTGAGTATAGTTAATAACAATATTTTGTAATGAAGTAAGAAATACTACCTTTAGTTTAATATAAAAGAAAGTAAATAAAAACGGATGCATAAGAAAAATGCTAAAAACTGTATAAGTTGTACAAAAGAAAATGTTATACTAGGGTTCAAGTGCTGTCACTAACTGAAAATAAAGTGTGGTTAAAATACCTTAAACTTCAGAAATTCTCTAACATGAAACTATGTAGTATGACTCATTAAATTGAATAATTTTTAATGCTCAATGTGCGGTAATGTCTACTGTAACAAATCGCAGTTCACTTCAAAAGAAGGCAAGGAAAAAAAGGAAAGTAAGGTGAATCTGTAGAAGACATTTAACTTAGAACATGTTTAACTTTTCAACAGATGTTTCCAGGATCAGAGTTAATTATAACTACTGTTGTAACTATAGGATGGCAACAAGTTGGCCTTCCACGTACAGTATTCAGTAGGACATTTGAATGCAAACTACCTTAGTTTGTATTTTCCAGTTTTGTCTGGTCATGAGCAGAGTGGTTGAAAGCCCTGGTATTCTGTAGCCTGGACAAAGGAAGTCTCAGCAGGAACCTCATTCTTTCCTTAACTGGATAATAGGCCAAAGACAAAGTCAAACTCTTTGTGGATGGGTATAGCAAAAGACAATAAACAAATGTTTTAGAAAAGAAAATTCTAGTTGATCATATGGAAAAAATTCCTCATGGTGAGGGTGGGCAAGCACTGGAACAATATGCTCAGAGAGTTTGCAGAGTCTCCATCCTTGGAGATACTCAACAGCTAAATTGGCAATTTCCTGGGTAGCCTAACTAGCTAGAGCTAGAGCTTGAGCTAGAAATCTGGCCAGATAACCTCCAGTAGTCATCTCAATTATCTATACTAAAAATCTAAGATCTAAATTACTGTCTAATTTAATGTCTCATTTAATGATTTGTGAGCAGCCTGAAGGGTATATAGATACAATTATCTGTCTAAAATTCAAGTTTTTCCTTGATCATTCTTCTGCTGAACTGCAGAATATTTCATTACTTTATTTACACTGAGGGTTGGAAAATAACCCATTTGAGGTTGGGCAATAGTTATTTCATCCTGGTTGAAAATCAGGACTATCAGCTCTGTGAATATAGGTAGTCACTGAGAATGAGGTTCATCTTATCTTATTTTAGATATTTACAGTGCAGAAAACCACATCTGAGCTACTTACCAAGACCCTAAAGTAAACAGAAAGAAAAAGTATTCTAGTGAGCAATTCATCTGCTCTATTTCAGATGTCTGTCAGGAGTAATGACTGACCTATTTCTCTGTCATGGACTAAAAATATAGAACAGGGAGCTAACTCAGTGGTAAAAGTGTACTGTGTAGAGACTCAAATGAAACTAGGTCCATCCTAGTTATCTTGTAGAAGGAGTCCTTTATTGTCTGTTAGATCTCTTGTGTCCTTTGTCAATGATTTCTTCAGGTATGTTTAATGCTGGCTTATCATAACTGCATGGTTCAGTTTGTGAGTCAAGGTCAAAGGAGTGACAAGTAATAGTAACATCTTGCTGGTTTTTTTTTTTTTGCTGCTAACTGTCAAGATGAGGAAATGGACGAAATGTTCTTTAAAAGAACTTGAGTTTCTGAATCACAGATCCTTTATTTTTTCCTTTTCTCTGACATGACAAACCTATTCTTTATAAATACTATAAGGAAATTAGTCTTAAACATTAGTTTAAGACTGGGAGACTTTCTTGGCTACAATTACTAGTGCCCTGATGCCAAAAGGCAGCACATGGATTGAAAGCAGGGACAGACTGCACAAGAGGAATCTGTAAATATTGTCCAGGCATATAGGGATGGTGTCAGAAAAGCTGAAGCTCCACTGGGGTTGAGCAGAAAGCCCCAAAGAGACCAGCCCATGAGCAGTCTGGTCTGAACCAGAGCTACCCTTGCTTTAGGCAGCAAATTGGATAAAGACTTCCTGAGGCCCCTCCTAAGCTTATTGATCCCCTTCAGTACTGAAACAGGCACTAGTCTGTTTGACTGTTTTGACCAATCTGATTTTATATACCTACTTCTGGGACCTGCCAGACCTTTGCCATGATTTGGTGCCATTGAGTCAGAACAGATGTTCACCTACATCTGTAGAATCAACAGAAAAAGTTAGAGGTAATTATATCATGCAGAAAAATAATAAGAAAAGATGATATTTAAGAGACTCAAAAAACCATTTCAAGTTAACAAAATAGAAATAAAAATAAATTTAACTATTATTCTGATGTCTCTTCAATGTAGTTTGTTTTCTTGAAATGCCTATCGTGTTTTCTTTCAGCAAATCTAATTTTGAAATGCACAACTAGCATCAGCAGTATTAATTAACATAAAACAAAATGTATTAT
This sequence comes from Scolopax mira, assembly GCA_004320125.1. Lineage (NCBI taxonomy): Eukaryota > Metazoa > Chordata > Aves > Charadriiformes > Scolopacidae > Scolopax > Scolopax mira. The sequence continues at coordinate 250,301 of BJBW01001395.1, forward strand.
ATCCTCTCTAGATACAAAAAACCACTGGAACCTTGTTTCATTTATAGCTAGATGTATCCAACTTAAGCTTGTCATACTTCTGATGTATTATAATAGTGAAAGCTAAATTTTTGTGCAGATATTTTTTTTTTATATAGTGGTTTGAAGTGTTGTCTTAAAACAATAATTTCCACTTATCTGTAACATTATCTCTCATGTGTTTCCTTTTGGTCAGTTTTCTTGAAGCACAGAAGATAAAAAAGTATATCTTTGTCTTCTTTTTTGCTCTTTGTATTCCTTCTCTTCCTCCTTTCTTCCCATTCCTTTTGTTATTTTTACTCCAGACCTTTTTTTTCCTCAATCCCTTACCTTTGTCTCTTTTTTAAAAAAGAAATTGTTCTTCTATATATCCACTTCTTACTCTTCCTTCCTTTGCAGTGTAGGTAACATGGTTATCTAAGGAGGACAAAGCATAGGACCTCTACATAAACAATGGTTGGCAAAGTAGTGAAATCATGGAATCATGGTTTACCATGGAATTGTCAGAGTTGGAAGGGACCTCTAGAGATCATCTAGTCAAACTCCCCTACTAAAGCAGAAACACCTAGAGCACATCACTCAGGACTGCATCCGGATCTCCAGAGAAGGGGACTCCATGGCCTCCCTGGGCAGCTTGTTCCAGTGCTCTGTCACCCTCACCATAAAGAAGGTTTTCCTCATATTGGAATGGTACTTCTTATGTTCCAGCTTGAGTCCCTTGCATGAGCATTCCAAGATGTCCCTTGTCCTATCGCTGGAAACTACTGAAAAGAGTCTGGCTCCAACATCCTTTAACCCACCCTTTAGATACTTGAAAACATAAATAAGGTCTCCCCTCAGCCTTCACTTGTCCAGGCTAGAGTCCCAGCTCCTTGAGCCTTTCCTCGTAAGGGAGGTGCTTCAATCCCTTAATCATCTTCATTGCCCTACGCTGGACTCTCTCCAGTAGTTCCCTGTCCCTCTTGAACTGGGGGGGCCCAGAACTGGACACAGTATTCCAGTTGTGGCCTCACCAGTGCAGAGTAGAAAGGGAGAATGACCTCCCTCAACCTACTGGCCACACTCTTCCCTATGCAGACCAGGATTCCATTGGCTGTCTTGGCAACAAGGGCACATTGCTGGTGCATGGAAAGTGTGCTATCTACCAGGACTCCCAGATCCTTCTCCTCAGTAGTGCTACCCAGAAGATCCATCCCTAACCTGTATTGGTGCCTGGGGTTCTTCCTCCCCAGGTGCAGGATCCTACATTTGTCCTTGTTGAACTTCATTAGGTTCTTCTCTGATGATAAAGCAGAGATGGTGTGTTAAATATATTGCTTAGGCTGAAATGGAATTGTTTTTATTTAAAATATTCACAAACCTAGTATTTTCATTAAAGAATTTAACATACATACATCCAAAATTAATGTATAATTAATCTAATCTCTTTCACCTCAGATGTATTGATGTTTCAAAAGAAATTGGAAAAAGTGTTAGAGAGATGTGAAATACTGTGTCATAGGCAAGATAATTTTAATTTCATAGGTGCATTCAGAATTTAATGTTCTCCAGTAAGTGATGAAGCAGGCTTGTACTAGATGACTGTATGTCAACATAGATGCAGATACTGAGGATCTAAGTATGTAATACTTCTTTCTCTTATGATTATCAGTTGTGTGTATTGCATTAAAGATTGAGGTAGAGTCTTTATTGTTGAGTCCTGTGAAAGCTCAAAGAAGTTTCAACTGCACATGGGTTGAGTATTTTATTATCTTCACCTGCAGCTCTTTCCTATCTTTGCTGCGCGTGTAACTGTTGCTGTAAAGGTAATAGGTCTGCAGCTTCTAGTTTTATTTCTGCATTAATTTGAACTTCACACTTGCAAATGGATTCACTAGCATTAGGCTTGCATCTGCAACAAGATTTTTCTATCAACTCAAGAAGAGCTTATGCATCCTAACAAATTCTTTACGTGATTTTATTATATTCATACTGGACAGATCAGTGTTGCATGTGGCTTTGAGGAGAATCCTGCTGCCTTTCTTTTGTCTCATATGTTTACATCTGTCCACTTTTGTGGAAAAATAAATTTTTGTTTTGCCAAGATTTAAAACATCTTCTGTTTTCTTGAAATGTGAGAATATCGAAATCCAGAAAAAAAGTCTGTATTGTAAGCCACTGTGGTATCTGTCATGGAGGAAAAAAAATGCTTACACAGTTAGTAAAATTCTAGAAACTAAACCATATTAAGTTAATTATTGTATCAAATGTATTAACCTTGTAGTTTTAAAAATACTGAAGCTGTTATAGTAGCCCATCAGAACCCTTTAAGAATCTACGACGAGCATCTCTTGAAACTCCATGTATAAAGGATCAAAAGCTTTCAGATTTTAGTTAACATTTTGAAACAAATCTCCCAACGTTTTGCAAGAAATTAGAAACAAGTAATATGATTTGAAACATGAGTGAAATTTAGAAATTCCCAAGTCCTCTCTAGGTTCCTACAAATAGATCCCATTAGGTAGATAAAAACATGCAGGACTGCAAAGGCACAGACTCATGAGTGTTGGAAGGTTCCATTTGTTCATTGCCTAAGGAATGTCCTTGAGACTTCAGAATACATGATGGTAGAGGAAGACAGTTTTTTTCTGTTTGTTCAGTATGCATATTATTAAATCTTGGATGGTTTGCAGCTGACCAAAGAATTGTGAGCTTAGGAGAACTCAGGTTGAAGTTAAAATTCAGGGAATGAAAATTAAGAGTCTTGTCTCCCAGTTTCAATTAAGGAGCAAACTGAAGTACAGTATATTTTGTCCTGTTAAGTCATACAACAGCCAGAACATGAAAAACATGGTACAAAACAGAAAATGGATATATGAAAAAAAATTGGGCCATCAGAAATAGAAATGAAAATTCTGAATATTTCTGCCTTATTTAACTCTCAGAACAATATCAGGAGAATTTGCATTAACTGCCACTTATGGTACTAAATTCCTTTAAAACAGCAAGGAAAAGGGAACCTTAGGCAGACAGTGGCAAGAAATTCTGAGACACAATACTAAGTTCCTTATTTTATATAGATGCTGAAAGAACCGGCAGTTTCTGAGATTCCTTACACAGGCATGCAGTGATATTAACAAATACCTTCATAATTTCTTACCTGTTCAGTTGTCAGAAAACTGTAGCGGGATCAAGAGGAGCTGCCCCTGTTCTTCAGCACTGTTTGTTAAATCAGATTTCCATTTGAGAATATGCATGTCAGATATTATTTTCTCAGTGTGATATCAGGTTACTAACAAGTAAACTATTGTTGAAACCCATGTACACCCAGGACAAAAACTTCTTTTTTGCAATTTGTTTAAACATATTATTCTTTACATCTTTTCAAAGATACTGTAATTGCCTTTTGGTATATAATGTTTGGGAGAAACACATTAAAATCAAATGGATGCTATCTGGAATAATAATTTATATAATGCTTCACTGACATAATACATTACTGACTTTTTGCCGTCTTATAAATGTTTAGGTTATTTAATAAAATACTGTTTTACATATGGAACAGAAGATTCTTATCCATGAGATGTTACAGAGACACAAGGTCAAATTCTGTTCACATTCATCTTTCTCTAATTTCCCTAAATCCAAACAAGAACAGAGCTATTCTGATATATTCTCTTCTGTTCACAATTTTTCATTTGTTTTAAGTAGCTTGTAATAATTTTCTTTCTTCCACCTTACTTTATACTTTTGCTATATAATAAACCTCTTGTGAGATTATCAGCCAATTCTCTCAAAGATAAATTATTTTGAACAGTCCAAGGATTATCAAGGTAGTCACATTCCATCTTTTGGATAGAAGACAGTTCATCACAAATCTTCTATCTCAGCATCACTTAATGACAAACAGTCACATTCTGATGTTATTTATGGCACTTAGTATGTCTATGCACAAGTGTGAAATCTTGAAAGAAAATTCTAGTTTTTACTTGGGGTTTCCTGTCTCCTTTTTAGTTTTACCTTTACAGTGGGAACATCAAAAAATAAATTCATGGTTTTTTCTGTGCAATGTTGACATTAAATATCTCTTTTGAGAACAACATGGACATTTTTTTATCCTTTGCAATTACTGGTTAATAGCTAAAGAGGATGAGATTACAAACAGGCACTGGGGAGCAAACCTTAGAAGAGAGAAGCCCTGGTTGCCAGAGTATCTCAGGCCAGATGTTCTTCTGATCTCCCTTCCCACCTACATTGATCCTTGCTTCTAAAACAGTCCTTCTACTTTCTACAGTCACAGGAAATCCACCCTGACTTGATTTTAGCCCTAAAGCTCTAAGGAGCTTTCCTAAACATTGAATCTAACTGTACTGGGTCTGTTTGTGATGGAGTTAACTTTCTTCATAGCATCATGTATGGCAAAAAAGGTTACATTTGAGACAAAATAGTGTTTTAACACAGGAATGGTTTACCTGGTTTTGACCAGGATACAGGTCTTCTCTTTTTCTCACACTGCCCTCCCAGTTAGTAAGCTTGGGGTGCATAAACAGTTGGGAAGGGAAACAGCAAACTAAAACAGAAAAAAGAGATACTCCACAGCATATAACATCATGCTCAGCAGTAACAATTGTTGTGAGAGGATAAGTTTCTCCAAAGTGAATGTTGCTTGGAGACTGGCTGGGCATCCGCCTATTGGTGGCGAGTGATTTCTTTTGCATTATTTGTTTTTTTTTTCTTTTTTTTTCTCTTTTTCTGTTTTTTTTTTTCTTTTTTTTCCTTTTCTTTTTCTTTTCATTTTATTTTTCTCTCTTCCTTAATTTTTTCCCTTTTCTTTTTCTTTTTTTTTTTTTCTTTTTTTTATTAACCTGTCTTTATTTTGATCCATGAAGGATTTTTTTAGCCACTTTTGCCCTTCGGATTCTGTCCAATATCCTACAGCAGGAAAGTTAACAAGTGGCAGGGTGGGGACTGGACTGGGATCAACCTACCACACTAATCTAGAGGGATAACTGCAGTAGCTCTCAACAGAGTATGAATGCTTGAGAGTGCAAAACCCAACAGCATCTGCCCTTGTAGATGATTTTGTCTTCCAGAGGACTGTTACTAGCTGCCAAGATTTCCAGTGAAATCCCGACTTTCTTTGCAGAGAATCATGATTTTATTCAAAGCTAAACACTGAAGAGCAATTTTTGTAAATAAAAGTCATGTATCACTCTCTGATGCTGCTTATCATAAAATCTCAGCTAAGAGTCTCTGCTTTGCCAAGTATACAAGGAACACAACAATCAGAAAGGATCAACTAAGACTGCACAGCAGAAAAAATAAATAATTTCTAAGTAATAACCTTAAGTCTATGTTTACCTTAAGTCAAACAACAGCATTAGCTTGCTTCCCAGTGACTGAAGTGCCTGGCAGTATTTCCAGTAAGCAATTGTTCTCCATTTGGGAAATATTTTACTTCTTTACTATGCAAGTCCTAACATAGTATATATGAATAATACTCTATTCTGATGATATTAAATTGTGACTGGCTCTCAGTAGATTTCTCAGGCTAGGCAATGTTCATCTAGGCCAATAAAATGCTCAGCTGGAGCGGATGGGATTTCTTGATGTGCCATAAGGTGCTTCAAAGACCTCAGGTGATTATCAAGTAGGCTGCACTTTCCCTCTAAATTACAATTGGGCCAACATCCCCTTGTGGGGTTCCTACATCTTCTGAAAAAAGTAACAATTTAAAAGTTGGTTGGAAAAATGAAATTGCATCCCACACAGATATGCCTACTTATATATTCAGCATTTTAGTCATCAGAAGTTTGATTTTCAGAAAGAAAACATACAATAATAATCAAGATCTTAAAAAAAATCTTTTAATGCATCTCATCTTTCAAGACAAAGATGAAAACTATTCCTTTTAAATGACAGCATATTACTCTTTCTCAACTCCATTTTTTATTCCCTCCTGTGCTTTGGCTTCCATCTGCAGAATTAGAAGCTGATTTGAACAGTGAAGCACAAATATGTTAATCTACAAATGTAACACCTTAAGCTATTGTTTCTATTTTGTCTTAATGGTTTCCAGCTGAATTTCTACTTTTCTATGAAAAGTGAAGAGGAACTTTGCCAGTCTTTCATTTGTTCCCATCAGAATCCCCCAAATCACTCTTTGGTGAGTAAAAATCTATCAAAACCAACTACTGAGAAGATATTTAGTTCTATTTTTTTTTCCTCAGATTGTTTGGAATTTGATATTCTCTTAAGGCACTAACTGCAACTGTCTGCAAACAATTTATAAAATAAATGTACATTCTTCTTGAGAATAGACATATAATTCCAAACAATGGATAAATTTTTCACCCTCTCTGTGACACTTGCTATCCTATAACTATAGTAACTTAATGCTTTTTCATCCTCCATGCTCTCAAGAGTGAAATCAGGATGGATATGTTTGTCACCATGGCAGCAAAACACTACATGTGTTTTAACCATAGCAGATGCAGAGAGTGCAAATTGGCGGATCTCCTTGGTTTTGGAGATCTTTGGGGTGGCTCACTTAACTATAAGTCCCTGCATAAAAAAAGAAAGTGGAATATTTCCCTGCTTTGGAATGCTAAAGAAACCTGCATATTCTGTACCTCAGCTTCTATTTCCCCTAGGTGCTGATATATGGTTAGTTACTGTATTTTTTCCCTCCAGGGCAGACAACAAAATCTTGTTACAATAAAGTTGTTACTCAGAAGATGAGCTCACTTTTATAGGAATTTTTGCTATGATACAAAGATTTTCAACTTGTAATAATATCATACTACTTCACAAAATAGCTAATGGAAAAGGAAGGAAGTTGGTATCATTTGTTGTAACCTGAAGATGACTACGTACCTCATAGTATGTACCTTGAAAGGGTTGACCAGCTGTGGGTTAATACAGCTGTATCAGGCAACACGAATGCTGAGCTTGAACATAAGAAGTTCTATCTAAAAAAGAGGAGGAACTGTTTTACTTTGGGGGTGGCAGAACACTGGAACAAACTGCCCAGAAAGGTGGTAGAGTCTTCATCTGTGGAGACATTCAAAACCATCCTGGACATGTTCCTGTGCAAATTTCTCTAGGTGGACCTGCTTTGGCAGGGGGGATGGACTAGATGATCTCCAGAGGTCCCTTCCAACCCATATCATTCCGTGATTCTGTGATTCTGTAATATTGAAGTGATCTTTTTTTAAATACTGCCTCCTTTTTCATCTGTGATGTTTCACAAAAGATAGGTTTCAGGTAGCATTCACCTTCCTTCATGGTCCTCTCTCCACTTCAACATATCTTAATTCTGGGTTGCTCAGTCCCATTAAGAAAGCATGTGGTTCACCTACAATACTACACATCAGAAGCACCTAGGTATTAGGTGAAATCAGATGAAGTCAGTTTCCCTCCTACTTAGTCTTTGCCCTTCTCCCGTATTGGAACTAGTACCCCACTTCTGCATGGTACAAAGAAAGTTCACATCTCAGTGTGGTCTGTGTTGCATTGCTTTCCTTCAACTAGTTTAAGGATGACTTGTTTGAACTGGGACAACCCCCTTTTTAATATTTATAATCCCAGTACAGTTCAATATCCTGTGGTCATGAGTTGCACAGCACTATTTTGCCATCAGGAACTATAATTAGGCAATAATCTGTTGATAGGGCAGTATCAAAAGTGTAATCTAACTGAGTGGATAAGGACAGGATTCACTCCATTTTTTGTTCAGCAAAACAAGACAGGTCTACCTTGTGCAAGAGACTGCAACTCCTGAAAGTGCCTGCAGGCAATTTCTGCAATCTCTCCCTGGAGCTTTATTTGCAGTGAAGCAGTGCTGCTCTGTACTGTCCCAGGACGAAAATATCAAGAAGGCACAGTCTAGTTCATTACACATTTCTTTGGCAATCACAAAAAACCCTCTGTTAAATTTCCTTCTAGCCTCCTCTCCCTCCTTCTTCCACCCCAAATATTGTAGGAAATAAAAGGATCTTGTAAAATTGAGAGCAGCTTGTGGACTGAGTTTAGTAGTGATGAAGTAGGCACTTTATTACTACTCAGTGTGATATAAGTCAGCCTCAACTGCAAACAATTAGAAATGCTATAGATGGAAGACATAAAGATATTCAGTCTTGCAAAAACAGCTTAAAATATGTACATAAGGGGTAATTTAATATGTGTGACATTCTCTGTGGTTTGTACTTCATTGCCAATATTTTCTGTTTTAACAAATTGAGAACTATCATTTTTTAGTTAGCTATTACCTAGCATTGACTTTATTGGAAGCAACACTTGTTTACAAGAGCTTTAATATCATTGTTTATGGCATAGCATTATTGCAGTGAATGGCGTCTCCTAGCATAAAGAGGTCTTAAAAGAAAGGATGTATTAAATGAAATCCTGGAAATTAACATTAAAAATCCAGGCATTTTTACTCATCTTATGTGCTTGTTCCATTCACTGTCAATAACAGCTTACTTTTGTTAAAACAGAATAATAATATGGCTTAAGCTGAAATGGGGTCCAGAGCTGTGGTCAGGGGTGGGGGATCCCTGGCAGTCAGTCCTGGTGGTGCTCTCAAGGCCCTGCCAACAAACTCCCCTGCCAACAAAGTGTGTCTTCACAACTCTCAGAGGCTGAGTTTGGAAGATAACTTCCCGTGAGCTCTGTTCAATATCTGGCTATGAATCAGTGTCAGATTCTTCTTGAGGTACTTCTCAGGGGCAGGAAATTTAGGATGTGACAAGACACAGATGGGCCTGAAGGGTAACTTCTCTCCTGGGATCAGGGCAATGGGCAGTTATGCAGGCAACAGGGCAACAGGGTTTCTTCCCCTTCCTGAAATTCATCAGCAAAATTGCAGGACTCACATAGGTTAGGGCAAGACTTGTTTGGCTGGGGCAGGAGCATGGTTGTGGGGCCTGGGCAGGCAGGTTAGGGCTGCAGCCTGTGGGGCTGGGCAGAGCTGAAGGACCTCAGGGCTCAGGCTGTACTCAGTTGAGGACATGATATGACTGGGGGAATGTCACATTTGGCATGGCTGTTGCGTAATTACATTCCTGGGCTGCAAGCCTCAGAGTAGAGGAGGGCTGCCACACTCAGTAAGTCTCTTGGGAGACCACAGTCTTACCACAGTCAGGGTGGTAGCACAGCCAGGCTACTGCTCATACAAAACAGCACTGGCACATGGGGCACTTGAGGACTGTGATGGGGAAAACCGTCACAAGTGGGTCCCAGGGTTACCTGTTGCCCTCAGGCTCTGTGTATCCCCTTCCCAAAGGGAGGCACAAAGGTTCCACTTGGCAGTGAAGAAGGAGATTGTGCTTCCCCAGGAAGGGCAGCCCGGGATGACAGGAACAGGGTGTGTGGATGTGATGGAGCTGCCTAAGTTCCAGAGTTGGCCTAACAGGAAGAATTGCATGGTGATGTCCCCTGGCTGTGCCACCTCTCTGCCTCAGTGACAGAGGTGGGATAGGTCAGGCTGGAGAGGATTCTGGGCCCATGGACTGGGGTGAGGGGATTGTAGAGGCTGATCAGAAGACCCATTGGTGCCATCAGGGTCACCCTGGCCAAAAGATGACAATTATTTTTATGAAAATCCTACTGGGACTATAGCCCTCTTCTCAGGAACTGGACCCAGGAAAACATAAAAAAAGTTCATTTTATGATTACAGATGTTATTGAGCAAAGAAGCAGAAACTGATCCAAATGAGGGCAAAGGCTATTACGGTTTTGCTTTTGCCATGCTATGAATATTTCACATTCATCAGTTCTGAGAAAATTCCCTCACATTTTTTAAGTGCGAACTGGCTGAGCGTTAAGGGGAGCCACTTAAATTGAAACCATTCTTTAGCTCATAATGTAACCAGATGACACATCAAACATTTTTGCTTATTAATGCAGGATTTTGAACATGAAGGTTTCTTCCATCTTCACCATTTATCAATCTGTCCATTCAGTCTTAACATCTACAAAGGATAACGTTATATTTTGCCTTAAATTTCTATGTCACTGTAGTAGAGGAAAGCACTGCAAGGACTTTTTATTCTCATTCAGAAAAGCTTTGATGTTTCAAGGATAAGAGCACTTCATTATGTTCATGAAGAGTAAAAGTCTCCTACTACGACAAGAACTCTTTTAATATGATGGTTAAGTGAAGCTTAACATTAGTTTCAAATGAATAAAAGCACTAGCTGATGTCAGGTCATTGTTCATATTTACCCTCTCCAAGTCCCTGGTTCTCACCAAAAATGCTTACATCTTCAAAAAAGACTAGGTTTTGTTTCATAACATGTCATAGGATTACACTGACTTGGATTTCTTGCAATAAGATGAAACATTTAAGTCATTAAGTTGACATTAGAAATAAAAGAATTTCAATTTATTATTCATAAGGCCACCCTCTCTTTTGTGTAGAGGACATAGATTATTGGCTCTCTTGAACCTTGAATTTTTAGTCTCTGGGACAGCTTTGCAGTGACACAGAACATGTCTGGCACTATCCTGTTAATTTAAGGAAGCAAATTTCACTACGTGGGAGAAAGAAAAGAATAAAAACATTTTTCTCCTTAACTGAACAGTGCACATACTTTTTATCATTCCAGTAATTTTCACACTCTAAAGAGAGAAAGTGAGAGAAGATTTTGGGACTTTAAATAATTGTTTATTGATACTCTAAAAATTTATAAGAATTCATGACAAAATTGTTATCCTGTTTTCTAGATACCATACAAACAAACAGGGAAATTAATGGGGAAATAAAAAAGTCTTTCACTTTCCTATGCAGTGAGGTCTGTAAAGACACGTTCACCTCCTTTCTTCATTCTTCTTTGTCCTTTTAACAATTTTATTCACTGCAGTTCATTACGCTGACATTCACATGTCTCCTTCTGTCCCCAGAGTCCCCTGCCAACAGGGATGTGTTACAGCTGATTCCTTTAAACTGTTTCTCCTTCCCTTATGCACCATTCTTTAAAAAACTGCTTTACCATATGGTACTTATGTCATATAATCATATCTGTTATGGTTTTGTCTAAAAGGCAACTGAAAGAGAGTCTGATAGTACCAAAGTTAAAACTGTATGCAGTGTGAATACACCTACTGTTTTACACAAGAGCATTTATAATGAACTATTCTAACTGAATGTGCTAGTTTCTGCAGGATTCAGAACAAAGACAAAACACAAAGTTATTGATTAAAACATTAGTATTTCCAGTCATCAAGTTGCATATAATGAAATGCAAAATATGAATTTATGTAAAAATTGAGGTAAATAGAATCCAAATTACTCCTTTGCTAATGATATTTAGACTGAGCAAATCTTCAAAGTTCAAAATCCTTTTAAAAAGTCTCAATCTACTCTTTTTAGGTTTTGCATTTGTCATTTTTTTGGGTCCATTTTCTCCTTAGTTCTTAACATTCTATTAAGTTCCTGTTTTCTGAAATCATGCAGTGGACATAGTCAAATCTTATTTCAGTGAACAGTCCTGTCATGACACAGAAAACTCCTGACAAACTTTCTGTATATACCTTTCATCATTTATATAATTCTATTGTATCTTCTTCCTTTTTTAGGCCAAAATTAAAAATAAAAATCTTCAAGTCTTTTCAGATGGGAATTTTCTTTATCTAATTATTGAAGTAATTTTTGAGGTGGACTGACCAGAGAATATGATGTGGAATGTCCTCAACTGGTTACAGTGTATAGTTTGCTCTTTATAAATGTTTCCTGTGCCGTTGTCCATACTATTCCTTTTTTACATAGGATGACACATTACTTACTTTCTAGGTCATAGACATACACTGAGCACTTCTTGTTAGAGTATCCCCACTTGCTTACCAAGAAACCTTTATCCTCTCACTAGCATGTCTCAGATATTGCTTCTTTTTGATGGTAGAAAATGAGAGCAAGGCATGCCATGGCCTCTTATTGCCTCTTTGATATTCCATCTTTTTTTTCCTTCCTCTTCTCATATGTATGTATGTTATGTATAGACACACATATCGTGGGCTTTTAGGATAATTGCAGACAGCAAAAGCCAAATTCTCAGAAGAGTTCTCTGCCTTCCAGTTACTCTGAATGTGCTTTTCACTCCAAGAGACGCACAGAAAAAAAAATGGTGAAGGGAAATTAATGAAAGGAGGAACTCAGTAAGTGAGCTTATGTAAGGAAGACTTCTCCACATTGAAGTAAGACGTTAACTTAAAAAGCACTAGCTAATACTTTAATTATATCAGGAAAAAAAATGATTAGTATATGAAAGGTTCATTTATAACAAAATAAGTTATCCAAGTAAGGACTGTTTTGCTTTGACACACGCAAACTATTCAAGAGAGAATTTTTGAACATTAATAAACAGGGAAGAAGCAGGTCTGCATTTGTCCCTATATGGTTGTAGGATTCCCAGACAATTCTGGTTATTTCATATATCAGATAGGTGTATAAACATACTAACTTGGCATAAATATACCATGAAAAAACCTCACTCTTAGGATAGGATTTATCTGAATAAATGTTGATATCTTCTGCTTAAACAAATATCTTTGCTAGTGATATATATTCCCTTTACATATTATGAATCTCGCTTTAGGAATTATGAAAAGAATTGACTTAATCTCATTCTGAAAAAGACATCCAAAATAGGTGAATCAAAGCCTGCAGTACCTGTATCTTTCTAGTGAATAAAATGGGAGTCTAAGGACAGTAGCTCAGTTAGATTTAAGATGTAAATGCAAGATGCCTATGGTTAGGTGAGATGAGTTTCTCCCCCACTAACTTGAAACAGGTCCATTTGAGCAGAAACTTCTTATGAGGCCATCTCATGAAATTTCAGGCTGTAGTATCTGCCAGTAATACTTTCAACAAATTATGTCAGTTTTATTTTGCTTTGACCTTGTCACTGCAATTCTGTTCTTATTAATCAAAGACATATAATGTTTGCTGTTTAAATCAAATATTTTTATTGCACTGTTGCTCATGAGACCTACTTAGAGGCAAAAATATCATTACATCTCTCTTGGGGTGAGAGGAAGTAATGTTGACTGTGTTTGATGTCTTTGTACATGAAGCTTTAAGAAATGAGTTCTCAAATGCCTATGTGAATAGAAAGAGTAGAATCAAATACTTGAAGGTATTTATGCTTGTAAATCATTTGAATAAATAGGATTTATGTAAATTTAACAATAAACTTAGTTCAGAGGCTGTATTCTATGGTTCATATTAAATGCAAACTCTCATGAAACTAATCTTTATTGATCTGGAAGATTGAAGATGTTTTTGGAAGCATTCAGGATTTAGAAAGTCTTTTGAGGGGGATATTTTTTTAACTTCTTTCAAATTAAAATTTACTTCCATTTGATTTTGTTTGAAAGAAGTCTGCCGTAGTACCCTCTTCTTGTGTTTTAAACCCAGCTTACCCCCACACCCCTCACACCCCCACAGTGGGATGGGATAGAAAATCAGAAAGGTAAAACTTGAGAAACCACATGCGTTAAGATAAATAGGTAAAGAAAAAGCTGTGTGTGCAAGCAAAGCAGAATCAGGAATTCACTTGCTAATTCACATTGGTAGGGAGCAATGGTTATTTGGGAAGACAAATACCATAACTCCAAAGTCTCATCTCCTTCCTTCTTTCACCAGCTTTGTATGCTGAGTATGATGTCATATGGTATGGAATGTCCATTTGGTCAGTTGTGATCAGCTGTCCCAGCTGCATCCCTTCCCAACTTCTTGTGCACCCCTAGCCTACTTGTCGTTGAGACAACATGAGAAACAGAAAAGACCTTGATGTTGTGTAAGAACTACTCAAAAAAAATTAAAAGATTCATGTGTTATTCAAGTCACAGCACAATGCTAGCTAATATAAAAAAATATATATCTATTGCAACCACAACCAGTACGCCTCTACAGTCATGTTTACGATGTGCTTCACAGAGTTGCAGAAACTTGCTCTCACCTGTTAAAAGCAAAACAAAAACGGAGGATAAATATGAGACTATTACAATTCAAACGTCATCATGGTCCAAGACATAATAGGACAGACTTTGAAACAGACATTGAGGGAGTTGTCTGGGTTTTGGCTGCTCTGTTTTTTTTATGAGTACATATAAAATAACAGATCAGAGAATAAGACCTATTATTACAGTGTGAAGGATACGTAGCATATGAAAACCAATATATGTAAGTTTAAGTACCAGATTGTCATTCCAAGGCTTTGATAGATATTTGAACTTCCAGTTCTAGGCACCAAGTAAACACTATTTAAAGCTTTACTGTGCCATGAAGAGGTGAAAGTGTAAACAGCGAAGAATAAGAAAAGTTGTTGGAAGAGTTGTGAATAACCACAGGTCTCTGTTCTAGGCTACAAAGCCATAATGCCTACAAAGATAGAGATATAGCTCCATAAGCATATGTGTTTGTTCAAAAGCATCTAGTGAATACATATCAGTACCAAGGAGTTGTATTTTATATTACCAATGTTTTATAAATATGTTCATGATTATGAATTGTAAATGAAGCAATGATTTCTGACTGTGTAATTAATATCTGTCCTGTGTATTCAATATGGGCTGCTTAAACAGTATGTTTCCTCCTTGTGCCAAAACCGTAATATTTTATGTGTACTAAAGTCCACTGCATTAGAGAAAAAGATAAAACCAACCATGAAGCTGGGTACATCTACATTTCAGAGAAAAAATACAGGGATGCTTTTTGAAAGGACAAAGGAATCTTTACCGGATTCAACACAATTGAAAAGTTCTGTGTTCTCCATTAGATGGGCTAAGGAGAATTTTGACTCAGATATACAGAGGTTTTGAAATCCCACTGAAATCAAAGGAGCTGGAAGTCTGAATGTCCTTGTGGTCCTTGCTAGTGGCCTCTCTTTGTCTGTAAATCCACAGACTGATCTTCAATTCTCATTGAAGTGCTCTGTGTATAAAGTTCTTACCTATGCTTCTTCTGAGATCCTCAGTGGTAACATTAGATGACCCATATGTTCAGTGAAGCATGTCTCAGGTTTCTTCTGATCTCTTACATTTGAAAATATTCTTAGGAATAATTATAAGATGAAATTTCTAGCCTTCAGTGGAAGGTCAAGAGAAACTGAGAGCAGTTTCACAGGGATAGCTTGCATTGGCCTTATTCTATGGAATAAACTATGTGTCAGCTGTAAAGTCAGTAAGCAAAAATTTTAGCTAGCCATCTCAAGAAATGCTCAGGGATTTTGAGGATTGACAAAGTCCTGGACTGAGCTGTGTGCTTAATTAATGCTATAGACTACAGTAGAAGATGTGTTTGCTATTTGCTTTTAATTGGGGCAAGTTTAGAACTGTAATGTGTGCAAGTAATCACCTCAATTAATTGTCTAGCCACTAGTAAATTCTTCTTTTGTCACTTCCAATTCTTGCCATTTACTGTGGTAATATACGGAATGAATTCAATCTTCAGTTTCATTCACTTTAGTATTTTGATAGTTTGTCCCTTAAAGATTATGACAAAGGCTGTCCCTGATGCAGCAATGATCTTCCACAGCTACTGCTGGAGGACAGGGAGAGGAGAGAAGGAGCTTTCTTCTCTGAATAACAGCAAACTGAATAAAAGGAGTACTATCATGTTTTCAAACCTTGCAAAATTTTTTTCAAAACAGGCAAGGAAGTAGACTTTTTTACCCTACCTCTGGCTACCTTATCGCTAATCACACATAAATTGGCCTAACACAGATAAATGGCTTACTGTCTTAAGTATGTTTGGTTTTTATTCACTCAATCATTAATCAGTATCTTACTAGTATAACTACATTTCTTTCAATGCCTTTATAACAAAGCATGGAATGAATCACTTAAAAGTCTGGAAAATACATGCATTTTTCTTTTTTCCTATTTCCTATTTACAATTTTTTTTTTTAGAGATTTGATGCTCTAAACTTCTCCTAAAATCTAAACCATTGTAGAAAATCAAATTAATTTAAACAGTACCAGAGGTTACAATATACCATATAAGCTATAGTACAGCTACGGATAAGCTATAACATTTATGTGTATAGATAAATGTGATGGAGTACAAGTGCACTAAGTTGTCACTGGTGCAGGGTATATTGAAATCTTTAAGGATAAAAAACATCAGTAATGAAATGATAGTAATAAGAGCAAAAGTCAGATGCATTAGCAACACCTCTGGGATGCTTGGTAAGACTCTAAATGTCCAATTTAAAAGTAATATGCTTCTACAACATAATTCATGGATGTTTAATGATTTAAGTATATCAGATCATGGGGTTGAGTCAAGACACTAGGGCTTAAGAAATCTAGGTTTAGTTTTTGCTTTATAAAATACTTCTGTGATTCTGAGGGAGGAAATTGCTTTGAGTTATCAAAAGATCTATATACTCTGGCATAAGCCTTGTTTTAATTTTGAGATACAGGTTTTAGGATCCTTCACCACAGTAGCGGGTACTTTGTGAGACCCAAGAGTTAAACAAACATGCTATGTCATTGTTGTTAGACTACATAGTAAGAGTTTTCCAGTGTTATATCAATGACTTCCAGTTAGTTAATATCTTACAGTAGATTATGTATGATATAAATTCGCACAAGCAATTTGGATCACCATGATAGTACATATGCTTTCATCAAGTAATGTGAAACATGCCTTCCTGTTTAAAAAGTATATGTAATTTTAAGTTGTTACACTATAAATACTATTATATGCTGTGTATTTAGTAATTTTTTTAAAAACCTGTACAAATTATTATTCGGACATTAAGGTTGGTCTGGAGTTTCTATGTGTATAGAGGCATATATGGCATATACATGGATAATAAAAAAGGGCAAACAGTTCCTCTGGTATGATGTGTCTCTACATTTCTATACATTTTTCCTAAACAGAACTAAAAAATTAAAGACAGATTTGTAGCTCAAATTGTAGCATTTTTATTTACCTTATAAGAAAGTCAGTGACACAGCACTCACTGCCCTAACAAATTTTAGTAAGAAAGGCAGAAACTAAATAACAATGAAAAATTGTATTGCTGTCCTACATAAAGATGTCATTTGTGATTTTCACTGCCAAATAATATTAGTAACCAGCCATATATAATGAATTTTGATGGGATCTGCAAAGACGCTTCTTGCAAAGTTATGATCTTTTATTCAGTCCTGAAGTGAGCATTTTTCCAGACAGTTGTTCTGCAATATAAGTTTTCTGTCCTTACAATGTTTAGATCAGCTTAACTTTTTTTTTTTTAAGCTTCCACTTCTAGGTACTTGCTATATGATTGGTGGTGGTGATTGTTTTTCTCCATGTCTTCCTCACACAAATTAAATTTGAGATCTAAAGACTTTGAGATGTGAAGATAACTATTTTGGTATAGATAACTGAATGAAGACAGAATGAATCAGGAGATTTTATAATTAGTTTTATGCGAAAAAGGTTAGAAAAAATATAGATAGTCCAAAGTCTTAAATTAAGGCACAAGTCTAATGTAAAAGAAATGTTTAAAAGGGGAGATAGAAGATATAGCTATACCATTCCAAAGATATAGCTATAACATAGCTATAACCATAGTGTTGTTGCTGTAATTAGTTTTCAGGAGTTATAAATCACTGACATTTTAGAATGTGAGTATTGTGAATTTACAGTGGTACTGGATGTGAATCAAGCGCAGTTACTATAGGTCTCCTAAGAAGGTCTCATTAGCAGTTCTTCTGGGAATCTTTGATAAACCTTACAGTTCCTGCTTGTCTACTCCTCCAGCTTGTCTTGATCTTTCTGCTAGATGGCTCTCCCTTCTGACATGCCCACCTTATGACCAAGTGTCATCAGCAAATTTGGTAAGGGTGTTTTCAATCCCATCAATCCCATTTATGAAGATATTACACAACATTTATGAAGATGTTGACTGAGTTTAAGACTAGGCTTACCTGTATTCTTTGCATGGGAAACTCACCTGAATATGTTTTGTTAAGAAGAAAAAAAAGTTTCATTTGTAACTTTCAACACCCATTTCTAAGTGAAATCATGCATGCGGAGGTGGCATTATCTGTTTGTGTCACTTTCTAAATGCTTTGCATTTCCATTTCCTGTGTTAGCAGTTGATGTATGGGTTAGACAAAGTGAACAAAGTAATTTGAAAGACTTCCAAATTTGCTTTCTGTGAGGTCACTACCATCATACAAATTATCTCAGTTATGGTTGTGGGATTTTTTTTATTTTTTTCTTTCTATTAAAACAAAAACAAAATTAGCCAAAATCCTTTACCCAGCAGACTCAGTTTCTTATCATATTTTATTGTGAACCTTGTGGTATCATTTATCAGCTTTAAACAAGAGTAATAGCCAAGCTGCAAACATATGAGAGAGTGGTCAGGTACTGGAACAGCTTGCCCAGGGAGGCAGACTCTAATGTCTGAGATTGTTGATTTTTGTCTGTGTGTGTGTGTGGGATGTGTGTGTGTGTGTGTTGGATTGGGTTGTGGGTGGAGTTTTTTGGGGGTTTGGATTTTTTTTTGGTGATTGGATTTGATGATCTCAAAGGTCCCTTCCAACCATGAATATTCTGTGATTCTGTGATATGCCAGCTACAGAATACAAACCTACAGTATATTAATCTGCTGACCTTTGCACTGAGAAAATATCTAGTGCTCTGTGTTTATAAAAGACTCTCAGCAGTACCCTGCTACACCATTACATGTAGTAAGAGCTGTGTGTATCAGTTGATCCCTGTGTATAGTTTATGGCATCTAAGGTGTAGTAAAAGGATACATTGGGGTTTATCATCTGCACCCTGCTGGTCACTTGACAGGCATTTTTGTTTAAGATGTATGATGTCGAAGAGTAAAAAGAAAGTGTGCTGAAAGAAGAAAGGTATCTATTAAAACAGTACAACATCTGAGAAATCCATCAATAGGATTTTATAGCTTGTATTTCCTTGAAGTTAAGGTTTATTACATGAAATGTATGGTAAAAGAATTATGTCATTTCTCACCCAATTGTTATAGCAGAGCATAAGGAATGTGTTTTATCCATCCCTACAATAAAATCCACTTATTTTTATGTATATATGTGTATGTATACATATACACAGACCAAACCGTTCATCTGGTTTGTGTGTCCTAAGTAGCGAATAAAACTGTAAAACTGCATATAAATCAAAGTTTAATGCCCATCTATAAAAATTATTTAAAAAAAAAATAGAAAATCTTGTACAAGACCATTATACAAGACTATTCTTTGGACTGTATGTAGATTAGTGCACAGTAATTGATAGTAACACTGTAAATCTGGTATTATTGTGGCAGCTTTTTTTAAAGGATGAATGAATAGAACATATTGAGTAATATGGCTAGAAAAGAAAAGCTGGAGCTACTTCTTGTATACAAGGGGGAAAACATGAAAAGTTTAAAAAGCTTGTTTTAAGGACAATCCTTCAGAAGTAAGAGTTCCTTAACTAAGATTCAGAACCCCCTCGTCATCTAATTTAACACATAAGCAACTTCTTTTGCAGCAGTGGCTTACACTTAGAAGTCATTCGTCACATTAGAAGTTGAGCTACGCTAACAAGAAGTAATAATTTCCTTTAATTTCAACAGTCATCATCAAGATGCATTTTTTTTCCCACCTTAAATGTTCAAAGATGAAGAAATTTGATTTGTCTCCTTCCTCTGTATATAAACTGCCTGTCTTCAAAGGGAGAGAAAGCCTTTACTAATTCTAGGATCATTCTTTGCACTTTACAATGAGCCACATTTCGATATATAAAATTAACAATTTATTTCAACATCATATTGTGCAGATTCAGGAAGAACCTCAAAGGAACAAAACTAAAGCCAGAACAATGTTTCAAAAACTCCTTCTCATTTTCAGTTTTGGAGATTTCGTCAGAAATAGTGAATAGACTGCTTTCCACCCTCCTAACTACATGATCTGTTGTGGAAGTCCCATATTTAGTGCATCACTTAACCACTGTGATGAACATAAATGAAAAGTTATTACAATGAGACAAGTATAGAAAAAGGATGGCAAAACCTACTACTCCTTTATGAAACTGCAGAAGTTTTTCCTTTCTCACTAGACAAGAGCTACTCAATCCCATTTTATTCCAGTAGAAGCGGTTATCTTCTCAGCATTTCATGAATAGAAGAACTGAAAATCAGAACATTTATTTAGGTGTCTAACTATGTCTATGTGGACCTAATTTTTTAATCTTCTTTAGAAAATTTTGGTGAGAAGCCCCCAGGCACTGATCAAAACTTGGTTATTAGGGAATGATTCAACTTTAATAATTATACGCTTTTCTAGGAAACCATTCTTTACTTCTGACAGAGATTTTTAAGTGCGTTAAACTTAATGTAGGATTTTTATAGAGTTGGATTAATTTGCTGAATTGTCCCATATGGTTAGAACATTTGGTTCTTTTAAAAAAAGGAATTGTCTGTGTCTGTGGACTATAAATAGAACCAAAAACCCCAATCTTTTTCTGCATAAGAACAGAATATTACTCAATTATTTCATCAGATAGAGGTGTTATATTCCTTTAAAGTAATTTTTATAATAATAGATATGAAGACTCCCCAAGATGTCCAGATGTAAATGATCAGTATTTTAATAATCTAAATAAGGACTGCTGTAAAAGGGTCATGAATCCAAAAGGTAAATTGTAAACTCAGATTACTGTTTTTTTCATTATAATAAATTTAACTATTTTAGAAAAAGAAAGTTCTTTCATTATATGTAACATGTGAAAGTTACTAATTCAAGGTAGCAATGAGTCTAAAAAGTATAAAATACTTAAATGAATAAAAATTTATTTGTGATGAGAGAGACACTTGACTCATGGGTAAACATTTTCTACCATTGCTTATTCTAAGTTATTCAGTTTTCATACTTCTGTACGAAATGTGTTATGTCTTATCAGATACAGTGATGACTACAGGTAAAAGTGAAAGCAGAAGAATGCAAATGACTACCCTGATCTTGTTAAGCATCATCTTTTTCAATGTCAGTATTAACTCTTCCACCTCAAAATTGAGCTAGTGATCTTTTCTTAAACACAATTTCTCAGCTACTTTTATGGTTTTTTTATATTTTAGAAACTTCAAGACATCTGAAAATTTTACCAGGTAATTGACGTGATGTGCTATGTATTTAATACAATACAAAATAAAAATGTATGTTCTGAGAGTCCAACAGATGTAAAAAAAGTTTTACTACGTAATCTTAATAGGTATCTTTTGTATCCATATAAAATAGTGTCGTGGTTTGGCCGCAGATGGGAACAAAGGACCACGTGGCAGCCTCGGGGAAAATTGAAATTGAAACTCGTGGGTTGAGACAAA
>BJBW01001396.1:1096-28160 GCA_004320125.1 Scolopax mira
TTCCTTCCTTCCTTCCTTCCTTCCTTCCTTCCTCTCTCTATCTCTGTCCTTCCATCCTTCCTTTTTTCTCTTTACCCACCTCCAAAGGACATGCAAGGACATGGAAAAGCAGAGTTTCTGCCAGCTGCTTAGCTGAGAAAGAGGTAGGTATTTCTGTATATCCATATCAGCTTGTTCCCACCACTACCACCTCCTCCAGTGATAAACTATTGAAGATATGAATGCTGATGCAGGCTTCCTTCTCCTCCTCAGACAAACAGAATCTCTCATAATTATGCAACTGCTCATGCCTGATGTACTGAATTTATGCCTCAGTATTTAATCCTGCTTTTGATTATCTGATGCCTGGCATTCTTTATCAATATACACATATATGTGTGTGTGTGTGTCTATATAGATATATACATATATATATATATATATATAGAGAGAGAGAGAGAGAGAGAGACTGTTCCTGGTTCCTGGCTCTCTTTCAGTTTAGGAATTCATAAACGGCAGGATCAACAACTGCATAGCTTATCTCTTCTTATAAAAGAAGACATAAGGAGAGAGAGAGAGAGAAGGGAAAATAGAAAAGAAACGGTAGCTCTGTAATACATGCATTCAAATACTTGATTAATTCTCTCCTAGGAATAAATTTTGTTCTGTGAGCTCTGCTGCTAGTAAATTACCTTCTGATCTATTTGTAATATTTGCTAGAAAATATTTTCTTCTTCATTAAACATCAAATCCGAATCCCTATGTTTTGTTGACCATTCTGATGAACACTTAAAAATGCTACAAACTCAAACATCATTGCTCACCTCCGTGATTCATTTCTTAACTCTGTGTTTGGAATTAGGAGTATCATACAATATCAGTTACATACAATGTCTACTAAGTGGCCTGTTCTCACCTGGCTGTAATATGATGTGTCATCTCTTCTGATATGTCCTTAATTAACAAATATTTAGTCTTCTTCAAATTTAACACACTGACTCATAACCCAAACAAATTCTCTAAATAAAGAAAATCTTTGAATTTTTACGTTTTTTATCCTTTGCTATTGTTTTCATTGCAACAAGGAAAAGAGTAAGCTCATTCTCAAAATGAGGTTAATAATCTTACAAAATAGCTCAACAGGCTCTGGGTAACACTGAGATTACCTGAGTATCATCCAATTGAAACAATCAGTGAAAGAGATAACATAGGTGAATGAAGATATGAATAGTTAGGTTAAAACAAAAGACAGATACTTAAAGGGTTGCACAGTCTTTCTCCATAGGATTTTTTTCTTTCCATAATAACATCATCTTGGACATTTTTTAATATTGCATTTAATACTGATAAAAATAAAGTGTTCTTCTTTTATCAATGACTTTACAGTTGACAATGTGAAGTGTGTCATGATGATATTAACCTGTTCTGGCTCTGTATCACAAGCACTAGTGACTGAGAATGAGCTGTTCAATTTTAACATTATTTTCTATAGTCTGAATAACTTTCACTGATTATAAGTCTCTGCCCATAGAACATCATCTCTAAATGAGCATGGAAGGAGACTGGATATCTCATTTTCCTGAGGAACTGCAAATTTAATGAAGGGACTGTCCATATTAAACCATATTCAGTATTGTAACTGTCCAATTAGATTAAGCATTAGGGTGGGTTGAAGGAGGAGGGAGCCAAACTCTTTTCAGTAGTTGCCAGTGAGAGGATGAGGGGCAATGGGCTCAGGCTGGAACATAGGATGTTCCACTCAAATATGAGAAAAAACTGCTTCACAGTGAGGGTGCCCTGGAGCAGGTTGCCCAGGGAGGCCGTGGAGTCCCCTTCTTTGGAGATTTTCAAGACCCGCCTGGATGCAGTTGTGACTGACATCCTCTAGCTATGGACAATCCTGCTTCGAAGAGGGAGTTGGACTAGATGATCTCTACGGTCCCTTCCAACTCTAAAAATTCAGTGAAATTCAGTGAAATTGTTGTAAGAATAGTTCTATGACTTTTAGAGGTAGTCCTCTGCACTAATTGAGCTGGGAGATGAATCTATATCAAACAGTACCAAAAACCCAAACGGAGACACCTGTACAAGTCTAAAGTCTGTTCATGAAAATAGTCCTTCTTTGGGCAGTTCAGGCCAATTCTCTTAATCTGGTTTATCACATTCCAGCGGAGTATCAGATAAGGAAAGAGGTGATTACTGAAGGGTCAGATATTCCTTTATTTCTTTTTCTTTCATTCTCTTTTTCTTTCTTTTTTGCTTGCCTGTTTTTATTTTTTTCTATCCTTCTCAGACTATCTCAGTTTTTTCTATCTCAGCTTCTCTTTTTCATGCTTTCACTTACTTTCTTTCTTTCTTTCTTTCTTTCTTTCTTTCTTTCTTTCTTTCTTTCTTTCTTTTTCTTTTTTCTTTCCTTCTTTCCTTCTTTCCCTCTTTCCCTCTTTCTGTCTCTTTTTCTCCCTTCCTACCGTTCTACCTTCCTTCCTTTGAAAGCAAAATAAAACACTTTAAAAAAATGGTTTGGTACAGTGCACAAATTTGGCACTACACCCTCCCCTTTCCAAAGAGATTTGATCTGAGAAGGCAGACCAAGCAGACATTATGCATACATGCACTTTAATGGTTTTTTGGTGTTATACAAACAGAAAAAAAAATCCTTTCCTACTTATAATTTGGAAAGATTAGAATATTCAAAACCAGACTAATCCTCTTATGCTTATATTTAGTGCTGCGTTAATGGCTGTTCATGATCATTTTGGGAGGGCTCTGTAGTGTTACTTTTCTAGCTTTACACTGAATTTGACAAAGTGCTCACTGACCTCTCCATTTCACTTTAATTGTCTCTTATTCTCATCAATGTCAGTTGATGACACTGCCATCAACTTGATTGGCTAAGTAACCTTCAACACCTTCAGGAAAACAGCATCTACTCTTCTCCATTGCCTCTTCACACATACTTTTCTAGCGGTAAAGCTGGTTCCTGACTAGACAGACATGACAAAGTGCAGGTTTCACCCACATATGCTGAATATGTTTCTCTCTCATTCCACAGCTTTCAGGTGAAATGAGAAGGAAGCACACATTCTCCAGAAACATTAAAATCTAAATTCCCCTGAAATAAACATCTTCCAAATAAGAGGTCAGAATATTTGAAGAAAAAAGCACCTATCATATTTTCCTAAAGTTTCCTTGCAAAGTCGAAAGTTGACTATGATCTGTAGGCTGAGTGTGCTACTTGTTAGCAGATATAAAAATACTTTAATTTATCTATCCAGTGCTTTAGCTCTGGCAGTCATAGTGGATATCTTAGACAGCTGCTCATAAACCGAAGGCTAAGGATAACAAAGATTTAAAATGAAATATAATCTTTCTTTAGACCTATTGGGGTCTTTTTGTCTGTTCACCAACTGTTCAAGAAGTGACTGTGCTACAGGAAAACCAGGCATTGTAGAGGATTTAGAATATTTTACTATAGTCTGCTTGATATCTTACTAGGAAAAGATTGTCTATAACAATAGCTCACATTTGCTCATGACTATTTAAAGTCAGTTGAAAGCCCGCTGGGTTCCTCAGTGGCTGAATTGTCATTCGCTTATAATTTTGAATTTGATGATGTCATACAACCTTTTGAGAGAGGCTGAGAAATTATCATGTATGCCATAATTCTGTTTAGCAAAGCAATCAACTCTCCCTTAACATCCAGATAAGGAAATACTTTTGCTTCTGATTTGCTTAAGCCAGACCAGCATGCAGTGGACTAAACATTTCAACGGCAGTTGCTCTTAACCTTTCGTGTTTCAGTGCTTTGCTTCTATCATCCTTTTCAACCAAACTTAAAAGTTCCTGCTTACACCATTGCCACTCACAGAGCATTTGCTGGCCAGTCCCAGGACAGGTTTGATATACAGCACTTCAGCCAGAATCAGTTTTGCCCTTCATGAGTACCATCTTTTCCAATTAGGCTGCAATTCTTTTGAGAATTTGTGTACACATAGAAAGAAACATGCACACACACCCACACACATGATAACCACAGATTTACAGCACCGCAGAGCTGTATCTCATCTCAGGAGATAGCATTCTCCCTCTTCTGCTCTGAGCAGGATCAGTTACAGCAGGTTGCTCAGAAAGGGGTATGTCCAGGCAAGTTTGAATATGTCTGAGAATGGGGGCTCCATAACTTCTCTGGGACGCTCGTGCCAGAGTTTGACTCTACTATCAAAGTAAAGAAGTTTTCTTATGTTTGAATGGAATTGCCTTTTTTTTTTCAATTTATGCCCATTACTTCTCATGTTGTCACTAAACCCTACTGCTCGGAGCCCGGTTCTCCTAAACCCATATTTATACACATGTGTAAGATTTCCCTGACTTCATTCTTCTCCAAAGTCACACTCTCAGTACTCTCAGCCTTTCTTCACAGGATGGAGCTCCAGTCCATTCATCATCTTTGTGATGCTCTGCTGGACCCACTCCAGTACGTTCTATCTCTCTTGTAATGGGAAGCCTAGATTTGAACACAAGACCTGGGTGTGTCTTACCAGCCAAAGTAGAGAATAGGAATCAAGTCCCCTTAGCTGTGGTGATGGTCTTCCTAGTGCAACCCAGGAGGCTGTTGGCCTTCTTTGTTTCAAGGGCACAGTGCTTGCTCATTATGAACTTGGTGTCCATCAGGTGCTACATCCCCTTCCTAGGGATTTAGGTGAAGCATGTTTCCCTGTAGTTCCTTGGATCCTCCTTCTTGTCTTTTTGCTTTGCAGATGGATCACAGCCATGATCAATGATCCATCCTCTTCAATCATGTCTTTCAGCCACTACGTATTTTCAGTTTTCAGTATCATCTATGTCTATGAAGAGCCTATGAATATTGCATGTAAACAGGGAATAATAATGTCTTGTCTGAAAAAACAGAGTCTGGGTAGAGTCAAACTCCTATATTTCCTCTATTGTAGCTCCTTTTTCTAACATCTTTCTTGTCTTTGCTACTTCTAGTGCTAGAATTCCTATTTTAACAATAGGAGTTCCTATTTTCAAATTTCTTTCAAGCTCTGATTGCTTAAATATGCTATATTGCTGACACTACAACACATTCCACAGACACAAATAAACTATTCTGTAGTGAAGAACAAGAAACAAAATCCTCAAAATTACTTACAGAAGAGATATCAGATATCTAGCTGCTGTCTGGTGGGAATTTAAATAGATATAGAGTCAAAAACTCCCAGACAAGAAATTAGAATCCAAAGCCAGAATTGCTTACTTTCCAACATATATTACTAATACAAATTTTAAAGACATTACAGGTTTTTATCAGATTCTATGCAACCACGCTCCCCAACCTACAAGACATGCTTTAAGCCTGCAAGTCACATGAATCTTTTAAATATTAAGACAGGAAGAGTTAAAGCAATATTTAAAGGTTGCTTTAATATCCAATGCATCAGAGTAGGTCCTTTTGTTTGTGTTTTCATGACTGAAAGTTCAGTATCAGATCAGGTCCATTGAATATTTTAGATTTAATTCTTCAGAAGACAGTTCATTAGATCAACAAAACATGCAGATTTTTCCTAGTTACACAATTTGAATCTAATCTACTGATTTGAATCTAATGCATGCAAAGAAAAAAAAATAAGGAAATATGTCCTAGGCGTCCTCTATAACCCTTTTTCTGCTTATGGTATTGTTCATAATCATCACTGCATGAACTCCAGGATGAGACCTCTCCAACTTTTTACATTAAGGGATAAAGCTTCAATTATAATGTTGAGCTGAAGAGAGTTTGATTTACCAGTGTTAAAGTTGCTGTGGCTGTGTGACCTAGAAATAAATGTGATTACAAAAATATATCTCTCTGAAAACTTAAGGATAAATTAAAGCAGTGTTTGATTGCCAAAGTATGCTTGAAAGACTTTGAACTAAACCCCACATCATATTAGAAAATGTAGAATCTGAATGACCAATGGAAGTGGGTGGGCTGTTGACCTGAATTAATACCAGTTGAAGTCAAGTCAATAAAATGGTTTCCAGTCACATCAAAAGAATTACTACTAACTTTAAAACATTAATTTCCATGCCATAACATTATTAATAATTTGAAAGCTTTATTTCCCTACTAATACTTGGAAAACTGCAATTTTCCCTACCAGAAAATGTAGGCTTTTGTTAGAAAGATGACCTTTTGAAGACAAGAACAAGTTGAGGGTGGGGAGGTTTCTATGAAGAGGTGCTAACTGCAGAACAATGTGTGTCTCTGGCACCTCAAAGAGAAGGAAATTTTAAGCACAGAGGAATCTTATACATTTTATACACATTATACATACTATACATAAAATTTAAATTTAAAAAAAAATACATAAAAAAGAGTTCAGTAGACCAAGGAATAGTGCACAGGTATATCCAAGAAAAATGACTGGCAAATACAATAAAAAAGTGGCATCTACAGGCTCATCATTGAAAGTTTTGCTAGACTAATGGGGGGAAACAGGTGTCTAGACCTGAAATAGTAGAGCAAAGTGAACTGCTGTGTAGAAACCAGTAACTGGCAGATTTAAACTACTGACCTGGATCCTCCTTCTTGCCCATCTCAAAGCTAAGAGTAACATTAAGTTTCTTCCAATTCTGAGAAACCTTCCCCAATCTCCACAGTCTCTCATAGGTGATTGAGTGTTCTCAAAAAAACATGGGACACCTTCCTCAGTGATTGTGGATGCATCCCATGAAGACACATGGACCGTGTGCAATCACTTTGTTTAAACGTTAGTTTGTATAAACTAGTCTGATCCTTCTCCAACTGCGGAGAAGTTTCCAGTGTGTCAAACTTCCCTGGTCATTAGACTGAGATGAAGAAGGGACTGAGTACCTTGGCGTTTTATTTTTCCTTTATGCCTAGGTCTCCAGAATCATTCAGTAGTACCCCACATATTCCCTGTGGAAGAGCAGCTGTTGCTGATGTACCTGTATAAATCTTTCTTGTTGTCCATTACATCTCTCACCAGATTTTATTCAAGGCAGGCTTTGTCTTTTCTTGACACCACACCTGCACACTCAGTCTCTCTGTATTCTTCCCAGGTCACCTTTCTCCCTTTATATATTTTCTTGGGAGCTACTTGTACATCCATACATCCTTTTTTCACCTTTGTTTGATTTCTGAAATATGGGAGTGAAACATTCTTGAGCCTGAAGTAGGTGAACCTTGAAAAATCAATGAGGTCTAACAGATGTCATCTACCTTGACTTGTGAAAAGTATTTGACACTGTCCCAAGGGACACCCTTGTCTCTAAATTGGATACATGGATTTCATGGATGGACCACTCAGTGATTACAGAATTGTCTGGATGGTCACACTCAAAGAGTTGTGGTCAATGGCTCAGTGTCCAAGATGAGAACACTGATTAGTGGTGTTCATCCCAGGGGTTGGTTTTGGGACTGGTGCTCTTCAACATCTTTGTCAGTGACATGGGCAGTGGGATTGAAGGCAACCTCTGCAAGTTTGCTGATGGCAACAAGCTGTGTGGTGCAGTCAACATGGGAGGGAAGGGATGCCATCCAGAGAGACAGGCTTGAAAGATGGACCCATGTTAACCTCATGAAGTTCAACAAGGCCAAGAGCAATGTCCCATATGTGGGTCTGGGCAATCCTAAGCACAATAGAGGCTGGGTGGAGAATGGAGCCCTGTGGAGAAGGACTTGGGGGCATTGATTGATGAGAAGCTCAACATGACCCAGCGTGGTATCCTTGGCTGGATACCAAATGCTCATCAAGCTGCTCTATCATTCTGCTCCTCAGCAGGACAGAGCAGGGAGAAAATAAGATGGAAAAAACCCTCATGGGTCAGGATAATAAGGTAAAAATGAAAGCCACTCCCAGAAGCAAAGGAAAACAAGATATTTTATTCTCTACTTCCCATTAGCAAATGATGTCCAACCACTTCTCAGGAAGCAGGGCTTCAGTACCTATAGCTGTTTGTCTGGAAGACAAATGTCATAAATGAAAAATACTCACCCTTCCTCCTCCCTTCTTTTAGCTTTTAGTGCTGTGCAGAGCTTAGATGGTATGAAATAGCCATGTGATCAGTTTAGGTCAGCTGTCCTGGCTATGTCCCCTTCCAGGTTCTTGCCCATCCCCAGTCTACTGATGAGGGGTGGAATTTTGGAGAGACAGTTTTGATGCTGTGCGAGCCCTGCTCAGCAGTAACCAAAACGCTGGTGTGTTATCAAAACATTTCTAGATACCAATACAAAGCACAGGACTGTGAGGGCTGCTATGGGGAAAAATAACTCTATTTCAGTAAGATCAAATACACCTGACAAAGTGCGCTTCCAACCTAGAAAGCCAACCATATCCTGAGCTGCACCAAAAGAAGTGTGACCAGCATGTAGAGAGAGGTAATTCTGTCTGTCTGCTCCACTATGGTGAGATCCTGCTTGGAGTACTGAATTTAGGGCCCCCAACATAAGAAGAACATGAGTCTGTTGGAGTGAGTTCAGAGTAGGGCCATAAAGATTACCAGAGGGCTGGAGCACCTCTCCTATGAAAACAGGCTAAGAGAGTTGGATTGTTCAGCCTGGAGAAATCTCCAGGGAGACCTTACAGCAGCCTTTCAGTATTTAAAGGCTGCCTACAAGAAAGTTGAAGAGGGACTTTACAAGGCCATGTGATGATAGGATGAAGCATAATGGCTTTAAACTGAAAAAGGATAGATTTAGACTAGATATTAGGAAGAAATTATTTACTGTAAGGGTGAAGAGACACTGGAACAGGTTGTCCAAAAATGTTGTGCCTGTCCCATCCCTGGAGGTGTTCAAGGCCAGGCTGGACACAGAGATTTAAGGAACCTAGTCAAACATAAGGTGTCCCTTCCCATGGCAGGGGAGTTGGAACTAAATGATCTTTAAGGTCCCTTCCAACCCAAGCCATTCTATGGGTCTGTTTCTATGATTTCTATGGTTCTATTATTCCATTTCCCAAGCAGGTCCTTGAAGAGGCCAAAGACTGCTCTCTTGAAGTTTGGGGCTGCGGTCTTTCCTTTGCCTTGCTGCCTCCTCTCAAAATCCTGAATTCCACCGTATCGTGGTCATTTCAGTCAAGGTTGCCTTTGACCTTCACACCCCCGGTGACTCATTACTTGTTTCTGAGCATGAGGTTCAGCAGAGCACCTCTTCTCATTGGGTCATCTACCTTTTGGTCATTGATGATCTCTAGGAACCTCACTTTTTATTTCCTGCTGTGCTCTTTCTCCAACTCATACCATGGTAGTTGAAGTAATTTATGAAAAATATGGCCTTTGAATATAAGTCACTTCTAGCTTTATCTACTTGGCCTATAACAGACATCCACTATGTCATCCATACCATTCTCCTCTTTAATCCTTAGTCATAAGCTCTCAGTTGGCTCATTATTTATCCTCAGGCAGACCTCTGTGTTTTCCAGCTGCTCTTTCACATAAAGGGCATCTCCCTCTCCTTGTTCTCCTATCTTGTACTTCCTGAATAGCCTGTATCTCTCTACTGCAGCACTCCAATTATGTAAGACATTTCACTACACCTCTGTGGTGATACCAACAGGATCATAGCACTGCAAATAAATACAGATGTCAAATTTTTCATATTCTCAAATTTCTCATATTTATTCTCCATGCTGCATACCTTGCTATACAAGCACTATAGAGAGGCACTCTGGCATGCCTATTTCCCACAAAATGTCAGGTTGTTGGGTTTTTTTCTGTAATTGTGCTTTGTAGGCATTTTCTTGCTTACATACAAATGCTTGAGGTGATGCTGTTTAACACCTGTTTTATTGATTTTGTATTCCTTTTTGTTCACCTCATCTTTGCTTGTCAACTGTGTTTGTCTCTCCCTCACAGGTGTTAACTTTATCCCTCCCATGTCAATCTTAATTAAAGCCTTTCTTATTCGTTTAGTTTTACTGGCAAAGATAACTTCACCCTGCTTATTGAAATGGATCCCATCTCTCTCAAGTAGATATTGATCCTTGAAGAGGCTCCTGTGGTCATAGAAACCAAAATCGTGTTGCTGAAACCAGCTACGTAACCAACTGTTGATTTACAGTACCTGTGCTCTTTTCTCTACACTTTTTCCCCTCACCAGCAGTATTGTGGAAAAGACCCCCTCACACCCATTCCCCTAACTGTCACAACCAGTCATTTTTTATATACTCCAGGTTGTCCCTTGATGTCCACATGTCAGAAGGACTTGCCAGAAGTCCTGTACTTCTTACCTTTCTGGCAGCAGCGGGTGCCTTGAAATTCCTCAAAGGGTTCCCAGGAATGTCCCACACCAGTGATGTTCCTAGTTGATTTGAAAGATCTTGAAACAAGATCAATGAAATGTTGCACAAACTCCTGTGTTTGTTGGCTGTTTCTGTTAGTAGTTGGGGGGGGGGAAGGCACAAAATGAAAACACTCCCTGATCAAAACTCTTTTGACACTTCTATTTGATATCCCCTACTCTGACCTTTCCATGCCTTCCCCCCCCTTCCTCCTAACCTCAAAACACCCTTCTGCTCATTTATCCTAGAGGTGAGTGGGTATCCAAAGGGTGCTCCTTGCCTCCTCTTTATGGGATTCCTACCTTCAAGCCATCCAATTCACTCTTCTCCCTTTTCAGGCCAACTGGAACAACTCTCATAAAATCTAATTACAATATCCGTGGAAGCTAGAAACTCTTACTCACTACTAGTGTGAAAGAGAGCCTTTTCTACACAGAAGATTATAATTATAGTTTTAATTTTAATACATGTGTTTCTGCCTGTCATAAACTCCCTCAGGAGTTCAGAGGATCAGGAATAGCTTTCCAACTTTCCTATGTGTAAGAGGGCTTTCCTGGCTCTCACTGCTAACCACCTCTCACTTCTAACTGATTACACCAACTCCTACATTAGCCCTTGGAGTTGAATGGGCTAAAGTGCATCCATAACAGACAGCACATTAGTGGGAAATAAAACAAACAAACTAACTAAAAAACACACACAAAAAAGCAATAAACAACCACAAAAAGTGAAAAAATGAAGGAGAAAACCAGTATGCATTTGTTGGACTTCCACCACCATAAGACGTTCCTGATCTCTGACATCAACAATGTCCTTGATCCTTGAACCAACATGATTCTCAGGCTCCATTTCCCCCCAAATAGCCCATCCTGATGATTCATGTGCTTTAAGACCACTCAAAAATAACAGTCATTTTGTCTCTCTTTTATCCCCACTACAAACCTATTTACTTCTACCTAGTTGAGGAATTCAGTTTATAAACTGACATTCAAAAACATTCAAAATGGAGGACTAACAAATCTCTTTGGTAAGGTAAATGTTGCTGTGGTAAAACAGATGGCATTGTTATGTTTCCCAGCTTATTAATAACTCTGATTCAGTCAAGAATGAAACAACTATCTTACCTTCCATAAACACCCACCAAAAAACTTAGTGACAGTAAATCTGCTTATTGATTTGTATCCTATTTATAAATGCTTATATCAACCTATATGCTAATAAACACATACTGAAGTTCTCCCATTGGAAAAGTTGCATAGTTTATATGCTGATTGTGATTAGGGTAAGATACTTTTATATAATGATGGCCAATGTGTACCAAACTCCTTATATCCAAATTCTCACTTCATCTTCCCTACCAAGACTATCTTCTAAGGACACAATAACAGTTCCTGGGTCAAGGTTTTTCACAAATGTTAGCTTCCTTTATTATTTAAAAACTGTTCTTATGGTATTTGTTCATATTATAGTTGCCAACATCCTTTTTACTCTGAATGAGATTCAACCTGTTGATGCCATTGGCTTATTTTGTACTTCACGCTTCTGCACGACGTTTGCTATAACATCATCTTTTGTAATCAGGTCAAGTAACTGTAGAAAATTTCCTTTATTGACTGATTCTATAGACTCATCATGGCCTCTTGGTGCTAATACTTTCTCTCCTGGCACAAAAGATAATTACTTCTATTTCTGTCCTAAAATAACATATTTAATTGACAGTCATTTTCTGAAGATGCCCATTAGTTCAATGACACCTCAGTTTCCGTGTGACAGGGTTTGAGTGTATAATTTATTTATCCTTGAAACCACAGTCCAGTGCTAAAATCTGATGAATAGTAAAGCACAATTTTCTGTTCTTTTTTTCAGAGTGTTTTAAGACAAGCTAAAGAATGCTATATAATTTTACCACAGTAGAGGAGCTGGGAGGACAGACATACTCACACTGATAGTTGTGAATACCATAAATGATATTCATGGCTTTTTCAGTGGTTTCAGAAGGACAGGGAAATTTGAAATCCCGCATAGCATAATATGTGAAAAGTAGGGGGAGATAAGCTTCCCTGCAGATGCCCCAATTTATGCACAGAGAACACCACTCTCTCACAAGTTCACAGTTCTTGCAATTTTGTAGTTATTATAAGGTAACTATTTAGACTGAGTTGAAGCTTTTACATTGTGTTGCCTTGGAGATTCTGCCTCCAAGAAAAAAAAATACAAAAAAGAAAAACACCTGCTAAGAATTATAGACTGTATGCAACTTCATTCGTTCTTCCAGAAACTTCCTGCACAATTTTATACAAACTTTTTGGTTTTTTCCAACCCATTCCTTAGTCTGTAAGGACACCTGAGTTGCTTTGGTTTTGTTTTTAAATACAGAGTTTGCTGTTTGTGTTATTTGTTTTTTTTTTCAATGAAGTTGAATTCTCTCTGTTTTCTATGATAGATTTATTGTACTTAAAAATTCAATAAATCCAGAAATGAAAGCAAAATTTCAAAGTACACCTTGAAATGATAAAAAATTTGGCATTATATGTCCATACTTTTGCTGTTTATTGTAATTTTATTGGAAGAGTTATGATCAAGATGATGTACTGGATAAGTGGGTCCTGCCTAAAATGACAGAAGACACAAGCACATACACACTGATTGGCAGTTTCATTTTAATTTTTGCAATGCATAATGAAACTGAATAGATATTTTATTTTCCCATATCATCGAGCCTCAATAAGAGACAAAACAAACTAATGTGAAATAGCAATTTCTATTGGTTGCCTGACTTGCACTTAAAAATAAACATATTTCTGTAAGGATAAAAGAAAGTTTCCTAATTTTTGATTGTGGATTTATCTAATGATTTTCATGTTATTGTGTGTGAAGGAAATGAGATGAGACTTTGGAAAGGATCTTTAGGCAGTAAAAAAGTAAGCTTTATTAAGGGATGGTCAAAACTCTATTTTAGACCCTGAAACTGGACAGCACTTCATACTGGCAAATTACATTAAAAATTAATGCTGCAGTCTGAGAACAGTAATGATTAACATCTTTTCTTCTTCTTTACAACTAGAACTGCAATGAATGTTGGCATAGGCAGGCTAACAACTATATGTGAGGTTTGGACATCTCTTTAACTTTCAGCCAATGACCCAGAGGTGATAGAAAAGCTGTAAGCAGTATTCTTAACTTTGTAAGACCTCTGCCTTTCTTGTAAGTTGAAAGTCCATGGGGAATGCACAGAAGCTCATATTGTAAAGGATTGCTAGTACACCTTTGCAAGGTCAACTGAAAACAAATTTCTAGCTGTCTGTGGAAGGCTTATTAACAAGACCTGTTCTGGACCAAAAAAAAAAAAAAAAAAGCCAAATTAATGTTTTTTAATAAAATAGTGACAGGCCAGACCTCTTATTTCACATCCTTTGTGTCCTTGAATGCCAGAAATAATGCCTGTACAAGCAGCTGGTAATCCTCCAACAGTAATAACAAATAGCACTGGACAGGAAATGTTCTTCCTGCCTGCATAAAAGGTCATTGATACTTTCTGTCAGAACCATGTGACATGACTGAGGTGACAGAATAACTAGTAATGAAAAGTAGCTTTTTTCTGAACCATTTAAGAAGATGTTGCTGGACAACTCGTCCTTTTCTACAGCCATTCAAAGATGGGGTGTCTCAGAGGACTGAAGCTTGTTATTTCCTTTGATATCTTTGTGAAAGGAGAAATCATACAATGCAAGGTGGAATGTCATCATGCTTCAATGATACCCATTTGTAAGTTTTACTTTCTGCAACTACAGGCAGACACTGTTTGCTGTCTCCACAATTGCCATAACTGATATGGGTGTAAGACAGCAGGTTGTGCTTTATTGGATTAAGAAAGAGGGGGAATGCTGAAAAGAGGAGTGCTTCAGAAAATCTTGGAGAAGAGTGGACTAGGCCCTCAGCTGAAGATGCTTCAGAAGTATTCCCAGTTTGCTTTCTAACCTCTGTCATTCTTAATGGCTCTTGGAAGAAAATATAACCTCAGATTTTTTTTCACTATTTCACCTTCTTTGTGCAGAGATTGAGATCATTTTGTCTGACAGAAACATGGTCTTGAACACGCGTGCCACTGTGATGTGTGCCAGTCTTGCCCTTTGTGTCTCACCAAGTTCTGCCAGAAACCTAGAGCAATGAAAATATTACTGTTAATCTGACAAAGTAAACAAAGTTAGACTACCATTACAAGACCTGTTGTGTTCTTGCCTAGTTTTCCATCAATTACAAAACTTGCATTAAAGATACTCTAATTTGAATACATACAATTTAGGATCATGTAATTTTTAAGACAAACTGGAGAGAATCAGTCAATTTGTCCCAAGCAATGCTGTACAGCTGACCCACTCAGGTTTTCAGGGAGCATACACATATAACTAAATAAATATATGAACTGAAATCTGTCCTGGAAGACTTCTTAATTCTTATGCATATGTTCATTTTCTCCAACACAAGCTATTCTTGTCTTGTCAAGAGAGAACAGTAGGTTAAAGATGTGCACTTCTCCCTGTTGTTGAAGGAGTAACAGGTTAGGACAACCACTGATAGCAGAAAAAGTGGAAGCAAGGCACTCTTGATGGCTTTGATGGCTGTTGATTTTTGAACTGCCAATGTGTACTGCCTGTGGGAATTTACATGACTTCTGATGACACTGATTAAAGATTTCCTAAAGAAAAGCTATTTCACATCAATAGCACTGTAATGAGTAGAGTAATGCCCAATGTTTATCTCTCTCTGGAAGTTTAAGTATACAACTTCAAAACACTCCTGAGCTCACACTTGCAATATTACAGAAATGCTGCTTAGTTTTCCAATGAAAGTAAAACAGTGAACGTATGAAAAACTCTATGGAGCTAACCTTTGTATACGAAACAGGTTCCTGAATCACCCTGATAAATGTTTCATTACACTATCAAATGCATACAGTGAAGGATGGAGAACATAATTATCAGCATGACGGCAGCTTTGGAAGAAACATGCAACATTACAGAGGATTAAAAAAATGTGAGTAGTATTTGTTGTGTCACATACTTTGATCTGAGCTCTTAACCTACTGCAGAGGTGATCTCTGGCAATCTACAGCATTAACAGAGGTTAAGAATATCTGGGTAACTAATAAGGTTAAAAAGACTATCTGGGTAATATTATGTTTATTTTTCAACAATATGACAACAGTTTTTTTAAGTAGAAAACTTTTTAAGAGACAGTCTCTAAATTATAATTTATTGAAAACAATATTTTATCTCAAAACCTACAGTTGCTCTGAGAAGTTGTTCCAATGACAAGACTTTTAGCCCTCAAAGAAGCAGATAATTTCCGTCTTTTACTACTATTGAGTATTTGGTCATTTGGGAATGAACACTCTTTGTTATTTCTGAAGTTTGACAGAGCCCTGGAGATCAGTATATTGGGATATGTTAGTTCAACAACTGCTCACTATTCAGCTGGCACCATCCATTTCTGTATACCAACAGCTGATGACAGGCCATCAAGAGGATTGAGGATTAAAATACTTTTCACTACCTTGCTTTTGGTTGTTTTTTTCCATTACTGAAGGGTTTATCAAATTAAGTCCTATATATTAGAAAAGTTTTCCTTATTTCTTCTAGTGGTCTGTTTAGAATCACAGAATCATAGAATAATGAAAAGTGGGGGGAATCTCAAACCTGACTGGAAATAAATCATTAGTCCTTATTACATTAATAAAACATACATCTACAGTTTTGATTTTAACCACATAATTTTTAGTGATAATACAAAATGGGTGACTGAGGTGCAGAGATGGACCTTTCCTCCCAACCTGTTCAATACAAACCCAAACATATAATTACATTTAATATGTGTATCAAATATTCTGAGAGAATGCATGTTGCACAATCTGCTTCTTCTTCCTCAGTGATGCCTCAAATAAGATTTATGATCACCTATTTTTCCCTGCTTCTGGAAACAAATGAAACATGAATCATGACCCAGACACAAATTAAAAATTCAAAATGTATGCAGTTATCTCCAAGTATCAAGACTTCTGTATCCTTACAATAAGGAGGTCTTTCATAATATACAGGGTTAATTTTGGAAAGAGGTCAGAGCTCATCCTTAGGTAACTAATGTTTAGGTAAATATCTTATCTGCAAACATTGCAAAGATTAGATTATGTGGTGGGAAAACTTGTACCAATAGCATTTGTACCAATAGCATACCTCACTGTGGTCATCAGATCATTTACCCCATTAAAGAAAAACTTCCGGTAAGATGCTTAAAGGTTAGTTATTAGCTGGAGTAGGAATGCTTACACCAATGGAAACCTAGTGGTTCTGATTAAAGAAGGAGACTTGCAGTGAAGGTAAGTATCAAACTTAATCCTTAAATTGTAACATTAGCGTATTTGATAACAGTAGCTGAAGCCAGTCTTCCTTACTTCAAATAAATACTCAGTACAGATATTACATTAGAATTAAAGAAAATAGAGTCGTTATTATTATTGTTATTCATTCACATTGCATAGCTTCACTTATATCTGACTAGTTCTAGTCTAAATTCTATTGTGATGTGAGATGAGACTATCAGTAATTATTCCTATGTATTGAGTAGTAGACTAGTCACAAGAACAAAAAAATCAGTATTAATGGCTGGAACACAAGTTCAGCCTATCCCTGAACAGGTCTTATTAAAACAGCATTTTATTTGTTTTTCTTTTTCTAATTTTTTTTTTAAAAGCAAGACAAATTTCTTTCTGCACCAACACTCCCTCATTTAATAACATTCACATAACATATACCTGTCTTTGAAAAAGTGTATGTGGGCCTTTAATTCAGCACATTCAAATGAAAAGTACTAGGTCCTGGGTGTCTGCATTACACTGATGACTTCATTTAAACATCACAAACTTAATTTTCTTCTGCTCTAGACATTGCGACAAATAAGACCATACTTGTAATTGATTTTGAGTTCTGTCTGCCAAACTGAGAAAGAAAATAAAATTAAAATGTACTAATTTAATCTTCTTTGCCACGCCAAAAATTAAGAAATTTTCTTAAAATTCACTGGTGATAGAAAGTAAAGCATTCACAGTCTGCTGATATATTCTGCTAAAAGTTTTGCTGTTCTTTTACAGACAAGAAGAATCTTCAAGAAAGTAAAGAATTTTAAAAAAACATATAGGAAAAAATTCACATATGAATAAAAATCTCTTTCTAAAGAAAAAATCTGAGCTAGAGACCAAGCATGTGAAATTTCTGCCTGATATTTTTGTTTTAGCAAAAGACATCAATAATCTATCAGTAGCATGTTTTTACTGATCTAAAGCATTGCATTTACCAGTGGTTTCTTTTTTTTTTTCCCCATGGAAAAATTATAAAAGCAATCACAGCTACTCATCCTACTCTCATGCATGTTGAAGTTGGGGGGGGGGGGTTGGTGGTGCCCCTTTTCAAATCTACATACAATTTTGAACAATAGAATATGACATAAGAGAATATTATTGGTGTTTACAAAAAAGATTGAAAAATAATAGCTCTAGAGTAAAGCTGGAAGACGTATTTTTCCTGTAATTGTCTGTCACTCCTGATGGCCTCTTTCTTAAGACTGCCTTATTGTAATTCTTCAGAGAAATTCAGAGATTTGTTTATATGTATTTTGCTCAGCTCTCTATGGTGTTCTATAATCCTCCAAGAGTCAAATTATTTTATGCTGTTTGACCCGTCAGATTCCAACTAATGAAGCAGCTTAATTTTCACACATCCTCTTGAGAAATACTAGAAGACCTGTTATCAAATTTCCTAAACTAAAATATGGCCATAGTTAAATTAATCTCTTAACAGTAAGGAAGAAAAAAGTTCTCAGCTCATAGCAGAATATTAGATTTCTTGCTTATGAGTTGACTTTTGAGAACAGAATGGATGTCCACAGTGTTTATGTAAATTAGACAAATCAGAAGGCCTGCAATTCCAAGCAATGCTTTCCAACTGAAATAAATGTATAGAAACACAAGCTGTCACTGCAATATATTTGCATTGCAGATTAGTAAGCAAATCTGTATACTATCCTTCCAATAAGCAAGTACTGACAAGACAGCAACACATTGTGAGGAGAGCTTTAACATTTCAAGTTTAACAATTAGCGTTTTAAGTTGAATCACACTTTCTTGATTTATGATGTTGATCAACATTTGTAAGTACACAGGCAGAACTGAAAATAATTCTTACTTTACTTACCTTATTCAAAAATAATAAATAAACTCCCTAGTCTTGAAGGTAACACTGCTTTCATTTTGTGCTGGATATTCAACAGCTCTTGCTGATGGGATTTTTCCCAGGGAAGAAGGTTGAAGGGCTGAAGCCATTAGTCCATAGTTCAATTTACATCTATCTAAACCCTGCAGAGAAGCCTACTGAGACTTGCATTAATGCTTCTCTTGCTCAACTTGGAAAGCCCCTAAAGATATACAGAGATGATCCCATAGAGGAAAATGAGACACAGTGTTAAGGCTCACTGTATACCACTTTAACAAAGACTGAAAGTGGAGGCATGAGGAGGAAAATGATTTGTGTGTGTGACCAATATATTTCTAAATTATGTGACTATTTCTTTCCAATAAAGTCTTTCTGTCTCACACCCCCCCCCCTTCCCTTCCCTCAGACTTACTGAGAGGAACATAAAAGTACAATGGACCTAAGTAAATAAAGCATTATGAAACACCTATGGAAAGAAGTTCTGGGATCCCATGGCTCATTCACATGTAGAAAATAGGGATAGAGGGCTTCTCAGGGTATATCCAATTGCTACTTTAATTGTGAGAAATCATAATGCAAGCAACTTCAAATGTATGATAAAATAAGACTTTTCTGATAAGTCTGCCTAACTCATCTAAGACTTCTGACATTGAAAATTCACATCTACTTCTTCAATTTCACATGGAAATTTCATCTGGAACTAGAAGTATCTTATAAATCACAATACAGAGCTATAAAGGCTACTAAGCAAAAAACTGCTAAAGCAAGACCTCTCTCAGATGTTCCTTACAACCATGGTGATTCTGTGATTCTGCGACTTGCTCTTTTCCATCCTTTCTTTACCTATCAAATCAAACAAGATTAACTATCTTAGGAGGTTTTATGTATTTGACAGGATAAACTACAGCTTTCTGAAAGTTTTTTTACAGATATAAAAAAAAATTACTTAGTTTCAAAATCTAGCTAGAGAATTGCTATAGAGAACTACACATTGGAAAAAAAAATTCTATAAATGTAAATTATTAAGTCTAAGTTTTTGAGGATGGATTTGAAATTTTTAGGAGCAAATAAAAACATTAAGGAAATTAAAGCCTTAAGTGAAAATTCTCAGCCCTCTCACTTCTGAGTGTAAGAAGTTTCATAAACCATGTATTTGTGTATATTTGACTTATTTTGACTTCCTAATGAATTTTATACAGCTTTTAACAGCAAGAAGTCATTCAACCAAATAAACCCTAACTTGTTTGAAAGGTATTTGGAGTAGCAGTATCTCACTCTATGAAACAGGGTGGCTTTCAGTGTATTTATATCCAGAACATCAGCTCTAGACTAGAAGCCTAGAGCTACAAAAGAAAAGGAACAATCTATTAAAATGTCAGATTCTTTCTCTCTGAATGTCTG
Organism: Scolopax mira; assembly: GCA_004320125.1. NCBI lineage: Eukaryota > Metazoa > Chordata > Aves > Charadriiformes > Scolopacidae > Scolopax > Scolopax mira. The sequence goes on from BJBW01001396.1 coordinate 21,024, forward strand.
CTTCATGTGATAGAGAGTATCAGATATATTATGACAGTGCAAATTCAGAACTAATATAAACAGCTTTATAGCTTGATGTGTTTATAAGTTTAGTTAACATGTACCCTTGTACTGAACAATAGGAAAATCTTCTAGATAAATAGAAGACCACCTTGAGTATTTGTCTCCTGAGACTTCTTCCTTCTGCCTTGTTCCTTCTTATGTCTAATAATCTAGAGAGAGAACTTCTCCCTTAAGCGTAATTGCTCCATGTTGAGAAAACAGAACATAGAATAATAGAAACATAGAACTGTCCAGGTTAGAAAGGACCTTTCAGATTATCAAGTCCAACCATCAACCGAACACTGTCAAGGCACTAACCACTAACACGAGTCCCTCAGCACCACATCTGCCTGGCTTTTAAATATCAGCTTATATGCTACTGGGTCTTATGATTCAGAATTTCAGATGAAATTCAATGGATTTGCTTTGATGTAACGTTTCATTGTCTTCTGGGACAAAAAAAAAGAAATTATTATTTGGAATTTTCTTTTTATAATAGTTTAACTTCCATATGTTTGCAAGGCAACTGCAGTGGGAAGATGAAGTAGAGAGAATCTGAGCCTTCGTTATCTCCTCTGATACAGGAGGCTCCACAAAAACAGGAGCTGGTTTTGGGCAGGCCACTATTGCCCAAGGTGTGCCTTTCCTACAGCAGAGCTGAATAGGCTTATCTAAATAAAAATTCTAAATGACTTAAAAATTTGTAACTTTGAGTTGTATGACAGCATTTCTTGTTTTTTTATCTTATAAATGGGATAACATTCTTAGACTTTTCAATAATAAGACATTCATGTCATGTTCTTACTATTTATTTCAATCTACTGTATGTGATAATATTCGGAACAGAAAAAATGACATGTCTATCTGAGTTGATCCATCTATTTTTATTGACACCAATAATTACATTCTCTCTCAAGTTTCTTTTTGCTAACCTAACCTAGAAAAATTCTTTAGTATCATAAATAGAAATGTATTTTCTCTAATTCTCCATTAGTACTTCTCTGAACCTATTACAGTTTGAATTTATGAAAACTTTTATGCATATCTTTACTTTGGTACTAGTCCTTTTCTTCCTCCCTCTTGAATTCTCCTATGTAAATATGCAGCCAGTATATCTTCTTCATTCTTACATCATCCTGTAGGCTTACAGTTGGTCCATTTTCATATAATATACAAGTTTCTTCTGCTCTTCTGCAACTGCCAGCCAGTGATCCTGATCTTAGAGAAATATTACAAAGCACTAAATTTGTGAGTTTGTATTTTATAATAATAAGATTTCTCCTTTTCTTTTTTTTTCTTTTTTTTTTTTTTTTTAATTCTATACTTGAGATAATTCAATTCTTTGCATACAAGATCTAATTGCCTTCTGGAGTTTTAAGGCCTAAAACATTCTGTCATCAGGTTTTCATTCATATTCACTTACTTTTAACTTACAAATACATTCAAATAGTGGTAAAGTTTAGTTTATCAACCCCTGAAGAACTTCACTGGTAACCAGTTATACAGTTGGTATTTCCTCTACCAACTTAACATGCAGTCATCTGGTATTCACCAAATTCTTAATCCACTCCAGAATAGTAGACAATTTTTCTTGTACTATTTTTTTCTTAAGTGTCACTGCAGCTAGTATTTTATTGAGCCAAAATTTGTCAAATCTGTAGCACATTTACAGTGTTTATTTGTTCTGTAATTGGTAGTCTTAACAGAGAAACGGGTTACTTTAGCATTCTTTTTTTTAGATTAAAAAATTATATTGCACCTTACTCAGTTATAATCTATTTCTTATCATATTTTAGTGATTATTTCTTTAAAAATGAGCATAAATGCTTTTAAAAACAGATTTAAAACAAATTTATACAATCAAACAACATTCTCACAAAAACATAAGGGATATTAGAAATAAAGCATCACATGTAGCTTAAAATTTATTATTTCTTGACTTTTAAATGTCTGATCATAAAAAAAATATTTAGCTAGTTCTTGATTTTCTCAAAAGCCTGTTAAGGACAAAGACTTATTAAGCTAATAATTTCACTTGTACTTAAATTCAGGTATAATTAGTAAGAATGTCCAAGCAAACCCATCAAGGTTTCAGAAAGATCAATACGTGAAGTCCATATAGATCTAGAATAATTTGGTGTATATAAATTTAGTGTATACAGGGGAAATGTTTAGTTCTCAATGTTTATTTTATTTCATGCTGTTCATAAAGACTTAATAAGGTATATTAAGTATACCTTAGTATACTAAATATTTTCGTGAGTGAATTGGACACACTTCTTGCCTTCTTGCACATTTACTGTATTCAGCACAGTGTTCTGAATTAATTTGCTCATATAATGTTCATTATGAAAAATTTGTGGTTTGTTTTCTGATTAATGAAAGAGTATTTATGATATTACTGTTATAATTATTGTTTTCTAAAAAATCCTGGAATAAGACTATTCAAAAACAATTTTTCACCTGGACTTCTACTACTATCAGAAATGTATGAGTACATCTTTGGGCAAATATAAGTATTAAAAAATTCACTGACTCTGTCAGTCAATTTACATTTTATTAGTTCAAACTTCTAATGTTTGATATAGTAACGCATCACATCAAAAATATTTATTTTCCATTCACTTGCTCCTGCAATATTTTTTAGCCAATATATAACTAATAAACCATTCTGAATACTCTATCAAGCAGATAGATTTTAGTTGTATTAAATTTTGCTAAGCCATTAAATCTAAAACTGAGATTCTGTGAAGACCTCAACTGTAAAGAACATTACAGAGAATAACTTATATGATTTTATTTCATAGTTTAAGCTTGCTGTAGGTGAGATCATTAAGTCCTAACTTCTACTGCGTTATAATGGCAAAAGTTAGGGCTAGCCCCTGGGTTAAAGAAAAAGTAAATTACACTGAATTTCAATATCCCTCATTTCGGGCTAACATTGTGGAATTATATTGTTGTTCTTAAATATGCCTTTATGTCTCAGATCAATCCAAAAGAGGAATCCATTCTGAGGAAGTCTCCATTAAAAATAAATACATAATTATTCCAAGAATGATGAAAAGGAGTTTGCACACCAGTGCAAGCCAACAGTATCAGATTCATTTGGCAGTGGAACCTGAAAGTTAAGATTATTTTGCACAGAAGGAAAGTCTTGCAAGCTTAAAATATCTCACTGTCTCACAGGACCTCTCAGCACTGAAGCATTCTGTCTAGTACAACTTCATTTGCCTGTTGACAAGACCCTGGATACTTTCTTAGGACAAATACGATAGATAGTGAGTAAAGGAGCACGAACTAGGTCATTCAGGGCCAGTTCAGAAAAATGCCTCAGTACTTTCTTACTGTGAAATTAGTAATAATATGTAAATTTCCCAGCAACATTTGAAAGCATGTGTCTGGATGTAAGTTAGAGTACCTACGTGAAAATATGTCCCAACATGGGACAATACTGATGCATATTGGTTAATGATATATTCTTATTTTCTTACAAAAGCCTCATTTGTCAAGTAGAAGTAGTTTTTCTAAACAAACCAATGTACTAAAACAACAGTTGACTGACCAGATTGAGATAGGAGGTTATCTGAAAGTTATACACAGCCCTCCCTCCCTTCCTTTCTTCCTCCCTTCCTTCCTTCTTTCTTAGTTGTCATTTTTTAGGTTTTCAATAATCAGTTCTCTTGATCACCAGTGTTAATACTTGTATATTATTATTATAATAAAATACATCTTAAAAAACAAATTTTGTTCTCTTTCTGAGACCAAGAATTACAGCCTGCTCTATCTACCCTATTGGCAGTATCCCCAAGAGATACTTAGTACTCGCAAGAGCTTACCAGAGCTATCAGCTGCAGAATGATATCCTCAATATTTTGACTACTTTCAACTCATTGAATACACCTGAGCACTACACTGTACTGCTTATAGATTCCAGCCTCAGGGATAAAGTAATTACTGCAAATAGGCAGGAAAAGTGTCTCAAAACAGAGCAATTCAATTTAATCAGTTTATCTATCAGTTGTGATGGGTAGAAATGGAGGTCATGAAGGCAAACCATCACTGAGGTCTGGAAGAATTCGCAGTCTCTGAGGAGGAATGGACAGCACAGAGCAGAGCATTAGCACCAACAAGGTTAAGAACGAGGTAGCAAAATAAGCCCAGTCCTTCATGGTATTACCTTTCCTTGCCTCATTTCTTTAGTATGTGAATCTTCATATGTTCAAAATGCATTCTAATAACCTGACCTTCAACTCATCAGATACTTTTGTACCATGGTAAGATGCAGCATCAAGAAAAGGATGAAGTCTTAGAGCTCATGTTCACACAAAATTACAACCTGTTTTAAAAGGAACCTCCTGAGTTGCTCTCATGAGCTCACATTTAAACACAGGCATTGTAAATTCCTCATAAAAAGTGTTCTGAAGAACCAGCCAACTAAATAATTCCTTTTCTCCAAACCCTATGCCAAATACCTCTCCACTGATGGTATCAGTGGATTAATTTACTATCCACTTACTGCAAATTAGTCAAATGAACTACCTTGCTATATATTACTTTGAAATTTGGAGACAAAAACTGTAGGTAATTCTAAAACCTAGAGATTAGATAAAACTGGAAAAGTACAACAATAAACAATAAATCCTAAACAAGTCCTTGAAATAGCAACCATGAGGGAATAATAAACTGACAAGTTTTTTTGTACTCAGGGATCTTACTATGCTCCTGAGATGTCTTGAGCCAGATGAGTATTGGTGTAACTCCTGTACTTGATAATTCTGTGTTGCAGGGGTTGGAAAAACTGAAACGGGTTGGAGAGGTTGGAAGGGACCTCTAGAGGGCACCTGGTCCAATCCCACTGTTCATGCAGGGTCACTAAAAACAGATTGCCCAAACTGTATCCAGACAGCTTTTGATGGTGACTCCACTATCTCTCTGGGTAACCTGTGCCAGGGCTCAGTCACCCTGACAAGGAAAGTGTTTCCTGCTGTTCAGAGGAAATTTCCCACGTTTCAGTTTGAACCCTTTGCCCCTGATTCTGTCACTGGGCACCACTGAAAAGAGCTCTGTTTTCTTTGCAACTTGGCCTTCAGGTAGGTATATCCCCGAGTCTTCCTTTCTTCATGCTGAATGGTCCCAGCTTTCTCAGCTTTTCCTCACAGCAGAGATCTGTCAGTCCTTCCTCATCTTAGTTGCCCCTTGCTAGGCTCTCTTCAGTATGTCCAACAAATCCGACAGATGCATTGTTGGGCCTGTCACAAATGCAAACGATATCATCAGGGATGAGTTAAAGGCAGCCTGGGCTGCAGTGATCATGCCCTTGTGCAGTTCATTGTCCTAAGAAATTTGAAGCCCACGAGAAGCACAGTCAGGACTCTACATTTTAAGAAAGCAAACTTTCAACTCTTCAAGGAGTTAGTAAATACGACCCTGTGGGAAACAGGGACCTCATGTTCCTCAGGGACAAGGGAGTGGAACAAAGTTGGCAGATTTTTAAGGATGCTCTCTACAGAGCGCAAAATAACTCAATCCCCAAATGTAGGAAAATGGACAAGGAGGGCAAGAGAACACCATGGTGGAGCCATGACTTGCTGGTCAAACTAAAGGGCAAGATGGAGCTACACAGAAAAAGGAAGAATGGACAGGCATCCTGGAAAGAGTATAGGAATGTTGCCTGGCTGTGTAGGGATGAGGTCAGGAAGACCAAGGCACAGCTAGAACTAAATATGGCAAGGGATGTAAAAAAAACCAAGAAAGATTTCTATGGGTACATTAACCAGAGAAGGAAGGTTAAAGAAAGTAACCCCTGCAATGAGCAACAATGGGGAAATTGTATCAACAGATGAGGAGAAGGCAGAAGTTCTCAACAACTTTTTTGCCTCAGTCTTCATTGGCAACCCCTTTCCTCCTAGCTCCCATGTTGATGGCCCACAAGTCGGTGACCAAGGTGAAAAAGTCCCTTCCACTGTAAGTGAAGACAAAGTATGTGATCAGCTGAGGAACCTGAAGATATACAAGTCCATGGGACCTGATGAAATATACTCCGAAGTCCTGAAGAAACTGGCTGATTTCAAGGCCAAGCGATTTTCCATGATATTTGAAAAGTTGTGGTGATCAGGTGAAATCCCTGCAGCCTGGAAGAAGGGAAACATCACACCCATTTTTAAAAAGGGTAGAAAGGAGGATCCTGGGAACTGACCTGTCAGCCTTACCTCTGTGCCTGGGAAGATCTGGAACGGATCCTTCTAGATGCCATACTTGGGCACATGAAGGACATATACATGGTTCAAGATAGCCATCATGGTCTTGCCTAACTAACCTAGTGGCCTTCTATGATGGAGTGACTAGGTCAGTAGGGATGACCTATGGATGTGATCTATCTGGAATTCAGTAAAGCCTTTGACATGGTCTCTCACAACATCCTCGCCAAATTGGAGAGGTACAGATTTGATGGGTGGACTGTTCAGTGGATAAGGAATTGGCTAGATGGTTGTATCCAGAGGGTGGTACTCAGTGGCTTGAAGTCAGATGGAGAGTAGTGACAAGTAGTGTCCCTCAGGGGTCCGTGCTGGGACCAGTATTGTTTAATATTTTTATCAATGACACAGACAGAGGGATTGAGAGCAACATCAGCAAGTTTGTAGATGACCAAGCTGTGTGTCAACTGCACAACAGAGGGACAGGATGTCATTCAGAGGGACCTAGACAGGCTGGAGAGGTGGGCTCAAGTAAACCTTATGAAGTTCAACAGGAGAAAGTGCAAGGTTCTGCACCTGGGCTGGAACAATCCTGGTATCAATATATACTGGGCAATGAGGTATTAGAAAGCAGCCCTGAGGAAAGGGACTTGGGGGTGTTGATGAATGAGAAACTGGACATGAGCAGGCAGTGGGCACTTGCAGCCCAGACGGCCAATCGCATCCTGGGCTGCATCAAAAGAAGTGTTGCCAGCAGGTCCAGAGAAGTGATTCTGCCACTTTATTCTGCTCTGGTGAGACCTCACCTGGAGTACTGTGTTCAGGTCTGGAGCCCTGAATATAAGAAGGACATGGACCTGATGGAGCAGGTCCAGAGGAGGGCCACAAAAATGATTAGGGG
>BJBW01001396.1:28249-193249 GCA_004320125.1 Scolopax mira
CTGTTTACAAAGGCCTGCAGTGACAGGATGAGGGGCAATAGCTTTAAATTGGGAAAGGGCAGATTTAGATTGGAGATTAGGAATAAGTTCTTTACCCTGAGGGTGGTGGAACTCTGGAACAGGTGCCCAGGAGGGTGGTTGAGGCCCCTTCTCTGGAGTTATTCAAGGTGAGGCTTAATGAAGCAATGGGCAACCTGGTCTAGTTGGGGGTCTCCCTGATGACTGTGGGGAGGTTGGACTAGATGATCTTTGGAGGTCCCTTCCAGCCTGAACCATTCTATGATTCTATGATTCTATGTCCGTATCTCTTCGTACTGAGGAGCCCAGAACTGGGGAGAGTCCTCCAGATGTGGCCTCACCAGTGCTGAGGAGAGGGCAATGATCATGCCCCTTGACCAGCTGGCAACACTTTGTCTAATGCAGCCCAGGATACTATTAGACTTTCTTGTGGCAAGGCCACATTGCTGGCTTATGTTCAACTTGTTGTCCACCAGGATCCTCAGGGTCCTCTCTGAAAAGCTGCTTTCCAGCCTGCCAGCCTCCAGCACATATCCTGTATGCTTGGGGCTTTTCTTCCACACATGCAGGACTTTGTACTCCTTGTTGAATTTGATGAGAATATAGGATATATGTCTTAATTCCCTTATGATATTTGAGATATCCATGATTCTGTTACTTTTAAGCACAAAGCTAGCCAAGGACAAAAGATACATTGCAGAAGAATCATATATGTTTAAGACATCTTCTCTGAAAAACACTTTTATAACAGATATTTGCAGGTGCACAGTAAAAGATGAGGCTACACCAACTTGGTTACAGTGGTGGTGTGATTTAATCCCATCCAGCAACTAGGACCATGTACCCACTCTCTCACTTCCACCAGTTCATATGGGGGAAAGAATCAGAAGAGTAAGAGTCAGAAAAAACTCATGGATTGAGACAAAGACAGTTTAATAGGTAGAGGAAAAGTCATGCACAGAAGCAAAGCAAAACAAGAAATTCATTCACTGTTTTGCATCAGCAGACAGGATTTCAGTCATCTCCAGGAAAGTAGGGCTACATCATGTGTAATGGTTACCTGGAAATACAAATGCCATAATTCCACATGTTCCCCCTTTTTTTCTTCCCCCAGCTATATGTACTGAATATAACATCATATGGATTGGAACATTTCTTTGGTCAGTTGGGTCAGCTGTCCTGACTATGTCTTCCACCAAATTTTTCTGCACTCCCAGCCTACTTGCTGGTGAGGCAGTATGAGGAGAGGAAAAGTCATCGACTATGTAGAAACAACCAGAACCATTAATGCACTATCAACACTATTCTTATTCCAAATCCAGAACATAGCACTTTATTAGCTGCTAGCTGCTAGCAGCCAAAACCATGACAAGTGATCAGCTGAATGTGGAATTAAACCCATAATTGATACTGATATCCTTAGTCTTCCATTTTTCTGATCAAGCAGCAGATATACCACTTGGCAAAGCCTCTAACCAGACCAGTGAAAGTTAGCAGTTGATATGACCTGACTTTTGAGGTACTGGATAACTATGGATATAACAGTACTAAAAAATCATATTGACAGTTTTTTGGAGCAGCTTACTCCATGAATTAAATTGAGATTTCACTACAATCCAATTTCTTGGAGGAAGTATCTTGGAAGAAAACAACATGGGGGTGGAACCATCACTACATCAATTAGGTTGAAGACTAATATGTGTGACATTTAAAATGCTATCAGCTTTGCCTGCTTTCTTTCTGATACAATAGTTTGGAGAAGTGGTCTCTACACTTCAAATTGTCAATAGCTGTTAGAATTCACAAAATTTAACAATAGTTGTAAGTTTTACAAGTAGAAAAGCAATGTCAAACTATGCACTTCACTTTGACCAGCCACAAACTTACACTTTTCTGCTGCAGTACTTTTATTCACTACATTTGCTAGGCATTCCCAACTATTAGTCTTGATTCAGCCTCTCTAGACTACTTTTCTAACACACAGGATTTTGCATAATAGCCCTAACACCAAATTACTCTTACTTATCTAGGCAATCAGCTCCCTGTCACCATGATGACCAGACTTTTTCTCTTCCCAAACCAAAGCAAAAGAATTTCTGAACCCATAAACCTTTGTTTCTCAGGAGGCTTAGAGGTGGGGGAATGAAGGATTCTGCAGTCAATCTCTATTTTCCATTTTTTAAAGCAGTCTACATATCTCTTTTCTCCTGCTCAGATTCTTGGTTTCAAATGCAGTTTTCAATCTGCTTTGCTGATCTTTAACCCTCTCCTGCCATATTGTGGTTGGATACATTCTCTTATAACTTCCACAAGTCATGAGAAGACAACAACAAACAACAAGGTCAAGAAAAATAGCAAACAAAAATCACTTTTTCCACTGTATCTTCACTGTTACTACACAGTGAATAAAATATAAATATTTAAATGAAGAGGGAGAAAGTTGCTAACATATCTTGCATTTATTCTCCCTTTTTATACCCTTTTTTTTTCACCTAACGCTTTTATTTACCAAGTATTTTGGATACGAAGATAGGTAAAAGGGGAGAATCCAGCAGTTTGTATATGACTTCCATCCCACCTACATACTTATATACAACTACATACTCCCAAATCTCCCCTTCCTTACAAATCACCTTCTTGGCCCTTAAATATCTAATCCCTCTACTCTCAATATCCCTTAGATTTTGGTTTTACCAGTTCTCAGCTTGAATAGCTGGGTACTGAGAGCTCAGCCCCTGCCTGGCATACTCAGAAAATATGAGCTTCCTCCTCAGGATGCAGATCACAAAAAAGCTTAAATACACATTTGTGACAGAGGGCTGGCATCTGCTATGCAGAAAATAAGGTGGCATTGAGAGGAGAGGGAAATGCACAGCAATTTATCTGTCTATTATACTTCAGCAAACCTGCTGGCAGACCAGGTGTTGTCTGTGTAAGTAACACTTTCTCCTGGTAAGGCATTAGGAGGTTAGAGAGCCAACCTCAGACACATATCATCCTCTAAGAGATAGCCCTGAAGCCTATATACCCCCATTCACCTTCTCATGGTAGCCTGTCACCATTCCTCCTGACAGTTCAACTCAGTCTCTGTCAGACAGTTTTACCAGCCTGTTAGATAGGAGAGTAAATTGCGTCCTCCATCAGTATTACACTCTGACAATCCATTTTCCAGCCCTTAATTTCTTTAATTTAAAAACAAACAAACAAACAAAGTAAAACAAACAAACAAGCAAACATAATACTAATAAAAAACCAACCAACCAACCAAAAAAACCCCCACAACTAAACAAACTATTAAGGTTTTATTTTTGCCTTAAATGTACAGACTTTCTCTTCTGATTCTGTAAAAGGATCCATGACCTCCAAGCCAAACCTGTGTTTCTCTCTGTAAAAGTAAGAAGAATATGTTCTCTGCAAACAATTTACTTGTGTCTTTCCTGTAACATGTCCTTTGTACCGATAACTTATTATAGTTTTTCCCATAAGGTTAAATATTTCTCTGAGGCACACAGGATAAAATGAGTGTCCTCTTGACTTTCTGACCTCTGGTTAGTCATGAGTTTCCTACCCTCCATGGTAATGGGGGGAAAAAAAGGTGATAGATGGCAAGGAGAAAGCTGTTAGAAAGGGAAAAGGCAGTTTACAATACCTCTTCAGTGGGAAATTATCTACTTCAGTGGTAATATTGGGTGATGGATGCAGGATCCTTTCTGTAATCTGACTTCATTTCACTCTCTTCCTGTTTTACACAATCACCCTGAAAATCACTGCATCAGCTGTCACTGCTTGATGTAGATTCTCTGTATGTATCTTATCATTTGTTTTCACCTTGATGAACTTTTCTGACATGGTGAATATAGTTGATATTTTTGAAACCTGCATATTTATTTCCTCAACTTTCTACAGGGAGAAGTACAAGAGTAGAAAGGCTAAAGATTGTTCAATGGGACTCTTCTCTTGAGCTATATAAGTGCAGATACATTTTGGAAAGACACATACATACATTCTCATATTCACAGAGTACAGCTGTATAGCTCTTACTCAAAAAAGGCTTCCCATTCGTAATACTTGTAGCAGAGTCAATGTGTCTGCATCCTTCTTGGTAAGACTTAGCATCATCAAAATTGCCAGATAGAATTTATTTTTTTCTATGTACAAATCAGGGTATAATTCCTTTTTCAGGTGCTGCTCTGAGCTTTCAGTTCTGGCAATGGAAAAAATCAAAACAGAAAAAACCTTGCCTTGAATAACAGACTAAGATAATTTGAGTTGGAATCTGTTGCTGAAGAATTATTATCAAATCAGTAAAGCCAAGATTCTGAGAGGTTCATTTTTTCCATCTGGGATCATGCTGATATAAGAATATCTTCTGGAGCCCAAGGCTTATTAGTTTAAGTATTTAGTATAGGTTAAGTATTCCTTAACCTATTCAAGACCAGTCCTTTTATGGTGGACTTGATATCCTCTTTCACTAACTAAAGAACATATTTGGCATGTATGGGCCTCATTAGTCTGCCTGTAAATGGTCATACAAATTGTTAATTTAGATTCCTATTGTATATTTGGTATTTTGTTTGTGGGCTTGTTTGTGGTTTTTGTTTGTTCGGTTTTAACTTTGCAATCAAGTAGGTCACCTCAGACTTTTAGAATTACAAACTAAGAACTCTTGTTTCTTGGGGGCTGGGAGGAAAAGAATACCTGAGTTTTCAGGAGGTATTTTTGTTTGGTGTTTTCACTTGGGATAGTTGTTTGTTTATTTGTTTAGCAGCAGAAAAGCTACTGGGTATCTAGTATACTTTCCTTGAACAGTTAGTGTAAAAGCATTTGTCATGAATATAGTGTTTATCAATTTGCTGAAGTCACTGCTTAAATTACACTTGTATGGGAAGTGCTCTTATGCAAGTGATACAACAGGAAAGAAATAAGGCAACAGGAGGGCAATGAAGCCGGTGAAGGGCCTGGAGATAACTTGTATGAGGAGTGATTGAGGGAGCTGGGACTGTGTAGTCTGAGGAAGAGGAGACTGAGGCATGACCTCATCACTCTCTACAACTACCTGAAAAGTCATTGTAGAGAGGTTGGTGCTGGTCTCTTCTCACAAGTAATTAGCAATGCAAAAAAGAGGGAATAGATTCAAGCTGCAACACAGTAGGTTTAGACTAGACATTAGGAAGAAATTCTTCACAGAAAGAGTTGTCCAACACTGGAATAGACTCCTTAGGGAGGTGGTTGAGTCACCAACCTTGGATGAGTTTAAGAGTCGTTTAGATGTGGTGTTGGGGTATATGGTGTAGGAAAGAACTTTGTAGAGTAGTGTAGATGGTTGGACTTGATGATCCCAAGGGTCTTTTCCAACCTAGATGATTCTATGATTCTATAAAGTAAGAAATGTTATCCCATACGACAGCCTCCATTAGTTTTGATAGCAAACCAGGTGAGAAGCCAGAAAAGAGGAGCTGACAGCTGGATTCCATTGATTGAGAAGTTCACTTGGACCTGCAATCAAGACCAGTGTTGAAAGGTAATTGCACATGTATAACGTGGACAGTGGTCTGCATTCCCTGCAACGGAGGAACTGTCAGGAGAGTAGGAAGCATTATAAATGAGACAATGTGGTTTTGAAGTGCAATGTTACTTTATAAGCAAATATCGACCTCAGGGACTTGGACAACTCTGGAGATGGATTAATGATAAATTAGAGGTCTTTTGCTTTTGTCTTGCTAGTAAGAATCCACATATGAACAGAGACTGAAAGATTATTAATTTTTGAACTATTTCATATGACTTACAGGAACTGAAGCAATAGATTTTGAATCATGGAATTACACAATGATTCAGGTTGACACTTGAGGTCATCTGATCCAAATCCCACCGAAGACAGAGAGAACTAAAAGTTACCTTAGGCTGCTCAAAACTTCATCCAGTGTTTCCAGTAATGAACATTCCACAGCCCCTCTTGTAAATCTGTTTCTTTGTGTGACCAACATCATGGTGAAAATGTGCTCAGCCTCTAGTTGACATGAAGTTCCTCTGCGGGAGTCACACTCTAATTCTCATCATAAAGGTCAATATTTAACATGCAAAGAAGTCAACACTTCTTGCTTCTGTATCAGATTAATTGTAATGCTGGTGGACCACATGTTACCTTCCCCAACCCAGTACAATTCTGTTGAACCTTTCAAAAGATTCTGTTCTTTTCTTGAATATTCAGATATCTGAGGGTCGGTGTTTGAGAGTAGTGAGGGAAGAGAGCTTTTAACTTTTCTCTCCTTGACAACCCACTAATAAAGAAAAGGCAATGTCTAGAAAACAAGAAGTTTTAACATATGAACAAATTATCTCTGATCTCTAGGAGAGAATTTATCTCACTGCATACATTCATCACTCAAAATATATCTGTTTTGAAACCTTTAATGTGAAGCATCCTCAGGGAAAAGATTTCTCTCATTTTATTTGAGAATCACACAGTATATCATTTGAGTATCCATTGGCCATATTAGAATTCAGACAAATATCTGCATATTTTAAATGTCTGCCTGAATACTGAGATCATTTATCAATGTCCTCACTGAATTGTTAGTCAGACAGAGTCATGCACATTATTTGAGACAGAAAATGAACTGTTTGGGTTGCTATGGTTACAGCTGTGGAGAAGATAAATTTGTGCAGCTACTATCTTTCTTGAGGGGGTGGGGTGGATAAAGATAATTGAAAACCTAAAAGTTAATCCAGAACATCAGGACAGGGTCAGAACTGAAACAAAGCTTTACGTGTGCATTTCATTATATAGGTGAAAGACATAATGTATCCATAAAAGTAAATAAATATTGATGGATGCTGCCATTAGATTTCCCTTCTCTAAATTTATGCAGCAATTTGTCATGGTGATTGTGCTGGTTCAACCAACAAGTTTTGTTAATTTGGATAGTTGTCTGATTTAGAATAGCATGATGAGGTGGTGGTTTCAACTCTCAGAATAACTGCTAAGATATATTTTTCACAGAAAGACAGAATCATGGAATCATTTATGTTGGCAGGTATCTCTTGAGATAGAGTCATAGAATCATAAAATCGTAGGATGGTTAGAGTTGGAAGGGACATTAAACACCCTCAAGTTCCTGCCATGAACTTGTCCAACTTCTCTGGACAACCTGTTCCAGTACTTCACCAGCCTCACAGTAAAGGATTTCTTCCTCAGACTTAATCTATATCTACGCCTCTTCAGGTTAAAACCATTACCCCTCATTCTGTCATTGCACTCCCTAATAGAGTCCATCCTCATCTCTCCTGTAGACACCCTTCAGGTATTGGAAGGCCATTATAATGGCCACTATAATGGCTAAATAATCCCAGCTCTCTCAGCCTGTCTTCATAGGAGAGGTGCTCCAGCTCTCTGATCATTTTCATGGCCCTCTGCTGGACCCGTTCCATCAGGTCTATATCCTTCCTATGTTGTCATTGACCTGTGTTGATTGTTAGTTTAACCTTCATGCTCTAGTCAAGTCATTTACAGCAAGTTATCCAGGACTGTGTCCAGTCAGATTTTCGGTATCTCCAAAGATGGGGACTTCTTAACCCCTCTGGCCAACATAATCCATGGTTTCACAGCCCTCAAAGTAAACAGGGCCTCCTTGTGTTGACATGGAATTTTATTTTTTTTAATTTGTGCTCATTGCCTCTTGTTATCTCACTGTGTAATATTAAAAAAATTCTGGCTCTGTCTTCTTCATTGTCTCCTGCCAGATACTTGGCCTTTTCTCTGGGCTAAAACTCCCAGCAGTCTTGCCCTTTCCTCATATGACAAATGCTCCAGTCCTTCCATCATCTTTGTGGCCCTGAGCTGGATTATCTCTATTAAGTCAGTATCTTACTTGAACTTGGGAGGCCAGCACTAGACAGAGTACTCCAGATACGCCTTCATCAGTTGTCCCGGTTTGAGGTAAAACCAAACCAATTTTGTGTTCTGTAATTTTACATTTTAATTAGGCCTCCTCTAACTCTCTGAAATTAATGGCATATTAATGCAGTTACTTTCCATAAACATGAAGAAAACTGCTTATTCTCAGGATGATAAGGCCAATGTTTGTGCTACATGCCAAGGGATGGTGTGCGGAGAGACCCTTGCTTGTACTTATTGCTACAACAACCAAGGTCAGATAATTTTCATTATTTGCCCCTTAGAGGGTCAGAAAGGGAAAAGCATAGAGGGGTCACACCTGTCGGGTGGAACGGAGAAGGCCAGGTGACCCAAACCTGACCAAATGGGGTATTCCATCCCATCTGCCCCATGCTCAGTATAAAAGCTGAGGGATCAAAGGGTCAGCCCTTCTCCTCTTTTCCTGCAATGGCCGATGTCCAAAGAGGACCCTGTCTGTTCATCGGCCTTTGATCCCGATAAGTGTGTTCCTGACTCCAGAGCTGGAATCCAGTTCCCATCCATTGCTGAGTCCAGTCTGGGACTTCCCCAGTGCCTGCTGGTGATGAGACTGTCATTTTGGGAGCTTGACACAATTTTGTATATAATGTATCTATTTCATTATTTTCTTCTTTTTTATTTTAATATTAATGCTTTATTAAAATAGTTCAGTTCATCCTAAACTGCTGTATCTCCTTCTCTTCCTCTCCTCTCGTTTAGGGGGGAGGACCATCAGTTGGTCCAGTTGCAGTGATTTTGGCTGAAACCAGAACAGAACACAAAATTGGTTCAGTTTTGCCTCAAACCAGGACATCAGTGCTGATCAGAAAGGAAGGAGCATCTCTGTTAATATGCTGGCAATGTTCTCTTTAATGTATCTTAGGATATAATTACCTTTTTTGTTGTAAGGTTGCATTTCTGCCTCATGGTTAGCTAGGTGTCTGCCAGGTCCGTCCTTTTCAGCAAAGCTGCTTTCCAGACAGGTGTCCACCAGCTGAACCAGTGGATTCCAGGATATTCCAGGATATTCATTGCCAGGGCAGGACTTTGCTCCTCCCTTCATTAAGTTATTCTCTTCCCAAACCTTCAGCCTGTCATGAATGCTCTGAATGGCAGTGCATTCTCATGATGTACCAGACACTCTTCCCAGTTTTGTATCATCTGCAAACTCTCTGAGAGTGTACTCTGCTCCATCATCCAGCTTAATAAAGATGTTAAGCGCTATTGACCTCAGTATTGACCCATGGGATACACCGCTATTGACTTGCACCCAACTGGACTTTGTGCCACTGCTCACAATCCTCTGGTTGCAATCACTCAAACAGTTTTCAATCCACCTCATTGAAAACATATATAGCCCATACCTTGTCAGCTTGTCTATCATGATATTATGGGAGACAGTGTGAAAGGGTTTATTCTTAAGTTGAGGTAAACAACATCCACTGCTCTCCTCTTATCCCTTAAGCTTGTCACCTCACTGCAAAAAAGCTATCAGGTTGGACAACATGATTTTTCCCTTTGTAAATCTATGCTGACTAATCCAAATAACTTTTTTTTCTTCATGTGTTTGAAAATTTTTTCCAGAAGGATTTTCTTTATAAGCTTCCCAGGGACTGATATGAGACCCACCCCTGGATATTCCCTTGGCCTTCTTGAATATATATTTTTTGCTCTTTTCCAGTTTTCTGGATCTTCTCTGAGTTGCTATGGCTTTTCAAAGATAAACAAGATCAGCCTCATAATGACATCAGCCAGCTCCATTAAGCGCTTGTGGATGCAATCTGTCAGAGCCCATGGATATGTGTATGTCCAGTTTGTTTAGGTGCTCCCTACTCTGGTCCTATTGCACTGAGGGTAAGTCTTCCTTGTTCCAGACTTCCCTTCTGGTTTCTGGGTGCTGGGATTCCTGTAGTTTTACCAATTTTACTGGTAAAGACTTAGGCAAAGAAGGGACTGAGTATCTTGACCTCTTCCATGTCATTTCGTAGCAGTTCCCCTGCTGCTTTCAGCAGCAGTCCCACATTTTAGTGAATCTTCTTTTTGCTGCTCTTGTATATGTAGAATCCTTTCTTGTTGCCCTTCACATCCCTTGCCAAATTCAACTCTGGCTGACTAGTAAAGCCAAGCCAGGTTTTCTGTCTCGTAAGAAACACCCCAGTCCTCCAAGAAGTGCCTGCTGCATTTTAAACACCTGTGGGACTGACCAGTGAAGAAGAGAAGAGTTTACAGATTATTCCCTTAAAACTCAGGGAGAGTTGATCGTCTTTCTCTTAGTTATTACCTTTTCATTTAAGGCCTAGAAATACAAAATTACAAAAGACATGAATGAAGTTTGGGTTCAGTTTTCTGCTGGGAGGTCTTTTCTGATGTCAGCCAAAGTGCTACTAACTTACAGCAGAGAAGTAAGGTAATTTTAAGGCCTATCATAATCTATAAAAAGTAATATAAATCACTATGAAGATATTATTTGACACATTCATTCCTGCCTGAAAATTATTTATGAACTAGTCCAGAAGTCTTACAATGCCAGTGTTATTCATAGCCATTCACCAGTAGATTATCTAAGCTAATATCATTAGTATGTTTTGCATGCTCTTCACCACTAGTCTTGTTGATACCCCATAGAAAAACAACTATTCCTCAAAATATTAAGACTGTAGAGTTTCCAATGTTACTCTACTAAACATACTAAAAGTTTTTGCCACTGTGAGAGAAAATTTTGGAGCTAAGTAGATATTTCTGAGAGTAAACACCAGAATAAACGTATGGTTTTACATCACTATTTTCTCACCATTTGGGGGATCATATTAAATTGCTCCAAGAATTGTATTAGTTGTGAACTATATTGATGCAGTGATTAATACTAGGTTTTGACCAATTCTGATCTATCAGCTTTTGTAAAAAATTTAATGACCAAGACGGTTTTAAGAAAAAAAAATCTCTTAAGGACTAAATCCATATTAACAAACACCTTCTTATAGGAGGCAGGATTATGATTAGCCAAATCTAAAATAAAACTCAGGGCCCCTTTTCTTGCCAATACCAATGCTTTTAATTTATTTCTTAGGAAGGATTATGTAAGATATCAGATAAAATTAGATTAGACACACTTCTCCTCCACACAGATAGAAGATGATAATAGCTTTGGTAAAAATCATCTTCAACACAAAAACTTTTTGGGGCGTAGCATAACTTGAGTGGACGGGGATCTCCATGGCAGGGACTGGCAGCTGTGGCCTGTCCCAGCACCCAAGCCAGGAGCAGGACAGCTGGGGGCCACCAGGGGCTTGTGAACTCACAGTATTATTTAAATGTTGTAGGTTTCACAGGAGCTTTTTCAGGGGATGTAGGGCTGGAGCATGGGCAGAGAACTAGGTGCATGGTACAAAAGACTTAGAGGTAGGCTCAGGCTTGCTATGAGGAGTCTTGGAGGCCAGGTGGGCTGTTGGGGGTGATGGTTACCATGTGTAAGCAAATAATCATGCCATAGGGTCTGCACATGTTTTCTCTTCGGAGACTCCTGTGAAAGGCTGTTTTAATCAGTTCTTCTCCATTCCTTAAACACAAAGTGCCAGAGCTGGGGAAAAATTTAAAACAACTTCCTTCTACTCTACTTTAGAAAACTATCTTGGTTTGGTTTTATTTTCAGGTGTGAAAATAAAGCCAATATGCTCTCATTTTTATGATACTGCATTCCTACCATAAGTAAAAAGTCACATTAATACAATAATTTCATTTTCCAGTTCACTGGCCCATAAAGTGGCTTATTGCACTTGGGTATTTAATACAAATACAGAGAAGTATTCACTTTGATATATTTTAATTCTATCAAGAGTTGTAGTGACATTTTAACAATAAGAACTAGCAAATGGATTGCTTAGTCCATTAGCCTTTTCATTCCAGATCAGCAGTAAAATTCAGCCCAGGTGGGACAACATAATCTCCAAAACAGTTTTTATCCAGGGGCTGATGCGCAATCTGCAGAAGGTTCCTATTTGGAAAACACTTGCTCCTTGGGAAGCCTAGGAGATGCCATTATTCCTGAGTGGCCACATAAGGCTTACAGGTCTCCCTCTTCTATCATTCAGCTTGGGGAGCTTTGTCTGCTTTGCCCAGACTTTTAAGGAAGAATACACCTGTACAAGCCATGAGCAACAACTTTCTCCCAGCCAGTTTTTCTCCCAGAAAGTGTGGTAAATGATGTCCAAGTCTTTTCTAGGTAGACCTTTCCGTCATCAACTAGTCATGTCCCATTATCACAGAAGGAGATCAAGCTAGTCAAGCAGGACCTGCCTTTCATAAGCCCATGCTAACTGGGCCTGATGGTCTGGTTTGTCCTGTGTGTATCATGTAATGGCAGTCAGGATGATCTAATCCAGGCACCTAGACTAATCAGGATGACCTAATCTTTCCAGGCACCAAGGTCAGGCTGACAAGCCAATAGTTCCCTGGACCTGGCTTCCATCCCTTTTATAGATGGGTGTCACATTTGCTAAATTCCAGTCAACTAGGATCTCCCCAGTTATCCAGGAATGATGATAAAGAATGGAAAGCGCCTTGGTGGGCAGACACTTCTGTCAGCTCCCTTAGTACCCTTGCATAGATCCCATCTGGTCCCATAGACTTTTGTATGTCTAAGTGTTATAGCAGGTCACTAACCATTTCCCCTTGGATTATGGTGGCTTCATTCAGTTCCACAACCCTGTGTTCGAGCTCAGGGTATTGGTCTTGCTATTAAAGACTGATGCAAAGAAGGTACTGAGTACCTGAGTCTGTTCCTTATCCTTTTTCATTATGTTTCCCTTTGCATTCAATAGAAGATGGAGATTCTCCTTAGCCATCCTTTTGTTGATAATGTATTTATAGAAACATTTTTAATTGTCTTTTATGGCTGTAGCCAGATTAAGTTCTAGTTGGACTTTGGCCCTTCTAATTTTGTCTCTGCATAATCACAGGATCTCTTTCTAGTTCTCCTGAGTTGTCTGTCCTTTCTTCAAAAGGCCATAAATTCTCTTTCTTTTTTTGAGGCCTAGCCAAAACCCTCTGTTCAGCCAGGCTTCTTCCCCACCAGCTTGTCTTTCTGCACATGGGGATGGCCTTCTCCTGTGCCTTCAGAATGTCCTTTCTGAAGAATGTTTAGCCTTCCTGGACTCTTTGCCCTTCAGGACTGCCGCCCAAAGGACTCTGTTGATCAGTCTCCTAGACAAGTCTGCCCTCCAGAGCTCCAGTTCAGCTGACTCCCTTCTTATTTCTTCAAGAATCATGAACTGAAATTCTGTGGTTGCAATACTTAAGAGAGGCTCCAATCATCAAATCATCCACAATTCCTTCTCTGTTCACAAACAACAGCAAGGTGCCTTCCCTAGTTGGCTCACTTGCAAACTATGTCAAGAAGTTTTCTTCCACACACTCCAGAAACTTCCTAGGTTGTTTCCTGTCTGCTCTATTTTATTTCCAGCAGACATCTGGTAAGTTAAAGTCCCCTATGAGACAAAGGGCTAGTGATTGTGAGGCTTCTTTCAGCCACTTATACAATATTTAATATTTAACATTTAATATCCTCATCCTGATTGGATAGTCTGAAACAGACTCCCACCTCATTGGCCTTCCTCCTTATTCTTACCCATAATCAACCCTTTCATCAACATCAACATTAAGTATAGACAAACAAAACACACCCTAACATAGACAGGCTAGCCCACCACCTCTTCTTTCTTGCTTATCCCTCTGAACACCTGTAGCCATCAAGAGCCGTACTCCAGTCATGGGATTCATCCCCCCATGTTTCAGTAATGGCAACTACATCATAGTTTTCCGGCTACCGATGTCTTTCAACTCCTCCTGTTTGTTGTCCATACTGTGTGCATTGGTGTAGAGGCACTTCAGCTGAGCTGTTGACCATGTTCAGGGGCCATAACTTTAGTCCTCCTTGGCCCCAGATGCCTCCATAAACTTGTGTGAAAGTAACACTCTTCACATCTAAGTATGAAATGGAACTGATTATAAAATCATTGCCATATCCAGTTTTGGATTTCAGAGAAAATATTGAAGCTGGAGAAACTGAGAGAAGGTGCATTTCCTTACGATCTTATAATCAGGTGACAGTGCACATAGACATATAAGGGTGGGGATTTTTATTTGAATTTTGTTTTTATTTTAATATTTCCCAGATACCAGGGCAAAAAGAATAGCGGCTCAGCTGTGGGAATGCAGATGTCATGAGTAGAGCAAAACTGGATGAGGCCTTCGCTCAATGAATCAAATGATGTTGTCTCAGCTTGTGAGACGCTAACCCTATGTTGTCATATTTGGATATACTACAGTGAAGGAACTGCAATGAAATGTGGCACCATCATCTTCTTGTGGGCCTTCTCTCATGATCCTAGATGTCCCAGGATAACTAAATCAGAGTTGTTCATTTTTTAATTACACAGCAATATACGTCCTAATTGCTGGGAGGGAGACAACTTGCTCATCTCTTCTAAAGTGTTCTGAATTACTGACACATCTCATTTAAAAGTTGACCATTATATTGCTATGTATATATGTAAATCTCACACAAAAAGAACTTCCTATTGGTTACTGTGTCTGACAGAGTCTGACAAAAAAGATATTAATACATATAAAGCAAAGAGCAAATCTCCTGATTAAATACAGTGAGCATTTCTCCATTTAGTTTTTTTAATGGGGGCAACTCTTCATGAAAAAGGTTTGGAATGGGAGTCTGAATGTGTAATGATCTAGGTCTTCAAATACACTAGTCATTAGAATTGATGAAAAATTAAAACCAGCATATAAATCAAAGAGGTATCAGAACTGTAGCTCTCCTTCCCCTCAAATATTCATTTGTGTCAAAAGCAATTCCAAAAACCAATCAAGAATAAAGCTTTTAAAATGTCATTATTCTTTTAATAATTTTAATATAAAAATTTAATAATTTATTCAACTATTATTGTTTGTAAACAATTATTCACATAAATCAAGATTGGAGTAATTCATGAAACCCAGGCTTTTTGCTCAATTGGAATGTGAGAAGAAAATGCTGAATACAGGTTCCCCAAATTGGTCTTCCTTCCCCATTTAAACAACTTCCTCTCTCTCCTATTGCATTTGTTTTACATCCACGTGATTTGCAGAATGACTTTTTAGGAATTTTTCCTACTTAGCTCCTATAGCTTTTTTCTATACTGTTTCTCTACTGAGCGAGAGGAGCAAGATAGTCTGTAAAGTCTACCTATTGTCAGGGAACATAAATTTCCATTGTATTTGCCTCAAATCAAGAGAGAATAATTGAGGAAGAAAGATTACATTGGAGGATTAGTTCTTTTAACAAATGCAGAACAAAAAATACCCACACCAAACCTCAGTAAAACAAAATGAAACTAAGCAAAACAAAAAACAACAAAAAAGCCCAATGAAAAACCCAAACCACATTTATGTTCAAATCAGCTCTGATAGCTCTTGATTTCAGCTGATGATTCACAGTTGCCAGATGGCACAGGCCTGTTACGTTAATGATACCTCTCAGCTGGTACCGTATAAGGGGTTTCTGGTTTCTGATATGTGAGCATAGGGACTGATTTCTGTCTGTAGCAGAGGTGAACCTCAAATTAAAATATCTGGCTAAACAAGAAAATTACTAAGAAAATGAGAAGGGCATTTCATATTATCTTTGGTGTGTGTTTTCTTAAATCCCAAGTGCTGTTAAAAAATGATTGGGCATTTCTTAAACTTGTCTTTACTACAGTGGACTTGTGATACTTCCATAGTTCATCAAGAGAGCCTGGGACCATGTTAATAGCTTGGATAGATAAAGAATTAGTATTAATGGAAGCTTAGACATCTGTTGGCACTTTTGCAAAAAACAGGTCTCAGAAGTCAAAAATTTCCAGATTTAAATACTTCAACATATTTTGTGAACTGGGGGATAAACTTAGGCTGTTGAGTTAATGAAATTAGGCTTTTAGGCAGCAGACATTTGATGTTTCCCTTGCCTTCTACGTACCAATTTTTCACTTCATTTCCTTTTTTTTTGTTAAATATGTGATGATTTTTGCAGCAATGTAAGCCACTAATTTCTCTGTAATACAGAGAAATTAGTGGCTTTGATGGCTGATTAAATAAGGACAACAAAAAACATAGATACATTTGAGCAATTTATTCAGAGAAGTAAATAATGAAAAAGATGTCCTGATGCCGTTCCCATTAGCCTCTTGTAATCTTTAACATTAGTTTCATTCACTCAGTACTTACGGCAATTGAATTTCTTGCAGAAATTAATTGCAGACGTTTTGTTAGATAGTGATGGCCAGAACATAACTTTGATGATACCATCATTTTCCCAACTTTCTGTTATTTGGGAAGTTATGACATAAGGTCTTGGGGTTTGAAAGGTTGGGTTTTTTGGGGGGAGTCTGTTGCTTTTTTAGTGGTGTTTGTTTTGGGGTTTTTTTTTGTCTGTGTGTTAGATGTCCTGTTGAGGTAGGGTCTTGGCTCTGTATTATTCAATAGTGTTATCAAAGACCAGCAGAAAATATATGGGTTTACTCTTAAAGTTTTAAAACTAACAACAGACTAGCAGACTGATAAACATTATTGGTGATACATAGTGATTACTAAGCAATTTGGGAAGGACAGGACTTTTTTGATCTGCATACATAAAATAATGCTGAAGACTTTAACAGACTTTTTTGAATGTCTATAAGATAGGAAACTGTAAGCTACTTTCTACAATTAAATAATAATAAAAAAAAAAAAAGATGAAGCCTTTGTTGAGACTAGTAGAAAGCTGGATATCAATATTTTAAACTTAATTGGGAACGCAGGACAAATTCCACAAAAATACAAACCCAACATTCCATAAACCATTAATAAGGTATATTTTTCCAGTTAATTTATCTTTCTAAGAGGAGAGTCCTTAAGGTGTTATACAGGAAAAAAACAAGGGTTTATGAACTTCTATGAAAATGGAAAAAAATTTCACAGCAAAATCTGGATTAAGAAAGTTTCAAAGAAGAAATAGGAGAAATACTTATTGCAAGATAACAATGACATTAGAAAAGTCAGTGTTTCACATCACGTAGGTGCACAGAAATGTAAATATTTATTTAAATCTTAGTACATCTTTCTGGGATGGAAAAGACTGAGTTTTCTAGAAATGTTTATTTCCAGAAATAGATAGCATATCAAAGCCTAGATTTAAGAAAGGTTAGAAACTGCAAGTCACTTGGTAAAGTCTTGCTTTTCTCAGAAGCTTGAACAATTATCTGCTATGAAGATAATTCATGGCCTCTACACAAGGACAATGAAGTGGCATTCCCACCCAAACTGCCCTTGGCATCTAGCCCTGTTTTCATGAAGGCAGATGTGAGAAGCTTGAAGGGAGGCTGAGAGGCTATGGATTTGAACTGCATAAACACCCAAGGAAGCAGAAACACTCATTTTCTGTTCTGCTCCTTTCTCCATTCTGCTGTAATGCTAAGCAGCCATTTTAACCAAGTGGTATGTGCTATTATAACCACTTGCAAAAGTGATTACTGCTGTTTATGAGGTGCTCAGATTGCTGCAAAAGTGCAGAGTTCGCTCTGCTGTGTGGGTAGTAAGCATCAAGCAGAATGGTTTCCTTAGGGGAAATTTAGGCTGAAGAGGGCTTGAGTCTTGGTAAAACCAGTGAAAGACGGGATAAATTGCTGTGTACATCAATAATAGTAAATGCGCTCAGATATGTAATTCTCAGGTAAAACACCCAGAAACCCTGTAACTTCAAGTTTTCATAAACTTGCCCTTAAGAAAAAGAGTTGCTGGATACAGGGTGTTTTGCTGAACACAAACCAGCATCTTGACTGTATTTGGACACTTGAAATCAGTTCTTTGACTGCTCACCTTGAAGATGTGCTGCTTTAATAAGGGGTACGGATTCAGCTGCAAGCAGAATACATAGAAAGTATATTTAAATTGAATGGGTAACAACTCCATTAGTTTTTTACTGCTACCATGTAAGAACCCCACAATCTCAAACTAATTTGGAAAAACATTCCTAATGTATTAAAGTGCTTTCAGTGCATTTCCACTTGGAAAAAAATCATCAATCAGCAACACAGTCTTTGTGCCATATCACAAGAGATATTCAGTTTATGATTGGTGTTTATATTGGGAAGGAATGCACTACAATGAAAAATCTGGACCTAAAATTTTCTTTGGTGATAGAAGATGCAGTGAAGCAATAAAAATATGGTAAAAAATGTTCTGCAATAAAAACTCCTTCCCAATCTAGATGAGGTATGGATTTTTGGTCCAGAAATGGATTTAATTTTATATATGTTTTTAAACCATAGTTAAACAGTGACTATTCCTTAGTTTTCAGGCAATCCTTTATTTGTGTAAAGCTCAGGTGGTGGATAGAAACCTTTACTCATGTCTATTTTGCAGCATACCTATCATAAAATCCTGAGTATGGACAGAAAACTACAAAACAGGGCTTGAAGATGTAGGTATTGTAAAGAATGTGTTCTCTTGGTCTTTTTTTTCAGATGCTATAACTGTAGGGGAAAGTTACACTATAAGAAAGTATTACACAAAAAAGGCTTGTGAAATCAGTTGCCTTCCTGCCTATCCATTTTTTAAAAGAAAAAAAAACTTTTTTTTTTTCCTGCCAGAAAGGGAGCAATGAAAAAAAACCACAATGTTGGAATATTGTTTATTTTTATTTTAAATAGGTTGTTGGGAGAAAAGAGAGCATATTTTAAGTAATCAGAAGCTTGCATTGAGTTTTGATTCCATCGCATAAATTGAAAAAAAATACCGAAGGTCACGTAATACCAATACAGTACTTAAAGAAAAGAAAAATTAGAAATAAACCAGGAAAGGAACTATAAATGGTAGATTGAATAAGTGAGAAAAACACATTTTTAGAGCTATGGCAAAAAAATAAAGTCTTAGTGAATTCAGTTAAAAATTCAATAGGCACATATGCAGAGGGATTATCAACAAGAATCCAAATTAATTTCTTTTTCAAGAGACAGATGATCTGGAGAGATGTACTCTTTGCAAAAACCGTGATGAAACAAACATCTACAACCACCATGTGAAATCTGATAGCAATCATTCTATTATTACTTTGTAGAAAATTTTTTCTATAATCTACTTTTAACTAATGTCTTTATTCTAAGATTTTCTGCTTCTGGTGTTTATGAAACAATGCAGGTAACTTCACAGCAATTAGCATCTCCTGTTTTATATAGTTTATTCAACATTTCTCATATGGGTTATGCTGCCTGCATATTGTAGGAGTTTATGTAAACTGCTAATAGTTCATTAATTTGGATTCATGATTGTTGCAATAGGTGAACTATAAATCCAAAAAAGAATCAGACCACATGTTTGAAGCAAGAATGATCATTTTTCCTGTGGTAATAGGCTCCCCTTGGTGAAAGAAATTGCAAATTATTATTATTAGTTCAATGGCAGAAAATTGCAAATGCAAAATAAAATAAATATGTATTTTCATTACTAGATCTTAGAATTGCCTATAAGGTTGTGGGGTCTAGGATGAGGTTTCTTATGAGTTGGAGGCTCTAAGTCTATTTAAAGGGAAGCCATTAATATAACAGGCTACTTAAATTAAATAATCAAATCATTGGTTTTGGTCAGTTGACAAAAACCATGTTCATTTCTGGACCATATTTAATAATCCTCAATATCTTTGGATGGTGAGTTTATCATTCTTTTTTCTTATTTTCAGGGAAGTCTGTAACTATACTCGGTTCCATGGAGCAAAAATTTGAGGTCTGACTTGCCATATGATGTTGCAACAGACTAAGTAGTATGTATATTTTTCAGCCAAATTAATATAAAGTAATTATTTTTCAATGATAGAAAAATTTTAAATGTGGCTCTAATGCTCAAAACAGCTATGCAGATCTGCAGTAACTAAGAAATTCTGCAGAGTCCTATACAAAGGAAGAAGAGAATTATATGTGGATAATTTTCACAAACTCACATTACATTGTTTGCTCATTTTGCAGCTTTTGGATCTCTGAGAAGTGTATCAGGTACAACCCACAGAGATAGACTCTCACTCCAAACTTACAACACATGCCGTGCCTCAGCCAGACTATTTCAGTCAGGGGATGTCCCTGCCTTCTATTCCTAATATCGAATCTAGTCCTGTGTTTTACTTTTTTAAAAAAAATTTTTTTCCTAACACCCCACAATACTCAGTGAATGAAAAACTCTAAGGTTTCTTTTTGAACAACAACAACAAAAATTTCTTTGCTTTCCTTGCTTCTTGTCACTATGGTTCTCACTTGTTCTGTTACCGTTTTGGATTTTCACCCTTTTTTCTGGTAATTATACAATTAGTTTGATGTTCTTCACTTGAAATTACATGTTTTTCCAGATCTTATTTGGATCCCATTTTAATTGTCAAAGTTACCCTCTGTTTTAGACTCTATTTCATCTCTATACCTCTCTTTACACTGAGAAAGAATAGAACCTAATATTTTAAATAACATACTCAACAATCCTCCTAAAAGAAACCCGAACAAGTGAACAAAAATACAGGGGAAGAAAAAAAAAAGAACAGTCGTGCAGGATTTTTTCCAGTGGTACCCAGTTGCAGGAAAAGAAGTAACAGGCACAAACTTGAACCTAGGAAGTTCCATCTAAACATGAGGAGGAACTTCTTTACTTTGAGGATGGCAGACCACTGGAACAGGTTGCTCCAGAGGTGCTCTCTGGAGACAATCAAAACTTACCTGGACGTGTT
This sequence comes from Scolopax mira, assembly GCA_004320125.1. NCBI lineage: Eukaryota > Metazoa > Chordata > Aves > Charadriiformes > Scolopacidae > Scolopax > Scolopax mira. Next base: position 48,949 of record BJBW01001396.1, read on the forward strand.
CCTGTGCAACCTGCTCTGGGTGGACCTCCTTTGGCAGGGGGGTTGGGCTAGATGATCTCCAGAGATCTCTTCCAAACCCATATCATTTTATGATTCTTTGATCTGTTCTAGATATATTAAAACTTATTTAGGATGTTCTTTGCTTTTCTAAAGGCTTATTTATGCTTTATGTAAAAGTGTTGGACATTTATGAGCTGAATATAAGAATGACTGAATTATGGAAACGTGGCACTAAATCAGAAATTAATACAGCATTTCTGAAGCAGGCCTTTCTTTAGTTCAGGCTAGGTCATTGTAATGATCTGTGTCCACCTTCAGTGGAAACCCAGTGGATTTTCAGTTTGATTTTGCCGGTTGGTGGTGTGGTGTGTCTTTATTTACTTTTAGCCCTTCTATCGGTTGTACTCTCACTGAGCAGGTAACCTCCAATCATCTTCAGTGAATACAGCAGTAACAGTACCTTTGTCTGTCATATCTGACAGAGAGAGACACACTCAACCTGATCTTTCAATCACAACTCCTACAACATGACTTGCCTTTCATCTTGGTGAAATGCCCTAGCCTGCCCTCTTGGACTGGAAGTAAACAGGTTCTATTCATGTAGGCAATTGCACTACCAGCAAGATACTACTGGTATCTGAACTTGTCATCAGGTGAAGATTGTCAGATGATCTTATACTCTCTCTACCAGTTAGATCATAATTTCTAGAAACAAGAAAAAACAAACGAGGTGGTTCCTCTCCAACTTGTTTCTGTGGACTCTCTCTCTTATCTCATCACTGCTGAATGTTGCATTGGAAAGACAATTCACATAAGACAAAAAAGACACATCTAGACATGTAGTCTTCCTTTGCTCAACCACGTAACCATGTCCTTGGTCATGTTTATCTAGAACTAGTACCACTCCGGTACTTCACGTGTTTATCTGTCTATGTAGATAACATTTTACTGATGATTTTGTGAAGCTTAAAGTAAGAACTTAGATTAAGAAGCCTGGATGAACCCAATTTTAAAAAGTCTGGTGCCTTCAAAAGTCTTTAAATGAGTGTTGAAGTTAGCAAATGAATTTGAAAAAAATTCATGAGATGAAAAGTCCCCTGGAAAGTTGAAAAACAGTCTGTACAGACCATATTCCAGAGTTTCAGAAAAGAAATTCAAGATCAGATGTGCTAGAAACTACTCTTCCACATTTCAATGCTGCATTTTCATTATCTTCAAGCACAGACATGCAAGACAAGCTTGTGGTTTTGGGATAGTGAAAAGTCCCAATGGAGCAACAGTTCAGTGCAGATACTGTTGCTAGCTTCTGAAATTCTTAGATTATGCTACTTCTAGTTGTTACACATGTGTGGATCAGAGATCAGAGCTTACCCATTGTGAAAAAGACATTTTACACTCATATAAAAGAGCTTATTTCACAAATGAATAAGCCAAAGGTTTAGTTTATTTGAATATCTGAATGATTTGAACAGATTTATTTGAATATTCATTTCACGCAGCTTTAGCCAACTGAGTTGCTTAAATGAATTGGTCCCATGAGTAACAGTATATGTATATGGATATTTAATGAATGAATTGACAGTAGCCTTCAGCAGTGTCCTGCATAAAGTTGTAACAGAGTGATAAACGTGAATTTGTACACTAACACACAACAATTTTACAATACAGTATCTAGGTTGAGGAAGTAATACTTGAAACTTACCTTTTACAAGCTGCCAAGAAGCTGTCTTCTTTAGTTTACTAAGGCACCAAGGTTCTGCCATTCCCATATAGATCATCCCCATGCCACATAGATCCATTTTCTTCCAGGCACACTTTAAGTTCCTCAGTGAAATTTAATAACAGTTTCTCATTTTCTCACTGTCAGCATACTTCTGAGCTTCTGTCTTCCTACAGATATTTTCAGGACTCACTGTGGAACAGTACAGTGATGTCCCAGACCAAGTGGTATTCCTTTTTGCAAGAGAATGCATGAAAATGGATTTCTGACATTTTCTGCTCTCATCAGTCTTGACGTCTTCTATTTCTTTAGGTTAACTAGACTTCACAGATGATCACAATACAATCGGTCTAAATAAAGACCTTAATCTTCTTCTGCTTCATGGGAAAAAGGAAGGGTATTATTCATACCATGAGATTCTTGGTTTTTTGTGCTTGGAACAAAATCTACAGGGCAGAAGATATAGTTTACTTTCAAAAGAGTGGCGAAGTCTTCCCCCAAACATCCCTTGTTTACCTGTGTGATGGGCTGGCCTTGACCAGCTGCCAGACATTGACTTAGCCATTCTTTCACTCCTATAAAAGGGCAGGAGGAGAAAATAAGATTAAAGAAATCGTGGATCAAGGTAAATACAGGCAGATGAGTAACCAGTTACCATCATGCACAAAACAGATTCAATGTGTAGAAAAATAATTTAATTTATTGTCAATCAAAATAGTTATGGGTAGTGAGAAACAAAGAATAATTAAAACAATACCTTGCCTTTTATTACACAGGCTCAAATTCACTCCCTCACTCCCAACTCCTCTACTTCCCCTCTTCCCCTGGGCAGCACAGGGAGATAGGGAATGGGAGCTGGGGGTCAGTCTGTAATTGCTTCTCTCGGCAGCTCCTTCCTCTTCATACACTTCCCCTGCACCAGTACAAGTTCTCCAGAGGCTGCAGTTCCTTCCAGAAAAATCTGCTTTCTCCAGTGTAGAGTCTTCCATAGGCTGCAGGGTAGATATATGCTCTAGCATGGTCCTATCCATGTGCTGCAGGGCAATCTCTGCTCGGCACGAGGAGCAATTCTTCCTCCCACTCCTTCACTGACTTTGTTATTCAGAGTTGCTTTCACACCTTTCCCCACCTCCCCCACTCTGTGATCTAGCATTTTGGCCTTTCTTAAATACATTTTCATGGAGGTGTCACTTCTCTGTGCCATGTGGCTAATGGCCTCAGCTATGTCCTTTGCAGCTGGCTAGAACCAGCTGGAATGGGCTCTGGATGGCATGGGACGTCCCCTGCACTCTTTTCACAAGGGTCCTGCAGGTTCCCATGGACTGCACCTGGACACAGACATCCAGCTCAGCCTGATTGACTTTCTGTCTGTTGTATGGTTCCCTACTTGCAGCACATGTTACAGCAATCTCTTGTTTTGAAAGAATATTATCCTCCTCCAGGAGACCATGTATTTCTAAAACCAAACACAGGGACATGCTTGTGAGCACTCAGAAATGCTAACTGTAAAAGTTGAGGTATTTTTTTCCAGAATTATTTGAAGAACTAATAGCTGAATATGAAAATTAAATAAGATAGACAAATGAATAGGACACAAACCCTGGAAAGATATACCTAAAGGAGTAAGAGGATATACATACTGTGGCTCTAGAAAGAAGCAGAAGATTGAGAAAGAGCTTCTGTTGGCTGGTAGCAGTTCAGAGCTGCACATAACTTCTGTGTCTCTTGTTTTGTTTCTCCTGCTGTGTTTTGTGCATTTAATGTAAATATAAAGTTTCAAATTTTAATACAGCTTGCTGTATTTTCAGTTTTTCTTCTAACCTCATTTCTTTTTAGCTTCTTGATAATTACAATTCTCCTTTGTGAATTCATGCTATTTTCTCATAATTTATGTGTTTGGAAAAGTTTTTCAGGATTACTTGCCCCTTTTTTATCAGGGCATTGTTGTGAGTTTGACCACTCTGTAGCTCCCTCAATCCTTCTTCTTGTCCTGCTTGACAATAGGAGTGATATTTGCTTTCTGCCAGTACTCAGAAATCTCCTCCATCTCCACAATTTTCAAAGACCAATTACAATTTCATTAGTCAGCTCACTCAGCACTCATGAGTGCATCCTGTCAGGACCCTGGATGTGTGTAATTTCAGTTTGGTTAAATGTTCCCTAACCTGATCACCATCCACTGATGGTAAGTCTTCATTGCTCTGGATTTTACATGCATATTACTTCCAAATAAAGTAAACATATTTCTAATCCAAACACTTCTTCAGGCTTTCTTCTGGCCAGATCAGCAGGTGTCTACTCAGCTGTTTGGTTTTGTGGATTCCAATCTTAGACGTATGAGTCTCACCCCATGGACTTAAGTCTGCAGAGAGAGCTTCAGCACCATAGGTTTCCATAGACGTGTTGGTATTTTTACACCCCACTTTCATGACTCTGGTCTGCTGGATTCCCACAGCATATGGAGCAAAAAGGCCAACCGTATGATACAGTCCACTGGTAAAAGAAATAGAAATATTCACGTTGCCAGACTTGCTCATGAGTTGTATCCATTTCCACAAATCCATACAGTTTAAGAAAGGACACTCACAAATATATTAATCATGATTATTCATCTTTTTCCATTAATAAAAATTAGAAATTTAGGTGAGTTACCTGTTTTGTACAACATTTTCTGTGTTGTAGGCTGCTCTGTCCAAGCTGGAAGTTACCACTCAGCAGTTGTAATTGCCTTTCAGCTTAACTTGAGAAGTCTCAGCTCCTGGTGACAAGAGACTGCACATAAAATGTCAGCTCTAGGTTTCTAATGCAAGTATCTCATGCAACATCCCTCCTCTCTCACTAGGAACAGCCTGTTTATATGGTTTTTAATTCCTTTCCTTGAAATCTCAGGACAGACAAAAAGTTATTTCTCTCCTTCTAAAGGCAGAAATAAAGACAAAGGCTGAAAAGAAACATCACCAATGTATACGTTTGGTCCACTAAATTAAGACCCTGCTAGGAATGCTACACTCACAAAATCTGAAAAACACTGAATCCAAATTGCTCTGGGAACTTGTTTGTCAGAAGCATTCAACGGTGAAAGAAAACAGTGCAGATGCTTTAATTAAGCAGTGTAAGACTTCAGCTTGCATTAGTCTTGATTTTAGCCTCTGGACATGGCTTCAAATCAGGCAAATACTAAAAACTATGGGTTGTCAACCAAGGCAAAATATACACCTCTAAGGAAATTGCTTTCAATTTCCCCTCCCATCTGAACAGGCACAAATACAGACAATAGCCAAGGAGCCACTGAACAAACTGCATCTAAAATATCAAGTTTTCCTTGAAACCAAATAGCTTATGAGAAGACAAGCAGAAACATAAAGGGGAATGAGAGGGATGAAGCATGCCCCAGTTTCTCACAATCTTAAGCAAGACAGGAAATACTTGTTTCAGTCATAAAAATCTCTCTCCATTTGGAAAATCATTTTAATGAGGAATTCTGGCAAGTAAAACTGAAAATTCTGTGCAGATGATGAGTCGTAAATTAGGAACATAATTTCAGTAATATTCATAAAAAATGCACAAATATATATTTCTGTATAAAGAAATGCTAATGCTGGATTAATTTTCAGAGGTAAGAGTATAACTAATATATAATTTGCTTTATGTTACCTAGCTTTACTAATCTTACATTACAATTGAACCATTAAGGAAAATATAAATGTCTTCTGAGAAAGGAAATTTGATCAAGAGCTTGACAAGATAAAAGATTTTGCTTTGTAAACACAGTGTCTCTCCAAAACAAGGAGAAAAAATAAAGTAAATGTTGTAGCTAAACGTTATGCCTCTAAAATGTCCTGTTTAAACAGATCGAGCATCCAAAGAGGAAAATGTGAACTAGAAACATTTTCTGAAAACCTAATTAAACAAGGTTTCATTAATGCAAATATTAAGAACCATGGTATTATGCTCATATATATACACTAAAGTATATCATAGAACTGTAGAATCATAAACCCATTATTTGGGTTGGAAGGGACCTTAAAGGTCATGTAGTTTCACTCCCCCAGGGATGGAGCATCTACAACTTCCCTGGGAAACCTGTTCCAGTGTCTCACCACCCTCACAGTAAAGAATTTCATCCTAATATCTATATCTAAATCCACCCTCTTTCATTTTAAAACCATTACTCCTTATCGTATTGCTATATTCACTGATAAAGAGTCCCTCCCCATCTTTCCTGTAGGCCCCTTTTAAATACTGGAAGTTTGTGATAAGGTCTTCTCAGAGCTTCCTCTTCTCCATGCTGAACAGTCCTAGCTCTCTCAGCTTTTCACCACAGCAGAGATCATCTTTGTGGCCCTCCTCTGGACTTGCTCCAACAGGTCCATATCCTTCTGATGTGGGCCCCAGAGCTGGACACAGTACCTCAGATGGGGATTCATCAGAGCAGAGTAGACAGGTAGAATCACATCCCTCAACCTGCTGGCCACACTTCTTCCAATGCAGCCCAAATACAGTTGGCTGCCACATTGCCGGCTCATGTTGAGCTTTTCATCCACCAGCATCCCCAAGTCTTGGGGACTGCTCTCAATTCATTCTCTGCCCAACATACATTTGTGCTTGGGATTGCCCTGAGTCACATGAGATCTTCCACTTGGCCTGGTTGAACTTAATGAGATTTGCATGGGAGCATTTTTCACTGTGAGAATTGCCTATAGTAGAGTTTCCAGGAGGATTTCCTCCATGACTGTGCCAGGCATAGAAGTAACACATATTTGTGAGTTACATATGTGTACATACACATGTATGTATATATATGAATGATGCTAGTTCAAGGGTTATTTCTTTAGAAACAGAAATGTGTGTTAAATAAAAAATATTTGGTTTGTCTTCTTACTTTTGACACTGAAAGTGTGAGAATGAAATTGAGTGAGGTAAGAAACCTGGCATTAGAGAATTAACTTGAGGTTCAACTCTGAATGCTAAATTTGTGTCCCATACATAAATGGTTACAGTTGGAAGGGACCTCTGGAGGGCATTTGGTCCAACCCCACTGTTCATGCAGGGTCGCTAAAAACAGGTTGCCCAAACTGTATCCAGACAGCTTTTGAATATAGCCAAGGACGGTGACTATACCATCTCTTTGGGTAACCTCTGCCAGGGCTCAATCACCCTGACAAGGAAAAGTGTTTCCTGCTGTTCAGAGGAAATCTCCCACGTTTCAGTTTGAACCCTTTACCCCTGATTCTGTCGCTGGGCACCACTGAAAAGAGCCTGGCTCTGTTTTCTTTGCAACTTGGCCTTCAGGTAGGTATATTTTGTAGAAAGATCTCCCTGAGTCTTCCTTTCTTCATGCTGAATGGTCCCAGCTTTCTCAGCTTTTCCTCACAGCAGAGATGTGCCAGTCCTTCCTCATATTAGTGGCCCCCTGCTAGCCTCTCTCCATTATATCCATGTCTCTTTGTACTGAGGAGCCCAGAACTGGGGAAGTCCTCCAGATATGGTCGCACCAGTGCTGAAGAGAGGGCAAGGATCATCCCCCATGACCAGCTGGCAACACTTTGTCTAATTCAGCCCAGGATACTATTAGACTTCCTTGTGACAAAGTCACATTGCTGGCTCATGTTCAACTTGTTGTCCACCAAGACCCCTAGGGTCCCCTCTGAAAAGTTGCCTTCTAACTGAATGGATGGGATTCGATTCTTCCTCCTCAAGTGCAGAAGTTTACAGTTCCCTTTGCTGAACTTTTCTGTTCTGTTGAGGTTATTCTGATTGGCAGCACAACCCTTTGGCTACTCCTCCCAATTTTGTGTCATCAGCAACTTTGCTGATGATACACCCTACTCCATCATCTAGATCATCAATGAAGATATTAGACAAGATTCCACCCAGTATTGACAACATTAGCTACAGGCCTCCAAGGAAATTTCAGCATTCCTACTGGAATCAAACTGAGTGATAATTTTTTACAGGATGCAGCTCTGAATCACTTCAAACATAAATATGACACAATTTCTTGAGTGCCCTTTCATTTCATGTAACCGTTAGCCATGAATGTAGTACTCATGACTCCCTAAAATACACGAGTTTAAATTTAAGCCATGTCTACACAGATGGGTGCAATTGAGCTGCTTTGCTGCTACCCTGGGTGGACAGCAGCTTTTGTAGAGGAACTGTATAAGCTCTGCAAGGAATATGAAGATCTTATCACCAGACTGTGCTCCCAAATGCTGTGAGTCTACTAAGCTTTTCCCAAATTCATCTGACAACACAAGGTAGAAGATTTTCCTCTCTTTTTACCCTTATACAGGAAAGCCCCAATGTTGTTGCTAAGATATGGCCTGTTAATTAGTATTGGCCTGACTTGGGCAAAGCAAGGTGGAAAAAGAAGTGACACTAAACCTAGACCGCTTAGGAACAAACCAGTTTGCCAATAGGGATCTGAGTTAATTGCCAAAGAGTGTACTCCATTTCCCACTGCAAGCTGAGCTGGCTCTGTTATATTTGTTCTTAACGTATCTACAGCATTGGACAGAGCTGGAAACTATAGCAGAGTAATAGCTACTTTGAGAATACTCCTACTTGATGAGTCCTGATTTGACTAAGAATGGCACCTCTGTTGCATTAGATGTGAGATGCATCAGCCTATCAAATAGTCCTAGTGGCAGACATACACACAATTAGATGACAATTGAGTATAATCTTGGAGAAATTTAAATGTTGATTTTAATACTGAGTAGGCAAATCAGTATTTGCATAGATAGGCCAATAATGCACAGTTTGCAGGTACAACAGATGAATAACATTTTAGTATATCATAACACTGTTAGAGAAAGACCCATTATGGACTATGAGTTATAAAGTTGCAACATAGAAGAGGCCGAGAAGACTGACATAATTCTATAAAGAATAAAGCCTTATCTTGATGAGATCCTCCAGCTCTGACACGGAGAACAGATTTATCACGTGGTTCTGTTATGTCAGACTTTTGGTTCAGAGTAGCCTCTTCAAACCTTCCCACTCAAGAGAACATTTAAGTGATTCAGCAATTGTGATTCCAATCACACAGGATTGGACAACACTCACCTTCTGCTTCATGGGAAAAGTTATAACATCTATGCTTCATTTTACACCTTTACTCTTGAATTTGGAAGAAGTTGCATGCCTCTTGACAGTTTTCTATTTTATTGTATATTCAGCCAAGTCAAAGGACAAAGCTTTCATCATCCTTTTGAAACCACTTCATGTTAAGCAATGCCATAAAACAATCAAGTTGTCAAGTTCAATGTTTTCTTCTCACCTTGCTTTTCCCCCAGATACTGAAAACCACTAATTAACTGGTGTGAAGCTGAAACAAACTCACTATCTTTTTTTAATTTCTTTTTTACCCTAGTGTGTTTACTGTGGCCAGGCTATGTCTGTCTCCCTGTCTTTTGTTACTTCTCTTTTTTGTCTCCTCCCTTTGGTAAAATGAATTGGCTCAAGAATAGTTGTAATATCCTATTACATTCATAGAGGGAGGAAAGGACAGAGGAACTTCTGTTTGCAAAGTTTGTGCCTACATAAAGTTTCACTATCTTTCCATTTTGTAAGAATTTGTCTGACCTTGTTGATCCTGAACTTATATTGCTTGATTCTTCAGTATCCCATGATAATTTTATGCTATTTTGTAGTGATCAGTATAGGTCTGTGATTATAGCCAAGTAAAATCCTTGCCCAAAGGAAATTTCTCTCACAATAGCTAAAACACAATGTTAATAATCTCTCTCTTATAGCTATTAAAAAAGAAGCAAGATCAAAATATAAACCACACTGGAATTATGTCAGCAATTACCTAGAGTGGATGCGATCAACAGAGTTTATTTCATATGTATCTCTTTCTTCCTTTGGAAAAAAACTCAAAAAACATCCAAGTATGTAGTTAAAGTATATGATGCTTCTATGACCAAATTGACATATAAGCAGAAGTTTCCTCATCACATGAATGAACTCTTGACATTTTCAAAAACCTGAAAGGTACAAGCAGATCTAACTTTTGTTTCTCTAATATCTTGTGTTGAAGAATGACAATGTACATACAAAAGAATGTAATTCTCAGTATGTAATTAGCCTTTTAGCCCTTTCGGAATGTACTCCTAGTAATTATGAAATTAACACAGTCACACAAAATACTCTTAACTGTTTTAAACAGTTAATTTTGTAATCAAGCAAAGAAACATTTCCAGTTGGGTCCTCAGAAGACATTGGCAAGAAATACAAATGCAATGAAAACACTTCTAAGGGATAAATAGTCTGTATTTCTAATCCAGTCAACCTTCATTTCACTTGGACTACTCTAAGTTTTTAGAGAGGAAAAATCCTGTCTGTGAATGAAGCACCTATGTTTATTTTCCATTACTTCTGAAGAGTACATGTATTGAGTAGTCTTAATTCATACATAACAAAGCTTCACAGATTTTTTTTTCATTAAAACATTAGCAAATATCAGATATTTACCAAATATCTTTCTGCTGGACATATTACTTATTTGATAGCACCTAGTTAAAATCCTATGAATAATGAGCTAAAAAATAGAAAAAAAATCTTTTCTGTTTTGTTTCCTTCAAGGTGATTCATTTATAGCTGGTATTTAAGAAAAAATATTAATAAACTTACAAAAAATAGCCTTGAAGAGCATTTTCTTATCTTAAATGTGTTTCTACATGTATTTGACCTAAGAAGTAGCATGCAGGAATAGTGACAGACCTTTCAATTCTTCCTTGAGATCTTTCACTTTACATTACTTCTTCAACTAGCCAGATTAGCTGGTAGCGTTTTCATCTGAGTAACATGTATAAAAGCAAGGTTTTAAATAAAATTCCAATGGCATAATCTGTGAAGTGTGTTTGCAAACCTGTACATTTTCTATAGAATTTTTAGAAATTTATATAGTCAACAAATATTGACAGTGTTTATGTATTTGTTGCACTATTTATCCTTTACACTGTGTTATCTATTATTTCTAGACAGCAGCATTCTGTTTCCCATTTTGAGCTGGTGGGCTTGACCTTTGTATTCCTCCTGCTCCTTCAATAGTCTGCAGAGAAAGTTTTGCTGCAATAGGCTTCCCAGGAGCATCAGTTACAATTTCTGGTCAATATCATCCTTGGAAGTAATAACAAACAAGAAAAATCAGTAACCAAGTATTGTGAGTTAACCCTGGCCAGCAGCTAAGCTCCACACAGCCATTTGCTCATTCCACCCCACAGTAGGATGGGTAGAGAATCAGATGGGTAAATGTGAGAAACAATGGGCAAGACAGAGATAGTTTAATTGGTACATTGGAAGCTGCACGTGCAAGCAAAGTAACATAAGGAATTAATTCAGTTTCCCTCCACCAGGCAAATGTTTAGCCCTTTAGCCCTTTCCAGGAAAGCAGGACACCATGCATAATAGTTACTTGGGAAGACAAATGCCATTACTTTGAACTTCTCCCATTCCTCCTATTTCCCCCCAACTTATATTGCTGAACATGGTATCATATGGCATTTCCCTTTGGGCAGCTGTCTCAACTATGTCCCCTCCCAACTTCTTGTGTGCACACGGCAGATGTGTTGGTGCAGCACAGTGAGAAACAGAAATGGCCTTGACACCATGAAAACACTGCTTAGCCATGACTAAAAATACTGCTGTGTTATCAACATTGTTTGGGTCACAAATCTAAACCATAACTCCGTTAAGTACTGCTATGAAGAAAAATAAACTCCATTCCAGCCAAAATCAGTACACTAAAAATTAACATTCCTTATTTGTATTGATTTTCAATAAAACAAAATACTGTCTTTTGGGAAAAAAAAAACAAAACAAAAAACCAACAAAGCCCCACACAACCAACCAAACTCAAAACACACCAAAATACCACTTGGAATATTATGGTATTTCCTATATCTACATTACAGCATTACAGCTAAATAGGAGTCTACATATTTCCTCTTTATCCAATGCTGAAAGGCTGCTCTGCTGTCTAATATGAGAGGTATTCTACATCCACATTCTATAATGGTTAAGAATGATTTTGTAGCTGAATATATTGCTCCCTCCAGACTGAGTACATAGGTTTGGGTCTTAGTTTAGCATTCCAGTTTTCTGCATGGTGGTATAAATTGGGTACCAATTCTTTAAAACTGTCAGGAATTAAGCTTTAAAGGAAACAGTTAAAGAACAAGTATAAGCATTCAATGAAAAGGGAATAGCAAACTTTTACAGAGGAAATGGAATAAACGTAGTTCAAGCACAAAGTCTGAATGTGTGAAATATTTGCAAAATATTCTTTGGAAGTGTGGACTATTGAGAGGATGTTGTATTAACTTGATAACAATATTATGTGTATAGAAAAGAAATACATGTTTTTTACTGTTTTCCATGAAAGGTGACCATTTTGCCAAATATGTGTTCAGTTGGTTACTCAACAGTAGTCACTGATTTTTGCAGCTTTTAGTGTGCTTACTTTGAATAACCATGGCTTCTGAACAAGATGTCTTGCAGTGGTAGTGCTAGTTGATTGGTTTGGCTTCTGAGTCAGTGATGGCACTGATTTGTCTCATGAACTCAGAAATGCTACCTGCAGCCTCTAGACGATGCTTCATTTTCTTTTTTTCTATGTGTGAGAACTTGATGTATGTTTGTAAAGTGCCTACCACAGTAAAATGCTAGGCTTATTCAAGTCATTTAGATCCTACCAGATTTCACAAGCAAATTGGATTTTTGAAGACCAGAAGTATAGTAATCCGCATGTATTATCCAATAATTTTTTCCAATGAAGAAAAACTTAGATTCTGTTCTCTCATTTTTATGTATGAGAAGGAAAGCATTCCCAGGCTGTTTTGACTTCAAAGATCCAATAAGGCTGTTGAGTATAAAAAGAATTGCTTTTATTGGTAAAGAATTGTTCGCTTGTTCTTGCTACAATAATAAAGATTTCTGATGAATGCATTTTGGGTTCAAAAGCATCCTATTTATAGTTTAAATGCAAAATGATCTCTGTTCACTACAACATCTTATTTGCAGGTTATCATTCTGCTTTCCTCTGAAAGCTAGTTGGCAGATATTTGCTCCCATCTTCACTCATTGCATTAGTGATAGAAAAATATTCCGCATCCTATTGTGGTACCCTTCATAATCAGAAATGGAGAACAGAACCAGTTTGTTTAAAACACACAGGACAGTGTAAAGAGAAAATACTCTCTCTTGAATATCAGCATGACTGCATTATTCAAATCCTTCAGTTTTTTAATTAAGTAATTAGGTTTTTTAATTAAGTAATAGTTGCAATCAGTACCACAGGATTAATATTCCCTCCTGAAAAATAAAATAAAAAATAGTATAACATAAACTAAACAAATAAAAATAGGATAAAAAATTAACACAACAAAACAAAACAAAATAAAATATAATAAAAATTTGCCACAGGTCTTAAAATAAAAATTTGCTACAGGTGCATAACCTCATACCCCATCAGTATTTCATTTCCCCATGTACAGTGCCAGAATAATAAAAGTATCACTATTTAACATTTCTAAAACTGCTTTGAAGATATTCTTTGACAGTAAAGTAATATTGATAACATTTGTCACCTTCTGTGTCCATTTTTGATAATTTGCTATTGTAGTTTGATTATCTGAAGATGTTAATTCAAGGTTTAAAATGCAAGGCTATTTCTTAGAATTCAGCAGCTCCACAGGCAAGATATTTATTTTTTTCATGTTAAGGTTTATTGAAGAAGAAGTAATTTATCACTGACTGGTAGGTTGGCTAACACATCAGCAAATTTGTTCCTTGTTTTCTTCCCAAATTCCAGTCTGTGAAAAGTAATTAAAGATCTGCTAATTAAATTATTCTGCTTATAAAGCTGGTTAGAAGGGGAAAACAAACAAAGAAAGCCACCCCCCCCCCCCCCGCCTCCAAAAGAAAAAAAAGGCCATGTTCTCATCTGAAGTAAAAAGGACTCATCAATTTCTGGGTACTGATCTGTTGGGTACTGACCTGTTCTGGACACTCTGGTTAGTTAACAATTTCTGTCTACATATTCCTTATCAGTAGTTTTTTCAACACTTACACATTTACCAGTAGCTCACTTTTGTTTTAAGGTCACAATGACTGGAAGAAGTGGACAATGGAAAAAGAAATACAAAGCACAGATGGAAATCTTCTCTTGCTCTAGAAGAAGGACTGACTGTCTCATTTTGAGACATACTACAGTGAAAGAACACCGAAGATTCTGGGAACCTGGGAATTTGGTTCAAGTTTTTGTATAATATTGAAAAGATGCAAATGTTATTCTGTTTGAAAGTCTGTAGGTACTGTTTTGCTTAGAGATGGGATAATTTCACATCTCAACAGCACTTCTTTAATGGTCTCAAATTATTTGACATAAAAATATTTTTTTTCTTTGTGAAGGAAGCATGAATTAGAAAAGTGTTGTTAAACTCCATTATCTTAAAATAGATTAACCCATACGTAGCCGAATCTTTTTGTCAATATTCATTTTCACACTTTATTTTGGCCCATGCTAGATGCACAGAACAGGAAAATCCAAAGAAGTCAATGCTGACATTAAAGGGCACCATCTAAAGCCACTCAGATAGTTAAAGAAACCCTTACATAACACAGCTTTAAACCACCTTGCACAGACTATGCAAAAAAGGTTCAAGCCAAAGGCAGCCTGCAAAGCAGTAATTGTAAAATCCACAGAAGTCAGTGGAAAAACAGTAATACTCTGTAAGAATACCAAGGCTTCACATTTACAGTATCATTATCTTAACATGGAAATTAGGCTAAAAACAATACAGGTTCTTAGAACTCAGTCTAATACTTATATCTTTGCACATCCTTCCAGCACAGAGAATTCTTTATTAACATGGATTTAATACTAATCACTAATGGACTGTGTTCCTTTACTAACAAATCAATCTTGGACATAAAACCTACCCTCTTTCAAAACAAGCAAAGAGAGCAAGACTCTTTTATGTTTCCCTTGACTAGGTTGCCATGCCTCTTGTAGATTGCCTCAATACATATGGCATGTTCATGTAAAACTTTTTCAAAGTGTTTGAAAACACATGCACAGTATTTGGATAGCAGCTTCACAGACCCACGTTTGCACTGGCTGCATATGCAGTGCAGAGCAGAAATGAGCCAAAAATCTGTCATGACTCCTTGCCACAATTTCAGTATCTGAATTTTGAATAGTGACTTTGTATTTACTACAGAAGCTGCCAAATCCACAGAACTGAAAAATTCACAATTTGACACAGTATGCGGATATTTTCCTCTCTTTGGGTTGCATCTACAAATGGACAGAAGGCTATTCTTCCAGTGTAATGATACATTTCTAAAGCTCAAATGGGAGCTCCTGAGTCATGTGAAGTCTGGTACTTTCAATTAAATTCATAAAACTATGGAGATTTATGCCAAAGAGTTAGCCTATGTTGCTCAAAATTTGCTGCTAAAGATGATATATATTTGCTAACCTAAGAATGCATTTTCCACTGTCCAGCTGCTAGTTAAGAAGATTAATGACTGCTTTGTAGTTCCAATTAAACTCCTTTATCACCAAAAGGAACAAGACAAGTTTTGATTTCAAAAGTGCTGCTTAAGAAAGAAGACCAGGGCTGCATAACACTGACATTTTATTAGAATTCATTTGTAACAAATGGAACTTGTGTCAGCAAAGAACTGATTTTCATACAGACTTTCTTTCGCCACCAATGTAACGAAGTAAGAAAATAAAAAGCACGCCTTTCATTCTGTAAAACATTTACGCGTACTACTAATTAGAGGTAATTGTATCTTTTTTAACAAGCCATTTTACAAGGTAATTTTTTAAATTTTTCAGTCTATGCATCCAAAACAAGAGCAAAGAACACAATTTTTATTATCTTTGTAAAGACACTCCAAGCTTGAATGGCAAAGCCACGTAACAGATGGTTATGATGAGACCTGCAGCCTTCTGATAGTTGTGGAGTATCAGGGCACCAAGGGAAAAAAAAAAAAAGAAGAGAAAAGAAAAGAAGAAAAAATGAAAAATAAAGAAAAATAAGAGAGAATAAAAGGAAAAAAAAAGCAGTTGCCTTTTTTTTTAGTCCTTGCAAACTTTTTTTTTTTCCTTTTTACATGTTCTGTGTCATTAATATACACAAGTGGATTTTATAAGCAGTTTCTTACAGATGGGTTCAAGTTATATTATTATTGGGTGTAGAATCAATAGGGCAGTGCATAGTACAAAGGTATATATAGAAAGTGCAAATCTCCCTAGAGGGCCACTCCTTCTCCCAGCCATCCTCCCTACTATCTAACCACTCAAATAAGTTTTTTAAAAACAGCTAAATTAAAATTCTGTATAAATCATTTTTATATATTTTGTTGTTTTTTTTCCCATTGCAACTAATTACAAAATTAGACATAACTACACATACAAACATAAATAATAGCACCGTACTGGTTATGCTGATGAAACCAATTTTAAGCTTGGAAATGTACGTAGACAAAGATGCTCACATTTTAATTTAACTGTAGAATGACTGTATATAAGTACAGAAAGTGGAATGCACATCAATGATGCTAACAGTTATCTTAAGAAACATAAAAACTAAAAGGAGTATTTAATTATACAACAGTTTTCCTCACAAATTGTCTCTGCTTTTCTTTTTTTTATTCCCTCACTTTCTTCGGAGCTTGCAAGACAATCTGCTAGGGAGAATGCTCTGATCCTTTTACAGAACAAGTGTGTAAGAATCTTTCCCTAGTCTGTGTTTTCAAAATGATGCTTTTTTTTGATTATAGTGTTTTTCTGATCCTGTTCATTTGAGTTGAAGAACATGACCACACCATTAACCTGGCACTTCAATAATTATTTTAAAATACAAATCAAGAAAGAAGAAGAGAAAAGAAACATAGTGCACATTCTTCTCTGGTACAGATGCGAGTCATAGAATCTCATTCTGAGGTAGCCTTCTATTCCATATATATATATGTATATATATATATTTATATTTTTGTTTGGTTTTTTTTTTTTATTTTTTTTTTATTTTTTCTTTACAAAAAGTACTCAAATACAATGCTTGCTAGAGTTTGGTCTTTCATTTTTTTTCTTTCTGCTAGTAGTGGGTAAAGTGGAAGAAGAAAAAAAGTTGAGGTCACATTGACAAGCTATACCAATGCTCCTATTTGAAACCTCAAGAAAGAGCTCTGTTGATAATCGTGCACTGACAATGTTAGAAGGCATGATGGAAAACAGGGTGAATGTAAATGGCATCGTACTAAGAGTCTCAGAAAGTACTTTGTGCTGTTTATAGAAATTTCTTTATTCCCAGTAAGAAAATCTAGTGTCACTCTCAAATATACCCTGTGGGCTCAGTCTTGCCAGCCTTACATGAACCCTCCCACTGAAAACAATGGTTTGACTTTAGTAGTCTATTGACAAAATTGAATGACCAGGACTAGGTCCAAAATATAATAAAAAAAAAAGATACATGAGCACTGCTAACGTCACCTGCTGCTAGTGTACTGCTACATCTCTGCAATGATAACGCTATAATCAGTGACACCATGGGTTTGAAAAGCCAACGAGAAATAAATCTTTAATTTGTGGGTCACTTATTGGAAATATGGAAGATAAAGGGCCTTGACTACCTACATGTTTTGGGTTATCATTTATTACCATCCATAGTTGATTAGAAACTGGAAATGCATATTTTTCAAAATTGTCCGTTACATGTATTAAAATGTTTGAAAATAATAACAGAGACATGAACAAATTGAACTAAATACAAATGAAGGCTAACTTAAAGAAATGCTATTCAAAATAGGCAGCAAATATAAGGCACTCTAAATGTAAAACTGAAATAAAACCCAGCATCCCAAAACAATGCTGTATGCCACAAAATGTTTGAGTTCACAGAGCAATGTGTGTTTGGCTTTGCCCTGTTGCATACGGTAAATGTAAATTATATAGCGCACACTATAGACAGTATACTATAGAATACAATTTTAAAACATCTTAATACCTAATATATTACAACATTCTCCCCTCCTAAAGGGATATGCACTGACCTTTCCCACATGCACACTTCCTACATTTAATAATATGATTTCTTATTGCACTATAGTGTTACAAATATTGAACTTCACTGGAAGCCTAAATCACATACTTTGTGCGTGTGTGCATGTGCGTGTGTGCGTGTGTTCAAGTGGCAATGTTGATAGAAATATTATTTGAGATAGACATGATGTTCAAATATCAATGATGTGCATTCCTCACTTCCCTTTGCAATAGAAAGTTATGGACCTTGGAAATGCAGAGATGATCAGATATTAGTCTAATGTAATTGTAGTATGCTGGAAAACTTTCCCAATGCTTTGATAAGTCCGGATATGGAAGAATTGATATATTTATGTGTATGTGTGTGAATATCTACCTATGTGTATCTCTGTTACTAAACAGAGAGTTAGACAAGGGTAGACAGTAATACATATACATATACTAATATATATATAGACAGAGAGTGAGGGTGTGGGTGTGCATGTGCATATGTGTGCATGCATGTGTGTGTTAGCAGCGTCTTTATACTTTGCGCCTCCCTGTTGATTCCAAAAGAAACCAAAAAAGCCCCATTTTTATTTAGCTGATTACAATGAATATTTTCTTAAAGAAAAAGAAAACAAACAAAATTGTAAAAGTAGTATCTAACAAGACTGTGGTACTGTAGATAAATATAGGACTGCACAAAAATGTGCAAATTTTCAAATTATTTAACATTTCTACAGCACAATATTACAGATAACAGTTCTACAGCTTAAAAAAAATCTACAGTTTTTAAACAAAAAGATTACTAGTTATGCAACCTTTTCTTTAATTCACTTCAATGATTGAAAACTCTTGTTAAAAAAAGGAAAAAAGTTTACACAGTTAAAAATGAAGCACAGGTCAGCAGTATCTTTACAATACTAAAAAACTAAATCAAGGACTTCCTTTTTAATCATTCCCACATTTTCCCTAAAGTGTTACGATGAGCAGTATGATGGGAAGGGGTGATCTTGAAGTCAAGAGTCTGCTTTATTTGAGAAGCCAGGACCAAATCTTTTAACAAACATCTTGCTCTGAACAGCAGTTCTCTCAAAATTCCTCTTTGCAAAAGCATGAAATCTTTAACAAGGGATCATTCTTTCTGATTATTTTCCTCTTCCCTTTAACTTCAACCAATGTCAAACCCTTGAGGTGTCTGTAAATGAGATCCTTCAGACGCCTCAGTGCTCAGGGTTCTTTTATTATGGTTAGATTATTAAACTGTGAATTCTTGGTCCACATGGAATAGTTTGTTGTTGTTGTTTGTTGTTGTTGTTGATTCATATATCCCCATTATCTTTGTTCTTTTGTTTTTTATTTTATATATCCCCAATAATTGCTCCTTAGCTAAGAGTTAAGAAGTACTTCTAAAGCACATCGTATGGCTCAGAAGCGGCTCTCTGGATCTTAAAGGGCCTGCAATAAAAATCCACGACCGGTTTTTATGTTGCATAGTGATCAAAGCTGCCCAGATATTCCAGTGCGGCTCGATAGCAGAATTGGTATTGATCCTGGAGAAAGAAAGATAGAAAACAAAAGCATCAAAAAGCCATCTTGTTGGTTGGTTTCTATTTTCTTTCAACTAAGAGGGAATACTTTTTGGCTACAGACAAATGTACCACAGAGGTATCTACAATTCAGGAAAATTATCGTGTGCTGACATCAACAGAAATCCAGTCTGAGATGCAACAGATGAAGATAAGACATTCATTTTATGTAATAACATTTTCCATAGAATGCAGCTTGTTCTTTTGTGCAGAGCCTATATACCTACCTATTGGCCATTTGTTATTCTGGTTTAATAAAAAATCAACATAAAGCCTTCCTCTTACAGGAGCATGCTAAGATGCTTTCCCCTCACGTATTTGAAAATAATTAGTAAAATATCCAATTAACTCTACAATAAATACAACACACTAAGTGACAAAATCCATCAGAGCCTTAATATGGAATGCTGTATGGAAAACCACCAGGTTAAAAATCATGTTAAGGAACCAAAGGGAACCCAAACCTTTCAGTAATATAGGCTTTGATGAAGATGTGACGATATCTCAGCCTGTGTTAAGAAAAGGGCCTAAGAGAGAAATATGCAGCTAAATCACCTTATTAACATGAAACAGATTTCATTTCAACCTACACCTGGAAGCAGAGAGAAGTTCAGCATGGTGAACTCAGAGAGAGATTTGCTTTTACCTCTGGTGAATCCAGCATTTGGCATTCCATGTTATTCTCACCCCCACACAGCAGTCCTTTTGCACATTTATGTCATATTGCACATTTATACTAAAATGGCACATCTGTGTTCATATTTGCAACTGCCACTCAGGGTTTAAATGTTAAAAAATAAAAATAAAAGATAAATTGCTTCTGAAAGCCATCTGAAATATCTGCTTATTTATCTGATACTGCTATGTGGTAATCCCACATGGGTTATACTTATTAAGATCACCATAAAATTTCTTTTGGAGACCAGAAAACTCATCATATATTTGCCTCAACATAGAGGTATGATCGTTAATAGTTCCTTTCTGCTTCCTGTTGGAATAGTGGGAGAATGCATTAGACATATGTATAAATTTTAAGTCTATGTGTGGTCCATATGGAATTGAAGTGCTTTGTCGAATAAGGATTAGATTTCCTGGCAGTTCATACTACTGAATGAGAGATTTGTTTTCCATGAGATCCTGAAAGAAACAAGTATGAAACACTTCTACTTTCAGCAGGGGGAATGAAGGGTAACATACAAGAAATAACTCAAAACAGGAGGAGAAAGAATATATTGCATAGCTGTACTGGGTATTTGTCAGGTAGGCTCCAGGAAGCATAGTTTTTTTGTATAGTGAAGTTATTTCTTGGAATCAAAATGACAGAAAGGCATTTTTCATTTTGCTTATCCAGAAGAATGATGGTAATGAAAAAGAAATGGAATTAACTCTTCAGTTTGGTCCAAGTGATTTGCCTGGCTAACTGACAAGATTAAAAATAAGTATCTTTATTTTTCATACACATTTTTATGAAGTTGTCTTCTTAAAAATAAGACTATCCAGCTTTTATTGAACAAATTTAATTTTTCTGTTGGAAAACTCTGGGGAACCACTTTAGATTTCACTGTCTGTAATTTAAAGACCAGTGTCAATCAAATTATACTAAATAAATGTATGATCTAAAATGTTTCCCTTCTCTTGCTCTTTTGCTTTGTTCTCCTACCCTATAGGCTCTGGCTTGGTTCAGAAATTTAAGTAGAAACTAAGCACAAGTGAAAATGTTGAAGTATTCTTTATTACATGACACAGTTCCAAGCATTCAGGCACAGAAAATCAGTTGATAATGCTTATCCCTTTTCTTATTTCTCTTATTTTCTTATTTTCTTATTTTTCACTCTAGTCAGCACAGAAAATATTTATAATATAGACTTCCTGAATGCTAAATATACAGTATACTTTTTAGGCCAAACAGGCCTGAAACAGGCTGAACACCACTTGCTTGGTGACACAAAATCAAGAAAACCCTGTAAATAACACAGTGTCAGTCTGTGATAAGGTATTTCTGAAAGTGAATCCACTGGGGTTTTTTTTGTTTCAAGAACAAAGTTTCACATAAAAACCAGTAAGGCTTCTTGGAAAATGGTTTTCTTTAACCACCATAATTTAGAATCTACTACTGAAATAATTCTTTTATTCCCTAACCTGCAGCATCTACTGCTGTAACGGGAAATAGCTCTTGTAGTACTTTTATGGCAGAGTTTACACTGCAGTGATAGCCATTATACGACTTAAGATTTAAATGTAAGCAGATTTTATACAGGCTCTGTGCAGGTTTTCGCTCTGGAAAGACTCTTTCTTTTCCATCACCATTGTACATGAATACTGTTTTGCTTACCTCTGTCTGTACCATGGCTGGCCGCTGTGTCCTTAACATTTTGACAGTCTGGAAGATATCTACAACACCTTCATATCTCATTCTTTCTAACACAATGCTCAGGGTTATGAATACTCCAGTCCTCCCAACACCTGCACTGTTGCAATAAAAAAAAGAAAAAAAGGAAGGAAAAAAGGAATGTTAATTGACAGTTAATGCTGAAAGAATTGGCTGACAAATTATCTGTGGTTACAGCACACCATATGGGTACAGACTTCTACAAGAGGAAAGGCTCACTAAGCAAAATTCCACAGGAAATTACCACATTGCATTTGGAAGAATAATTGCGCTCAAGCAAACTTAACATGCTACTAAGTACTTCCTGACTCTCCAGTCTCCATTGCAAAGTGACTTGGTTTGTTCATCCAGATATACAGTAATCAGTGCATGGTGAAGGAAAATGACATTGTTTGTTGCCAATGATCTATGCTGAAATTGAGAAGAGAAAAAGATGCCAAAATGTATTTCACTGCTTGCTTTACTTTAGCTCATTTATATATATGCCCTGTTTTGCACATAGTGTGTTAGTTTACCTTCTACTGAGTCAGAGAGTCAGTGGATTTTCAACTAATATATTTAAATTGTCGATACATGTTACAATTTAAGTAAAAAATACACAAAAACCTTAAGACACAGCTTTTATTCAAGTCTGGCAGTCTGGATCTTTAGCTTTCCAATACTGGTATGCGTGCACCTTGTGTCTCTACATTGGTTTGAAATGTCATCTTTGAATATATAGGTTGCCCTTTGCTTTGTCTTGGGCTTCTGTTATTAATTAAAACCCCCAAGAAGTGATAGAAATCCTGTAATCAATAGAGCCAATAGTTGTCAGTTATTAAACAAACAATCACTTACTCGAGAGGATGACTCTTGGAAATAGAGACAGGTAACTACACATAAAAGATTTTCAAAGCCTGAACTCGTATGGGTGAAGATTAAGCACCCCATCATTTCACAGTTAATATTAATAATTTCACCATGTTTTCTCCAGTCAGATAGACTTGGGAAACTGTACATTTATGAGACCTATTCACCAGACAGTAGAGTAGAAAAAAATGAACAGCAGGGAAACACTGAAGAACTCTGAATGTTGATATGGACTATGACAGAGATCGAGTGAGTTCACAGATCAAGTGATCAAGTGTTCAAATTGCATAACGGTATTTTAGTGTTTGGTCTAGATCAGTGAACTTTTAGGGCTACTAAATATATGCAACTGGATTTGGCAATTTTGTGCAGCCTGTGTGCCCCTGGAGAGCTGAAGCAAAAGGACAATTGAGAAACAACTTGACAAAATATCATAGTCTCAGTGCTGGTTTACCTATATATGATGACAATGGTCCTGGATGTATAGAGCAACTGGAGTCTAAAGCCTCCTTTCCATGATGAGGTAAATGAGAAAGCTAAAACTTAAAAAACATGCTGAAAAAATCCTCAAAAAATAGCTTTGGAACCTGCTTGAACTTTATAGAGCTGACAACAGTATGATCTAAATCAAGTAGCCCAGAAAGAGACCAGAAGAGAGAAGACAGATCAGCATTTTCCGTTCTCCTTGCTCCTGTTCAATCATTTAAAGATATCAACAAAAAACTATGATTTTCTAAATACTTATTTTAAAAAATATCTACTCAGAACTCTTTAATTTATCAAAAGGAGGAAATCAGTTTGTTTTATTGTGTTCTTAAGAAATTAAAAAGTACCTGGAGAAGGTACTTACTGAGGTAGATAGACTAACACAGAAAGATCTCAAAACTTGCAAATCTTAACAAGCTATCAAGAGTAATATTTTGGGAAAGTCTATAAGAAAGTGACCCTGTTTCCTCAAAAGTGGCAAGCCTATTTTAACATTGTATCAATTCCCATTAGAAGATGCTTAGGAATTCTAAAGAATGCTGTAAGTCCATATCAGTAGTAGTGGCATTTTAATGATGATCTCATACAACAGCATTTAATAAAGCGATGTGACAGGTTTTAAAGAATTTTAAGAATTTAAGAAATACTTCATGATGTAGTATGATTCACCAAAGTTTAAAGAGTCAGAAACATAACAGCTAGTTGAAGTTAGGATACTTTATTGACCCATAAGGAAGTATTGTTGGTTTTGTAAGAGAGAAGAATTTGTTGTTCAAAATACATCTTGAATGCATTCTTGGAAAGGGGAGTCTTCTTATTGCCCAGATAAAAGCTAAAATAACAAGATTCTAAATATCTAAAATTGTTTGAGGCAAAAATCTTCCTTGAAGCTGAACAGTCCTTTGCTCTTTAACTATTTTTTAATAAGCTGCCTGATCACGTTATACATTTTTAAATTGTAACTTGCTGATCTATCTGTAAAAAACGCAGAGAAGGACATTTTAAAATTGTGGATGGCAGTGGTTTACTGTGTAAATGGGAAAGCAAACCTGTGAAAAATATGTAGAGTGGGAGGGAAACCACAGGGATGTGGCACTAGGAGAGTCTGTCATTTAAATAATTTCTCAGTGCAAGAGAAATCCTTAAAAACCCATCATGGTACAAACTGTGTAGGTACTCAGTATCTTGTGTTTCCTGAAATAAATAAATAAACTAACTTACTGATTTGCTGGGAACAATTCCTGTTCTTGTAAATTGACTAACTCTGATAATGATGATTAGCATTACCAATGGCTGAACTGTCATTACAACAATGATAAGACCTTTAATGACCTAACCATGATGAATTTTATTGTATTTGACTTTGCTTCTGCCAAAGTCAGTGGTAGAAATCTCCATAACTTCAGTATGAAAGATCACACCCATTTGGAAGGGATGCATAACCTACTGCAAGCAGTATTTCACTGCAGTCACAATTAGACAAGTTTGCATGGTACAAAGAACTTAGAAGAAAAACATCTCTTTGGTTTCTTATGTATGACTGCATAAAGGCATAAATACTGCTTATTACTGCTCTGCTCTCAAAACTCATTAATGTCAGCAAGAATAAGGCTTGTTTTTATCATGGTTGTCCTTCATTTTCCCTTGCCAAACAAATCCCAAACACTTCTCTGCAATGCTGTTCTCCCTAGCAGGCCGTAACAATTTTTAGGCACCCAAAAATCAGTCTTTCAGATTAGGTGAGCATAAAGAACTCTGTCAAAATACACTGGTATTCGAACAACTTCTGGTTGCTCCTCATTTCAGAAGGGAAAGAATGTTTCTCCCTCCGTACATTCATATGCTCTAGTACATTTGTTCGTTTTGTCTTCATGCTGGTATTGGGGCATTACTTGGCTTGGAACCCGTATTTTGCATCTCTGTTATATAAATAATGACATTTAATCTTGCAAAAAAATAATTCAATGTTGCAAAAATGAGTATCTAAAATCCTAATGGAATTTATAGAAAACAATTCATTAAATAAGAGATAAAAGATAAAAATATTATTTCTGGCCATCTGCTATAGACTCTAGAATACTGTAAAGAAAATAAATTAAAAAATACAAGAATATTAAAAAAAGCCCTCCATGGATTATTCCTACACATCATACACGTTGTTTCCATCTGCATATCAATTGTAAATGAATTAAGGAGAGTCATCACATCAAAAAATAGGCACTACATTCTAAAATTAGAACTCACCAATTTAAACCTCAATAATTTTTGACAGGCGGTTTCTAAACATCGCTTTTCATTCCATAGAAAGCTACCATTTTTATTTGCCTCATCTTAATTACTACGATTGTGCTTCTAAGGTATAACTACCTTGGTTACAGCAAATAATTCTGAGCAATTTAACAGCTTCACTTTTAATTACCAGTGGAAAATATTATCAGTTATAGCAGGCTGTGATAAGGCTATTCCTGCCGCTGTACGTAGCATTGACTGGATTGCATTAGAGACATTTTTATGTGAAATCAAAATCATTTGCCTCCATGTATTCCAGAGAAACCTTTCCTGTGTAAGTGGGATATCACAGAACAATTCCCACTTAATAAAACAGTCCTATGTATTCCTTTTTAGATCTTCTATTTGATTACATTTCCTGGCAGGTCACCTATGAAATTCCATTTACATATACACCTTCATTGCAATCAGCAATCAACTTCAGAAGAAAGCAAATCTGCATATGAGTCATTTTGAGGCTTTGTTTACTTACCTGCAATGAACAGAAATTGGTCCATCCTGACCAAACTGCTCTTTTGTTTTGTGCACTTGGCCTATAAAGTCAATAAATCCTTCTCCAGACTTTGGCACTCCTTGTTCTGGCCAGTCAGTGAACTGGAACTGCCTCACTGTTCGGGACTGGCCATCCTTTAACAAAAGACACAAATAATGTACCCCAAAAGCATGTTCCAGTAGTTGGAAGTCAATCAGTTAACAGCCAGAAAGACAATCACAGAACAAGTATATTGAGAAGAGGTGGGATAAGATCACTTTTATGAGGATTCTTTCAGTCACAGTACTGGCTGGTGCTTTTGGACACATTGGCCCAGAAGTGCAGTTTCATTAACAACATTGCATGGTTTCCCTTCTGCACTGGATAGAAGAGCTGTCTGACATTTTGCCTGTGAAGAAAATGTGTCTGAGACTAAATCCATAACAATCTCACCAGGTTATAAAATTTTTTGTAAGTTAAATTTTGAATCCTGCAGACTATAAATTCCTTTAAATATAGAACAGTAAGAATAAGGCCATTGAATCTGACTCTCTGTTTCATAGATATGTTCACCTACTGCAGGAATATCTTCACTGATAAGAGTTGTTTAGTCATTGCCCTCTTTGCAGGTGATATCTTTAATAGTATAGTGCTTTTTATGGATATTTGCCTGGAAGAAGATGCATCAAGACAAGTCAGTTGTCGAACAACCATAAACGTCGCTTCAGTCATCGTAATTTCATTCACTAACAGCTTGGACTCAGTCAAAAAATCAAGACGAAAAGCTTCCTCTCTCAAAAATGTTGGCTGAAATTGTTCCTTCCCTTTGGTTAGAAATAGTAACAGGATTGTTTAAAACTGCAGAACACCTTGGCATGATTATATTTAGAATGAAGCCACTGGAAGTATTGAATGCCAAATTCTGCTGTGTGTGTATTTAATGTGTAAATTATCAGGACACATAAACAGAAAAAATACAACTGGATGAAGTAAATTGGTTCTGAATTTTCAAACACTATTCTTGATAATTTTGACACTGTCAATCTGCACAGCTGAAATGCTTAAAAATGTGGGCATAAATGCATGGGTACATGAGCTACTGATGTGAACTAGTGGCCTCTGGATATGTTGTTTCCTAAGCACCCACCATGGCATGATTTCAAAATGGTCTTCTTCTAAATGAAACGCATGAAAAATGGAAATTAGTATAGGAGATTGCCCCAAAAAGCAGCTAGTTATGCTGGAGAGCAATCTTTTTCCATTTGCAACCCCCTTCCTGAACACCCCCCTCCTCCCCATCAAACACTCAGCTATTACAGACCTTTGAAATGAAATAGAAGTGATTTAAATAATAACCAAGGGAAAAAAACAGTACTTTGCTTTTCTGTTCCTTCTGGTACTGTGGGGTACCCCCATGTACCTGGGAGATCCCATGTCTCAGATGAGTAAGAAAAACTCTTTTCTTACTAGAGGTGTGTGTGCCAGCCACTGCTCCATGTGAGGACACACACACACAACTGTGACAGTATTTAGTAGTATTATGTATTTAGTAGTCTATACCTGTGGAATTTTTTTGCCCACTTAAAAAAAAAACCAAACAGCTCAAAACTATTTACCCTCTTTTATTTCTTGTGGGTATCAACACAAATAATGGTCTCTGTGATCCCATTTTCCCTCAAGAAGACATAATGAAATCGCATCCTTCAGATAGCCTTAGGCACACAAGATTAATTAATGAAGAAGAGAAAATAACCTCCTATTCTTCTAAATTAAAGAAAGAAAACCTTAATTCTGAATCCCTTGCAACATAGTGGTTAGGGAGATGGAAGCTCTTCAGCAATTTTTGACCCTGATAGGAATTAGGCTAGAATAACATCAACTTTTTAGGGGTAGAAAAGATGAGAAAGATGATGCTTCACTTAAGTCTAGGCTGTCATTGGAAAGACCACAAATTTCTATATGCAAAATAGACTTGATGGTAAAATACTAGCTTTTCAAGTGTGTCTAAATTAATGTAGTGGTGTATTTCATGATCATAAAAACTCAGTAATGCAGTGCAAGTCTGGGGAGACTGTTCTTCTCTAGTTTTAATAGCAGTATCTTCTGCTATTTAATGCTATTATTAGTATAGAAGTATAGAAGTAGAATTAGTCTGATGTCAGACTATCATTAAAGCATAGTGGGAACTGATCTGCAATTTCTTATACAGTTCCCTCTGTTACTGACATTATAAGCAGTGCTCCTATCTTTTAAGAAGTTGCTTGCCAACAGCGGTCCAAATTCAAATGCCAAATTTTATTAAAATCTTTACTTTCAAAATTGGGACAGTTTGCACAGTTACTGCGAACTTTCAGATCCCTACATGGAGCAGAGTGGTTTTAACATATCATCCTATTGATTGGCTGACTGTTTGGATTTCTTCTTGCTCCTCACAGGGGATATTCAATTGTCTTTTGATAAGGCTGTAGAATTTATAATATGCTCTGACAGCCATCACTAATAGTTTAGCCTTAAACGACACTGCCCCATCATATTGACCTCTGGAGTTTACAGAGAAAGTGAGTATAAAAGCAGTCTGAAGTAGTATATTGAAAGACTTACAGAGGTCAATTTCACATTACAACAACTCACAGCTCAGTTTCAGAAATAACAGTTCTACACCACATACTTGCTGCTGACACCTACAAAGGCAGCATGCTTCTTTTCTTGTCCCTT
This sequence comes from Scolopax mira, assembly GCA_004320125.1. Lineage (NCBI taxonomy): Eukaryota > Metazoa > Chordata > Aves > Charadriiformes > Scolopacidae > Scolopax > Scolopax mira. Next base: position 77,503 of record BJBW01001396.1, read on the forward strand.
GGGAATAATTGGCTGGCTTGGATCTACCAGAGCACAAATGGTCTTCTAACATTACAGATGGTTTTGGAGGTAAAAAGCAGAGAGGCAGTCTACAATCACTGCAGCATTTACTCTTCAATTGTCCTCAAATTGTACTCAAAGATACAATACAATGATTTACTTAGATGATCTCAGTTACTATGACAGCCATAAAAGCCTAACTACAGGAAAATTATAATGCATATTTTGGTCAGTAAATTTGGAAGGAACTACAGTTTCCCAGCACATCTATAAAATTTAAGATGGCCCTGTGAGCTTGTCAGTGCATTGTTTGACAAAATGTGGACCATCAACATAAAGAGATTTTTAAAATTTGAAAAGCAATGACGTGACTAAAATGTCACAACAGGACTGCCAATGAGCACCTATGCTTGGTGCTTTTAAAAATAGGTGTATTACTATCAGGTCCAATAAAACTAGTTCTAAAAAAATTCAGAGCTTTTACTTATTTGTTAGATATAGTAAACAGACTTTCATAAATATCCTAGTTAACTCTTCAAAGAACTTTTTGGAAATATATACTGTTTGTAGACACTTCAACCACGTAAGTGGCTTTTTGTTATCATTGTTATTTTGTGATCTGAGCTTGGTGAACTCTGTCACATAAGATCTCTTCCAGCTTGAGGTGGAAGAAATCTTTAATAGATGATCTATGAAAACTATAAGCACAGTTGTGGCAAAATTAGCTTTGATTGTCTGTGCTTACAAGTGTTGTTGAAGACTGAAGTTAGGAGCCTGCTCTTCTCTACTTTTGTTAAGTATAAATAGGTTAAAGAAGCTATGAATCATGTGATCCTCATTAGATTTCAAATGGAATGAAAATCAGTTCCAGTGTGTCTACAGTTTCTTTTCAAAAACACACATATAAGTGTCATTTGCCAAATTAAAATGTTCATATGCTGACTTTGTTAGTGACAATACTGCCCAGCTAATTGTCAGTAGTACCTAATTTTAGTTGAAGCTAACATTAAAAGAAGCTGTCTAGCTAACTGTGAGAAAGTCTAATATTTTGGATGACGACTGGCAACTCTGAGTAATCACTCATGTTATTGCTGGACAATACCTCCTGTTATTTTGCCTGAACAAGTAGTATTCTACAGCGCTTACAGAAATGGAGGCTGTCACTAATTTTTCCTGCTATGCAGACTACAATGCTAGAAATCAAAAGTCTGAGAAATGCCGCATGTAGATTTAGAGTTTACGTGCATTTGATCTTATATCAGTGTTCAGTTTTGGACTGAAATTCAGATAAGAAATGCAGTTTGAAAATGAGGATGCTAGAGTCACATATGCAGATATATAGGAGGGCTGATAACATGCTATGCAAAAAATTAAATTACAATGTACAAAGCTTGTAAATCTTTTCTTACTAATGCTATTTGCTTTGCAGTTTTTAAAGCTCAATGTATTAACTTTCATACTCCCTCAGGCTAAAAGGTGGTGGAAAAAACATACTTCCAGCTGTAAGTGACAAAAATTGCCCACAAAAATGATCAAGGGGAAAATGAGGAAAAAAGTGAGAATGGTCCTCAAATCATCCATTGTTAGGTGATAAAACACAACAATGTTTTGTGGCACAAATAATTATTCAAAATTTTACAAAGTTGTGCTGCTCAGATCTGAATGAAGTAAATGGTTCTTACACAAAGATCCCATTCCTTTAATAATAACTTTATCTATTTTTTGTTTACTGCTTATAGAAATTACATTCCTAGTGTTTTTCTAACAATAATAATTAAAAAGAAAAGAGAGGAAAACAAATAAATTTATATTTTTTTTAAAACTTATGTGGACTAGTGTAATGCTATGTTTACTTACCCTTGCATCTGTAACCTTAAATTCTCTCAGAATATACTGTGGCATGTTGTACTCTGCCATTGGATCTACCACAAAATACTGATATCTGGCTGAGCGCTCTGCAGGCCAGTATTGGTGGCATTTTTCCTACAAAATAATGAAGCAAAATACATTTCTGGTTACTCAAGTCCACTACCATAAAATGATATAAAACCATTTTCACTCAGATAATGTAATATTTGTGGAAAGTGTCATTAGTGATAGGAAAAAGAACTATTTGTCTTGCTGTGAACATGAATACCTAGAATTTTTTCATACCTAGAATAAAAAATGATCTTCAATACTGCATTGCAGAGGGGTTCTCTCTGGTCATTGTATGTCTGAACTTCTTTAAACTTCTGCTCAGTTCTATTATTTATCAGTGACAAGAGGTATCCTGTGCCTAATTTTCAATACAGAATGCAATTTAAATCTTGAGGCCACCTTCAGTTTTCTTTCTTCTTCCCTGCTGAAGCTGTCCCCCTGGTCTCAGTCAAGAATCTACTTCTCCATCCACTAGCCATACCCTGAATCATCTCTATTCCTCACATACATGGGCTGACTCAGATTTCACTTATCACATACTAGTTTCATCTTGATATAATCCTGTCCAAATAGTAAACTGCTTCATTCTATCCATTTCACAAAGCAGGGCTTGAATGAGTTTAGGGTGCAAACTGTGTGCTAAAACTTTAAAGTTCAGCACTATGAACACAGAGAGACACTGAAATCTCAAAATTATTGCACTTTTTTGATAATGTTGTTAAAACAGACACTGGAGAAGTGAAGTTTCCAAATAAGAAATTTTCATTTTTGAATAGACAGCAATGCTCTCTATACATACTTCAGAATGTCAACAGGCAAGCTCAGTTGCTGAATCTTAGTGTTCCCACAACACAATGCCATGTCTAGGTTATTGACTGCAAACACCTACAGATTGGAAAACCTTACACATGGTGAATAACTATGCCACCGATATTACAAAAGCAGAAGGAACCCAAATCCTGAACTTTATCCTTAGACTTTCTTATAACAATTAAATATGTTGATAAAAAAATATTATAACGAGCAATTTAATAAAGGAATATTACAGCAGTACTTACTCTGCCCATTTCTCGTAGCTTAGTGAGCATGACCACAATTGTAGAATTATGCTCCCAGAGCATTCTCCAGAAGTCTTCAGTTGTTTCTGCTAAAGGACCCTGTGTAGCTATGTAAGCTTTTTGTTGTCTATAAAAAAAGAAAATTAAGAAAATATTTTAATAAAAAAGTGAATTGATTCAAATGTTCTTTGTTTTAAGTAAACATTATCTAGAGGGAAAAAAAATATAGTATTATTAATAAGCACATTAAAAACTTATTATGATTGTTTATTCAAACTATGGCTTTTTATTTTTAGAACTTTAAGCGGGAAATTACTATGTTAATATTATGATGTATGTCTTTATCATTATTATTTAAATTTTAATGCAACTAATAGCTCAATTTTGTGTGCTGTAAAAAGAAGCACTTAAGAAACACTTAGTTGTGCTGGTTCATTTTGTAGAAATAACTGTCTAACAATCTATTAACTTTAGGAATTATAGCATCAAGCAGTTTCTTTATTAACTCCTTTTCAACAGTCTGATGCCTTGAGCACAAGGAAAGCAGGAAGAAAATTCAGGAATGGAGTGCATTGCATTTCCAGACTTAAATATCCAACTAGTGGAAGCTACCACCAAGCTGTTAAAAACTTATGGCTCAGCAGTGTTATGAAATGATGACCAATTCATGTTGTTCTTGCTCCTTTCAAGCAACAGAAACACTTTTTTTGGACAACAGTGGAGATAGAAATGGTTTCCAATTATGAGCAGAGGCTCAGAAAATGATCTCTCTAGATACAGATACTAAATGCCTTAGTGAAACTATGCCACTTGTCCTTCATGCCTTTTTCTACCAGTTACTTAAGTCAGCTGAGAGCGTCTTGCCCCGTGTTGTCATAAAGATGCTGGTGGGCCACACAACTGTTTATGTATAAAATGCTTTTGCGGCCTAGACTAAGTCTAGTCTTAAGCTATGTTCCACCTTGACACAGAGAATCTATCTCGTATGTTTTTTCTATCTGACTTTTAAGCAGAATAGTTGTGAATCATTAATGTGGTCGGTAAATTTCAGCATGTAAAACATACCCAAGGTTTAAAGGGAGGTAAAAATAACATGTTTAAGACATGTCATTTACATTTATATCATTTACAGAATTTTCCTGTATTGCATGGATGAAAATCTAAACCTTTTGTTAATATTTAAAGAATCACCCAATCAAACATGGCATGCACAGATAATAAACAATATTAAATTTCAATACTAATTTTTTTAATTTTCAGTATAATTACATAAATAATCTTGTAAACTTTTAAAACAGTCTAAATGAGAACACATTAACATTAGTACCTGTATCCATCAATGAAACTGGCATTAATGTAATCAGAGCCTTCTACTCCTCGGATTGGCTGCAAGCATACCCTTGTAGACTCATATGGCATAATATTGACAAGGCGATTTTTGAATTTATTACATGGAAGATTGGCACTGATGAATCTTGAAGTGTGAGCCTTAGAGCTAGCAAGACGCTGTTGAAAAGAAATTAAAATAATTAAGTGCAAGTATAACAGAAACAAATGACACTATCAGATTTGATGATCTCTGCTCATTATTCATTAATGAATAATTTCCATTTCGGATGGTTACTTTTTCATATTCTACTGCATCACCTGAATATATGTAAGGCTTCTTTTAGTATCATATAAAAGTCTAATGGCTGCTTCATTAATTTCTATGGACAAATTTGAGTACGTATGGACATATTTGAGTATTAAACAGTTACATAAACACGTTTCAAGCTATTGAAACAATAAAGGAGCAGCAGGCATAAACCACCCTCACTAAATCGTTCTTGTCTGATCACTAACTGAAGATAGAATTGTATGTTTTTCAAAGCATTGACTTCCTAATTTAAAATTTTAGCCTGCCAATGTCTTATCTTTTGATTACTAGAAACAACAGATAGAGATCAGAGCAACATTAAGAGTTACACCATTGGTTCCCAATGACATAAAATCCAAGTACCTTAAACTCCAGTTCCATTCCTGTGACATTCTCGCCTGTTTCTATCTGTGTCAGCTTCTGGATATATGCATACAGGTTTCTGGCTGGCACTTCGGTATTTCCACACGTCACTGCTTCCAGCAGTGCATCATGAATAAAGATGTATTGGTCCTCAGTTTGAACCATGTAATTCCTCTGTGCTCTCATTAGAGTTACGTGACCATAAATATCTACAGTCTTTTCATGCTTTATTCTCTCTAACATGGCATCTATCACAATGAAACAGCCAGTCCTGCCGACTCCAGCACTAAAAAAAATGAACATAGGAGGGAAAACATGAATGACTATTTCATGCATTGCGCTTACTTTTATGTGACTCAGGTTTTAAAGTCTCACAACACTGATTTGAACAGCACATTTTTCTGAATTTGAATATCAGTTTTTATGAAAGAGGTTGGTGCCTTGAATTAAGTAAACTCCTTTTACACCCATTAAAAGCAATTGAGAACGTGCAATACTTTTATTTGAGATCTTTCCATCTTGTGGTTTCAGACTTGACTGTACTAGAAATAAAACATAGTGCAACATGCTCTAGAAATATATGTTCTTAAACATGGAAATTACTGGAGGTGATGAATCCTCTAAGAATTCAAGCTTTATTTGTAGCATGATTTCTAACTCCCTAAAGGCTGTTGTTGTTATTCTGTTTCCACAGGTAAATTTATTGGCAAACAATAATGTTACAGAAAATAAGTCTTACCTATTTCTATCATGCTTTGGAGGTAAACTGTCTATTCCTCTGCTAACTGTGTCAATGGGGCTTCTGTTAACACAGTTTGTCTGTCCTTTGCTCTTTCACTTAGCCTGGACATACATACTGTTATTCTTTGCAAGGCAGAGCCCATGCCTAGCTAGAAGTGAAAGCTGTAGGCTAGGGAAATCTGCCTTCCATCTCTAGGAAAATGTAAGAAACATCTGGAATGGCCAGATCCTGCACCAGGATGCTCCAACATCAGATTAGTTTAAAGGACAGATTAAAAAAGGACTAAAATATGCTTAAAGACAAAGCCTGAAATTACAGCACTGAATTAACGTCCAGACTGGATGAATAATATTTTTCAGGCAGCGGCAGTTAGTGCATCCTTACATGTTCTGAGTGAAGTCAGTTTTTGGTTTTAGGCAGGAGCTGAAGTGAAGTCACATCAACCCTTTCAAAGCCAAAGAAACTACTATGTCTCAGCTCTGCACTCTAAGCGATTCCTTAGAAACAACTCTGATCTAGGAGTTGTTTTCCTCTCATTGGTGCAACTTGAGGGAAGAAGACATGGGTCAGCTGTGAGCTTGGCATAAGAATAAACCTTGATTATGAAATATTCAGTTTGATCTAAGAGAATTAAACCTGCCTCAGTAATAGGTCTATGTAACAGCAGTTCATTTTTATGATAGCTGCTGTCAAAATATGCCAGACTTTCAAGGATTTTCAGTTATTCCCTCCCTGTCTTAAAGCTGTTTTGTGGTACATGCATGGACTACCTTTACTAACTAACTCCTTAAGACAATGTTATGCAATCAGGAAAGGAAAAGGAGACTTACAGTTCTCACATTGATGTGATTATTGTTAGTTATACATGATCATTTATTCAGATTTGGCATAACTGCATAGGAATGATGTAGAAGGAATATGACAAAGACTATAGAATACAGAAGACCATAAAACATGCAGAAGGTCTGAATATGCAACTTGTGTGCCAAATGAAGTCTTATTTCCTGAAATCTCTATAGGAATTATTTCATGGAGATGTCTGGACATCAGCTGTACTCGATCAAATCTTCAGATGGATAACTGTCTTTTTACAGCTATGTATTATGACTGTCCGTGATGATGTTTTGTTTCAACTATTTGCATACCTATAGCTGTATAAAGCACATATTCTATAGATATGAGGTTTTGTATCATTTTTATTTCTGGGATCACATCTTGCCTGTGACAATGAATGAAAGTTTCTGTCCTTCTAAATGTTTAACTGTTTTCAATTAGTTACATGAAATGCAGTAGGTAGTAAGCAGTAATGCAGTAAGCAACAAATAGTTTATAAACCCTCAAGATGCTGACATTATCTAAGTTAAGGATATTTAAGAACACAACAAACTGCCTTTGTTTGAAAAGACATCGAAAGAAATAAAAATTACAACCCAGTTTCTAGAGGACAGTTATGTAAAAAACCAGATCTTCTTACAGTTCTATATTTTCATGAGATATTAAATATCGTAAGTCCATCCTGAAATCAATAATGAAGGGTAAGCCTTTATTTCTTGGATGATGCTTTAAGAATCTTTGCCAGTTACCAGCAAACTGTTTTTACTTACAACCAAATCAGAAAGAAGTACAGAGCAGAAAGATGTTTTAAACTCAAACAAGCTAAGTTTTGTTTCTAAGATTCCATTGTGTTAATCATGTGCTCTTGCCACCAGTTACTCTTCCCAGAAGCAGATCCCCTTCAAGCAGCTGAGGACTTCTGCTAACAGACCAAATGCATCAATCCCAACTTTCTTAGATGCCACTCTGACAAGAATTAATCAATATACTGAGCTTAAGAAAACTTCCAATCAATGCAATTGATCAATGGGAGTTGTAGAGAAAGAAAATATACAGACAAATGAAATGATGGCTATCCTAGCTAAATGGGAGTTCATTTACCTTGTATAATAGAAGTTTTGCATTCCAGGAAACCTTAGTGACCTTAATGTTGATCAGTAATGATGGTGAAAACTAAAAAAATTGAATTGTCTCATTATTGTTGATTTTGGATTGCAAAGAAACCACTACAAGTAGTGATTTCTATGTCAGTCAGGTTTATAAAAAGTTTTAAACCATTCCTTAAATGTTTCCTTTTTGCATTCAGGTTTTATTAGCCTAAGAACTGCTGACACAGTGAGAAATAAGAAGGTTTGACGGTGCAGATGCTCTCAGAAGTTTAGAATATGTTTCTCTTTCCTATCATGTATTAATGAATTAATGTTCTGGCACTCGAACATAAAAAAAAAATAAAATCGTATCTGCTTTCTTCTAAAGATCATAATTCAGCTAATGAAAATAATTTCACAAATTAATTCTAAACTTGTTGAATTTCTTGCCCTTTTGGTTTGCATCTTTTGATATTATTGTCAAATTTAGAATTTTAAAAGATTTCATCACTTCAGCTACTGAAAGATACTGTTACTTTTAAAACCTAACCGATTTTTTAAATAGGCATGCCTATAAGAAACTGTTATTGCTTCAAATATCATCATTTATCCTATTACAACATTTGTTTTTAATTTCTAACAACATTCCTGACTCAGTCCCATGAGCTGAAACATGTTTAATGTCCTGTGATGCAATCTTTTCTGCACAAAAAGAAAAATTAAGAGGCATAAGAGGGCCATTTCACATTAAAATGACTGTATGGATGTGTTAAAGGTTGGGTTTTGTGATTAATTTGTAGCTGTTTAAATGATGATCCTTTACTGATACTTCAGTGATTTGGCAAAGGAATGCAGTGTAATTGCCAGTATTCACAGATCATTTAATTGGAAGCAAAGACAGTAAAATATGAACCAAAAATAATTTAGAACATCTTTGACTCATATCAGGGGAAAATTTTACTGAATATTACAGTTTCAGATTGCATGAAGCTTGCATTTATGAACTGAAAGTAGATAAAATTGCTTGTGATATGGCAAACATATAAAAATGCCTGAATTTTATGGGGAACTTAGTAAGATTAATTACACTCCAATCCTGCAGAAATTCTGTAGTAGCCCTGACAAGGGCAAGAGTTAGATTATTTACTCCTTTTTCTGTTAGGAAATTAGAACATAGTTGAAAATCACCCCTCTATTGAAGAAGCAGCAGAAAACCATTGAATATCCTTTTGAAGGGATACATCTGACTGAAATAGCACAAAGACCTTGTCTAAAGAGGTAAACTTAAATTTAAATTTAGAAGAGATAACTGAACTGCTTCAAGAATTCCTGTACAGGCTTATAGGAGACGTTTGATAATTCTGCAAAGTGTGCAATGTGTGCATGTGCAATGACTTTCTTCTGTTCTCACTGTAGTTATGGTTGGATACCAGCAATCAAGTATGGTATACGACATACTTTTTAGGTGTGATGCTTCATCAAAAAAAGACTTTACCCACTGCATTTTTTTAATATCTACAATATGCATGGATGCAATCATATTTGTCACTGAAATCATAAAATGCTGCTTAAAATGAACAAAAGGAAAAAAAATCAGAAAACAGGAGATTTCAAGTAGATAAAGCTCATTCAGGAGCTCCCAGAGTTTCACAGATAGCAGGCAAAAGCATAGCAGGGTCACAAATCAAAAGTCAGCCTTAGATCTTTCTTCCTTTATTCAGCTTTATGAAGATTTTACTTTCAGTTTCTGTGTTCTCAGAATTCTACCGTTACCATAAATTCTTCAAAAACAACTGTCCCAGATTTAACTCAATGTTTTGTAATAACACAATTGCAGAAGTGTAATAATGTTCAGAAGCATGTTCTTCATGTAATCCTAAATTTAGCTCTGGAGAGATAAGGTAGAAGAAGCTGTATCATGAACAAAACCAAACAAACTCTCAAATATTAAAACATGCAAAATCAAAACTTCATGAAATTTCTCAAAGTGATAGAGGGAATAACAGGGAATAAATTTATTAAAATATTTTTTAAAGCAGAGTTTTCCATGCAGGATAAAAATGTAGCATTAATAATGTTCAACTGAACAAAAGAAAAATGTTTTAAGAGACACTTCTAACAAGGACATTACAATATAGCAGTTCGTCCTCTTACTAGACTCTAAATTCAGGTCTGTCGTGAGCCAGCACTTTACAGAAATGCACCTATATAGCAGTAGTAAAAGTAGTAAAGAACAACTCCACTAACTGATAACTCACAAGTATTAGAAATAATTTACGTGTTAGCACTGGAGGAAGATGTACCAAGTTGCACTATGAAAGTAACATATATAGGTAGTTCAATAAAGTAATGGAGTGAAGGAAAATAACTACTGATACCACAAATATTACAGCCACAGGTAATGTCTGAGCATCCTTTTAAAATGTGACAGCCATTTACCTGAAGACACATTTTAACACCACAGTTAGATTTAGAAGGTTTCTGTAGGATTGGAAGGATTTTTGTGTGATATCTTCGTTCACTCTCAAACATTCATTCATGCACCACATTTTGAATCCCCTGTTTACTAAAGCTTTTTGTAAATTTTCCCATGAATGACATTCTGAAGTAAAGGGCTGCCCTTGCATTTGCCTCCAGGACAAGCAGTGTGGTCCATCACAGGAATGATAGAGAAATCATAATGTTGAAGAAACATATCAAAGAGGATGACAATGTATGAAGGGGAGGTTAATCAAACTAGATAACTCAGCTTGGAACACAGAAGAATCAAGAGAAATGAAGATATGAAAGAAAGGCATAAAACTATGTGTTACATGGAGGACATAATGAAAATGAAAATGACTATTCTTTTTTTTTGCTTGTGACAGAGAAATAGGATCCTAAATTGAAATGATAAGATAGAGAATTTAAAACAAAACAGAAGTAGTTTTTCATGTAGTACATAATTAAATTGTGAAAGTCATTTTTGCAGAATACCATAGATGCAAAAAAAGAATTTCACAGAGGAAAGGATCCATTAAGGGTTATTAGCCAACAAGTTACAGACACAACTTGTCCTACAGAAATCCTTTTATTAGACTTTGCTCGATAGGCACTCTTAGAAAATAACATTCTAGACATGTCCTGGGAGAGAAGCTTAAACACCCTGTCTAGAAATGGTCTCAAGGTCCCATATCCTAAAAGAAAACACAAGTATTCCATTCCCCTCATCTGTTAATCAAATCAACAAGACCTCTTCCTTTCAATCAGCACTTCTGCCTTTGTATACCTGACACGCTTATGCCATTGAAAAGGGATGGCACTATTTCTTATCCTTGCTTTTTCTTCCTTAAAAGTGACAGAATATCACAGAGTACTTCTGCCTCTTTTCAAAATCATTAGTTGTTGGTGCAAAAAATATCTCCTATTGTTCTGCCTGTGAAATGGAATATAGCAGAAATTACACAATATGTCAATTGAAAAGTTCATTGAACCTTTCTCACACCACTTCTTTTTCTTATCTTGGCTTCCCTTCAGAGTTGGTTGCTGATTTCATATATAGCAATACATGCCATAATGCTACTTTTCATTAAGGATTTTTATTTATACACCTTACTATAAATCACCTGACTTCTTCAACTACTCAGATATATAAAGTCAAGAAATTGGAATAAACTATTTCTCTGTACTGTTTTACCTGTGCACAAAGATTTACTATATTTTTTTTTATTCAAAAATTAACCCAGTTTTCCAATATCCTCCTTATTTTCCTCCTTTTCTAAATACAATCTTATATGCCCTTATATAGTACTTCACCCTATATTTAGCATCAGAGAAACCATCCTAAATATATTTTCTCTGTGACGTTTATTGAGATTCAGTGAGTATTTGTACTTTGTACTGTACAGTGCATTCACAAAGCATTCTTATCATTATGTATTCCAATAAAGAAAGATCTAAAATTTACTAAAAAAGAGTTTAGTGAAATACAATTTAGGAACAGAATGAATTTTGAGGTTAATTTTAAAAACACTTCTTACTGGGACTCATTACCTTCAATTAAAGATAGATCTATGCATGAACAGCTGTAGTAAATACAGAAACTGATACTCTGGGCAATCTATGACAGGAAGTACACTGTGATCCTATCTATCATCAATAAATAGAAGTGAAGATTACAGTACAGCAAAGAAGTCAACAACCAGAAATTTTACTGCTTGCTGCTAACAAGTACTCATTGCTTTCTTTGCATTTCAACCTGTTTTGCGTTCAGTGGAACATTTTGAGGAGTTGTTTTGTACGTTTGCATATTTCTGTGCTTTGATTACATTTTCATGTGGAACATGTAGAAGAGCTATTACCCTATCTGTGTGGGAAACAGGAAGGTGAACTAGTGCTATCTGAAAATAAATTAAAGAAGGCGGGAAGAAATGTGTTATGCAGTACTGGGAAACAGGATGACCTTGAAAGTACTGGTTGAACACTAAGGTGCTTCCTAGTTTCAGAGTCTTTCTGGACCCCTCACTAATTCTACATGTTTGCACACTTATTGTGGTCAACAATTGTTTCTTTTTCTTAACACTGACTGCCCCCAGGAACCCTGTTGTCATAGCCATTTGTTACACTTGGGTTTTAGACTGATGGAAAAGAGATGATGTACCAGATTGTTATCTGGACCCAGATTTCATTTGGTAAGCAGAATGCAAAAAAGAAAACAGTACCAGTTCTCCTCAATTCTCATTGACTTTTTTTTTTTCTGCACCAATTATGATTCAACCAGTTCAAAGCCCTAAATGAACTAGGCTCCATATAAATCCCTTTTATTTTTTCTTCCTTTTTTCCCCCCCTACTTTGAAAACTTTGAAACTACCAAAAATTAGTCCTCAAGCTGAAGCTGATGTGACTTTAGCAGCAGACCTGGTGTTTTGGATCTCCAAGATGTCTCTTCCTTTTCTTTGGAAAACTGATGTATCTAGAGGATCTAGATGATTCAGAGGATGAAACAAACATGATTTTGCCACCTTAGATTTGGTTTAAACTAAAATGATTGCATACAGTAATAATGCAGTGAGATGTTACACAGCAGAAAACAGAGGAAAAAATAATCTATCAGTCTTCTTTGACGAGCTCATATCAAGGCTCTTGCTAGACCTCTGTTTTCTCAGACCTAGTGGTGAAAAGAACAAATACCCTTTTCAATATCTCTGACAATACTCCACTGACAGATGAAGATCTTGGTTACTGGTACTATTTCTGATATTTGATTTCTTTACCCTCAGCATTTTTTATACAAACATGACTTCTATGTAATGAAGTAGAACATCAGGTTGTGAGAGGTCAATACCACTAAGCATTTAACATTTCTTAATCACAATTTGTCATTTAGAGGTTGGACACTAATCTGTCTTTTTTTTTTGCAGGATTTTTGAACCTTAGGAGCAAATACTGTGGGCAAGCTATTATGAAAATCATGGGGGATTTTGGTGTAGAAATTTGAAACTAGCTGGATAATATTATGATAATTTTTCAACAATTAGAACTATTTTTAAAATTCAGGTGAAAAAAGAAAAGGCACCATAATGAAGGATTCACTTGGAACAGCAGTCATTGACAAAAAATGATAACAAGTGATGAGACCCTGAAATAAGTCTCTAAAAGTATGAAAAACAAAGAAAGATTAATATTTAGGGCAGAATACTGATTGGAAAGCCTCCACTAAAAGATAACAAGATATTTTTAAAGCTGCATTGTAGTTCTAGAGACACAGGGAGATGATTTAAAAAGGCTTTCGTGCTGATTACTTTAGATAAAAATACAGCCTGTTCGAAGTTAGCCAAACATGTTGGGTAGCCAAGTTGATGCAATGTGTTCCAGTATACTGTGTGTCCATGGATATTCTGGAATTTACTGTAGGTACAGCTGGGAAATCTCAGAGATATCCCTTTCCAGAATTCAGCTATTGGGTTATAAAAATATTTTCACATTTCCTGCAGATGGCTGGATTCTTTTCTTCACTCATAATTTTAATTCAGAATTCATTACGGACAGCTGCTGGCTCTGATAGAACCTAATTGCTCTTTTACTAGACTCAGCTGCAAGCAGTCAGATTTTCTTTTCCTTTGTAGAGTATATTATATATATAAACATGGGCGGGGAGAAAAATAACCAATTAACTAAATACATATGGATAAAATGACTCACTAAGAGCACAGATAAAATAATTTATCAAACTACAGCTTAGGTCAAAGGAAATTACAGGCCTTGTAGGACATGATAATATATATATATGGAAATAATTATCAGCACCAACATATTTGTAATTTGAGATAACACATGGAAAGGCAGTTCTTCTGTTAAAAAAATCTTACAGAAAATTATTACATTTTAATAACGGGCAGGTTACTTCACTAAGTGTAAAGTCATCAGTCTCCAGGAGACCTGCTCATCAGGCACTATTTGTTGGCCAAATCCAAGACTGGCCTCAATAGCTTCAGTGGACAACTCACTAAGAAAAATGACATAATTCTGGAATTATTTTTACTCCCTTACCTCTTATTAAAAAAATAAAAATAGAAAGCCTGAGTTACTGTTAGTAAGACTACAAAAAAAGGGTACATCACATGTGAGGGAGCAGAGACAACCAGCAAAAAGGCTAGGGATGTGAAGATTATCTGCCATCTCTCTCTATATGCCATCTCTCTCTATATACTGAAGCAGATTAGGATATTTTGCTGTCCTAGTCCTATGTCCTATTTGTGTCCTATGATGGGTGAACACAAGGGAAAGTTGTAGACATGTAAAACAAGAAACAGTCTAAAATAATGTTCTTTTGCACTCCCTTTATTCAAAAGCATTTATTAAAATGAAGAGACACGATAAAATAACAGTAAATAGGTATCACCTAAAATAGTGTGTGAAACTGCTTGTCAGAGAATGATACTTAGACAAGGAAAAAAGTGAAAGACTGTCTTGTTCTGTTGCTTGTACAATCATGAATATGAACAATAAAGTGTTCATCTATTTCTTTAGGTAGCTAAAGGAATAATGGGAGAAAAAAACTGAAATCCTCATGAAGTAGGGCTAAGCTACTCACTAGCAACTTGCTACTGAGGAGGAAACTTGACTGAAATATTGTTGACACTGAATCTTTATACTTTCCCCTGAAAGTTCTGACATTTGCCTCTGTCAGAGACAGGATACTGGCCTAGAGGGACCATTGATTCTATCTAGTAATAACATTCACCATGTTAATTTTAGAGATTTCTGACTTCTACCAGAAACAAAATCTTGCCCTATGCAGTCATAGCAGTTTTTTAGGATTTCAAAAGATAATCCAGCCCTGAGTCACAGCTGTGGGGGCATAATCCCCTGAACCACAGGCTAAGTGCCAACCAAAGGTGGCTTTACATGCATAGGGCTAATTTAATAAAAAAGACCACAAGTAGGCATTTGCCATTATTTGAACCTTCACAAAGAAATACTGCTATTATTTGTTACTCGTTTGCTTTTGAATTTTAATAATGACTCCACTGATACTTACTGAGTTTTTGTGCTTATGAACAATGGAAGCCTATATTGTACATAAAGCAGCTTCAGTTCAGGTTTTAGCAAAGGCTGGTTTGCTGTACAAAACTGTGCTGGTTTCTAACAAGACAAACCTTTCAAGTGTACCAGCATCAGTTTTTTGGTGCTTGACACCTCATGGAGGATTTCCAATTAATCGTATTTTCCTACTCAAACTAAAAATAACAAGGTACACTAGTCAGTCTTTAAGGAACCTGCATACTGTCACATTAACTACTGTATGGTAAACCTTGTCATGTTCATAATTCCACATTTTCATATATGAGCACATAAATTTAAGGAAACAAATTAAAGATCTAAGCTAATAAGACCCATTTCACTTTCAAGTTAAAGAGTGAGTAGTTGGGGAAGGTAACTGGCAGTATTGCAATCAAGATGATCCTAACTAATGACACTCAAATTTGATACAGAAAAAATATTCCAGCATTATGCCTCCACATCACTGGTTCTATCAGCATGCAGATAGAGACTGCTTTTTACCTGTATAATTTCGTGACCATAGCATAGTTGTTAGGTGAAAACTCTTGTATGTTCAGCATAAAACAATCAGAGTCTTCAACTGTGAAGCTTTTGGAATCTAAATTTTCACAAGCTTAAAAATTTTTATGGTAAGAATATGAAAGCAAGTCCCAATGCCTGTCTCTTTGTGCTGACACTCATTACACTAGTGATTATCAAGTCGTGTCTTGCTATACCAATGAACCCTCAATGAGTGTACTGGTGGGACATCAGTCTTTTTTTTTCTGCCAGCTAGCATTTATAAACCTTCCTTCTAGACTCTTACACATTTTCCAGTAGATTCTACAATCCCAATAAACAGAGATTAAGCTCTCAAGGTATCAAACTCTAGAAGCCTAGGTGTATTTTGTATAAGGTCCATGTAGAAATTAAATAACTCCCAAGAAGGAAGGTATGTGTGAAATGAAGTGACTCTCAGTCAGTTATGATGACAGTATAGTCAGAATGACTGAGACTATCAATACAAATGGAATACAATGCAAAAACAGTCATTTACCCAGTGCTGTGTTTTCATATTAAGAAGAAATAAACATCCTAAACAGATCAACCAATATAACCAATATAAATATAATATAAACCAATCATGCATTTTTTTAAGAAGAGAATCTAACCGCCTTATCCCTCTCCCTTTGCTTTTTATTTGTGAACAAAAAGTTTGAGAAAAAAATTGTCTTAAGGAGATATATACTGATATACAGCTAACAGCTGGAGCGCAAACAGTGTTTCAGTGTTTTCATATATAGATCATACCCAGCAGATCCTAATATATAGTAGCAAGCAGTAGCTGCTGGATTAAGACATGTGGGTAAAGCAGAGAAAGTTTATAATATTAGTGATATTAAAATACTTGTCATACTAAAATGCTTTTACTATCTTTTCCTCTCCAGAGCTTTCAGCTGTCCAGGGAACTCAGGATAGATGCTGAGTGGTTCTCAGGGTTGGGAGAGAGAAGGGACAAGGCAGCTCTTAGTATTTTTCAATCTCCTTCAAGAGACTTCTGAATATGTACTAGAAGGATTTTTTCCCCCTACTGTGAAGAAGGATAGGAAGTCATCTGCAACCTGCTCACTGACAGGATTAGAAAATGAGCACTTGTGAAGTGTGTGTCAAAGGCAGAAGGTAGTTTCCAAAGATATAGAAGTGAAGTAAAACAATCCACTGGAAAATCATTGCCTTAGATCGATAGATCTATCTATCTATCTATCTATCTATCTATCTATCTATCTATCTATCTATTTTTTTTTTAAATTTTATTTTTTATTCTGAAACATTGAACAAAAATTAGGTTAGTATTCTACTTTAAGAAATACAAGATCACATTGTGTTCAGTTATTTATTGAAAAGTTGTTTTTACTGTACTAACTGGTTATGTTAGTATGCTCAGACATGGAGTTACTTAAAACAGTCACATTCTTCCAAACATCCAAGTTTTTCTGTTTGCAATATCAGCATTAACAGTACATGCCAAAACCCCACAAAGTATCTTAAAAATGTGTCCCTTGGTCCTGATACTAAAAAGAGAGTTTCAAACATAAAGAATTGCACTTACACATTGAGCTTTCACATAGTATTACTGAACCAACTACTAAAGTTTCTGTGATGTTTTGAAAACATAGTGGCATAAAGCTCCAAACACCCTTTGGTGCTATTTTACTGTGATCTGATTAGCACCTGTTTGCCTGCACTAATCCAACTTCAAACAAAATTGTGTGCTTTCCATGCTATCATTAGACTACACATTACAGCCTCACCGATGCAGTTTCCTAGGGCTTAAGATTGCATTGCTTCATTAAAGAAACCCTTTTTTCTACATCAGCTTGCAAATTAGGGCAACTCATGCAGAGACACCAGTTGGATTGTGATATTATTCAACTTCTGGACAAAGGGACTGAGAAGATACAGTCTTAATATGTAATATACTGTAAATGAAAAAGCATCTATTTACCTGCATCACATATTTAAATCACCACAGAAAAATCATCAGACAAGTTATTATAAATAAGCCAAGTCAAGACTTGACTAAATATTATGAAAAGTATCTACAAACAGGATCAGACTGCTAAATTTCTTTTATGTTTTTTTTTTTTTTTCATCTAGTTTAACCTTTGATTTAGCTGTTTTCCTCTAACAAATCTCATACTGAAAATAATGATACAGCTGTCTTTGGGAGAATGCAACTCAAGTGAGACCACAGAACATGGCAGTTTATAACAAATACATTTCTAAATTTAACTTTACCTTGATTTGAGCTTTGCTAACCTGTCTTTCCTGATGGGTATAGATGGAAAAGTATAGATTTTTTTTTTCCTTAGAAAAAGGGTGCAATGGCATTATTCATTCATATTATTACCACTACACCTTTTTCATACAGGTATGAAAACATCTGATTACATAAATTTAAAAAAATCTGCATTTAGGTTAGGCCTTTATGTTATCTTTGGTGTTTCACAATCCTTTCAGCAATGATCTATGTTTTCACCCTAAAAATAACATACCTTTAATTATATTCTATTACCTTTTCAGTTTAAAAATCTGCCAATTTTTCTGCACAAGAATTCTGACTGGTAGAATGTACATATGACATTTCTCAACATGTTTTTGACCTCTGTATTAGATTCAAATTCAATATTGCACAGGCAACCAAGCTGTTATCAAAAGTATTTGTGTCGATGTGTCAATGACAAATGTGTTATATGGACATTATAACAAATAATGGCGAATGTTGCTGTAAATTCTGATGACATAATTCAGTATTTTTCTTTGCTTTCATCACACAAAATTTGTTATGAAGACTTCCACTTGCATTTGTTTGATATGCATTTATCAGAACATGTCTTATAAGGTCTAATAATTTTTAACGGTAAGACATATATTCACTGTTAATTCTACCAGTTAAGACTATGGAATTTTTTTTTCTGGTCACTGTTATATGAATAGAACACATTCAAATGTTTATATGGAGGGATTTTCAATTGTCACTTTTCTTCACCTCCAATTTTTACTGCCTGAGCACACTGTAAGTTATTAAATAAATTCTTCATACAGTCAATAACCATTTTCTAGCAACAGGATATTAAACTAGCTTATCAGCTACTAAAGCTTTTATACAAACTGGTCTGGGGCCACACTTGTGAACTGGATCTCCGACTAGGTTGATTCTCTGTAGAATATATAGCCTTATCCTAAAACCACTAAGGAAATTGTAAAACCCTCTTAAGCTCTTAACATGAAGTGGACTGAAAGACATCTGTAGGTTAATCTTAAGTCAGATGCGGAGAATGCAGCAACAAAAAATTTGGGATAAACACTTCACTTACGATACCTACTTATAAATACTAAATAAAGTGGGAGTCATTTTCCAAGGATCAAAATGCAGACAGCTGGCTTTTTTTTTTATTCCTCACCCAGACGCACTCCTGATGCTTTTACTAGGCATTGACCTGAACCAAAAGTGAAAAGGAGCTCAGCTCTTACCCTTTTGAGCAGTAAGAAACTCTGAGCTAAATTCACAGCAATATTATAGACAAATAGCTTTTCCTTCTACTTAGTTGCCTGCTAGTTTTTATTTTCATTTTTTTATGGGTTAAAAGCTTTGCAGAAAAATGCTTCCACAGCTGCTTTATACCTACTCTTTTTTTTTACCAAACATATTGTGAAAGGTAAACCACCTTTTATTTATACTTCTATAACATGTCATTATTATAATTTCCTGAGCTCTAACAGTTTGTTAGATACTGAAAGAAACATAAGGTATCAGTGCTGTCTCAGATATCTTCCACTCCCCACAATATAAGCCATGTTTCTACTGGGGAGTAAACTCAGATTACTTCTTCAGTGGGATAACTTGGAAAAGCACTGTCTACCATAGGCAAAGAATACGAGATATGGTCTTATATTGTTTTGCTCTAGTGGACAAAGTCTGAGATACTTTTAATACCTGAATGACGGTTGTACGTGAACTTTAATGAAAAGGGACTTAGGAAATCCTGAATGCAAAATGGGAGAAAGTGACAGATAAGATACAGAACAAGGAAAACAGGAGTTTTTAAAATGCTGCAGAGGTGGACTAGGGGCCAGCAAATGAAGAAATTAAAAGCGAGATGTTTGTCAAGGACAAAATATCTCAGTGGAAAAGAGTGACTATTGGAAGGCAGTGAAAAGTGATGGATGAGAAAAATTGGCAGAACACTACCATTTGAATGATGATCTTTTTTCAGAGAAAATACTAAGACATGTAGGAACACATTTCACATTGAAATGGTGCACCAATAGGATAAAAATCAGTTAAATAAGTTTGGGAAAACAGTGGAATTGAGGGACAGAATATAATGAGTATATAATTAGAGGAGTCCACAGAATAAAGAGCACACATGACACAGAGCAAAAATATGAAAAAAAGGTAAAATGACAGAAGATAAGAAGCAAAGGACAGAGTAGAATAGAGAAATTTACAAAGTGACCAGCAGAGAAGAGAGGAAAGAAAAATCTAAGAGAGGAAAGTAGATTCTAAAACAAAATAGAAAATAAGCTTGCTTACTTTTTCTATTTCAATATAAAGTGATAATTTTTATAAGCTTGAAATAAAATGTTTAGATACATCCAGTACTTTAATTTAAAACTAAATGTTAAAGTGTTTCATGTTGTGGAATAAAGACATATCTTTCAGCCTAAAAAAATTGTGCTGATGCTCTGTCATTGTTCCTCTTCTGACCCTCTTTAAGAATTTAATAATGTCCAAAAGTTCAAAATTATATTGTAATACAAAACTCAAATTATATTGTTGCTATAATAAGCCTGAAAAGAGACACCCACATTAACATTATGACTGTAAGAAAGACTTAGTAACTTATTCTTGTTGATGTATCAGCTAGATAGTTAGCACATTAATACTGATTAGTTAAGGAGTATATTAATAAATTTTAGACTGTCCACAAGAGTTACATGCTCAGCCATATAAAATATTTAAGTAAAGACACATAAATTTGTAAATTTGCTAGAAATCTTGTTTCATTAGTTCTTCTGCTCATAAAAAATATTGTTGGAAGTTGGATTCCTAAAATACTAGAATATTTGAGAATGTGCTTTGTAGAAGATAGGTTGTATGAAATGCCTAAAATCTTAATGTCTCAAGAAGTTATAGATAAGGCGAAGAGCTTTGATAAATTTTCTACCAGGATATGCACACTGTAGAATATATGTTAATAAATTAATAGGAAATTGGGGGGAAAAAATTCTTCCAAAAGGCATCAAATCATACTACCTAAGCTAACCATCACTGCCATTGAAATTTGCATGCATAAACAATGACAAAGAGAAAGTAATGACCTTGCAGTTCATCAGTACTACTGAGTGATAATTAGATTTGTATATTATTTCATCTTTTCCAATTGCTTGCTGTATGACTCTTAACAATTGATTTAATTAGTCTATTTTTGCATTAAGAGAATGTAGGTAATTATACTAACTTAACAACCTTCCCAGAGTGGGAGGATTCATTTCTTCTATTAATTTTGATTTTGATTTAGAGCATAACATCTTCACTGCTGATCACCCTTGGAGGTATGCTCTATATGGATCAAGCTGATGAAATTATAGCTAAGGCATTCTATAATTCTAGGTAATATTCAAAATGGTTTAAGATCCCGTAATACAAGTACAAAAAGATTTGGCTTCATTCAGGAAATACTCAGAAAACTGTATAAATAGATTTGTATTAATATTTATATTTATTCTACATTCCTAACCCTGGTGTTTCAATCAACTTTAAATGACTGTCTTCCATGTTCTCTGATGTTTTCTGAACAGTCTATGTTTTTCAGCATTGAAGCCCTGCTTGTTTTGTTTCCTTTTTGACTTTATTTTCCTGTCTCATTTACAAGAGCCTCTTTTAATCACTTTAAAAATTTTCAAATAACCAGCTTCCATGGCTAGCTCACCAATATGTAAGAAGCCAGAACTAGGGGGGATACTATGCTATAATCTTTCCTATTACTATGCTGTAATCTTTGTAATTCCTATTCCTCAGTTTTTGGATGACAAAAGCAAGACTGGTTTTCAAATATGCTACGCATTTGTGTCTTCAGTGAACAGGGAATAGTAGCTTTCCTTATTAACTGAAGGCATCCCAAATGAAGTTCACAAAAATCAGTGATCTCAGGAACTTGCTTTGAAGGGGGCAGCACTGTAAGCTATAATAATATTCCTCTGGAATGAGGGGGACCCATTTTACAGCTTCTATCAGAATTGGTATATGTTCTATGATGGCACATGAATTGGCACACGTTCTGATGGTCTTAATGGGATTTTAATGCATTCTAAAGGATCTGTTCTTTTCAAAGATTTCTAAAGAATTCCCATCTCTTTCTCATTTTCATAGAATCATAGAATGGTTGGTATTGGAAGGGACCTTAAAGATCACTGAGTTCCAACCCCCCTGCCATGGGCAGGGACATGTCCCACTAGACCAGGTTCCTCAAAGCCCCATCCAGCCCTCTCAAGGCTGGGTCAGACACAACTTCTCTGGGCAACCTCTTGCAGTCTTTTACCAGCCTCACATTAAAGAATTTCTTTCTAGTATCTAATATAAACTTACCCTCTTCTCCCCAGATTAAAACCATTATCCCTTGTCCTATCACCACACTACCTTATAATGAGTCCCTCCCCATCTCTGCTCCATTTTCGTTACTCCCAGAACTTTAGAGGGGCTTAGAGGGTGTTTTTCTCTTGAGAATGCATTAATTTATATATTATAATACCTGAAATGGTTTTCTACCATGCAAGCAGCATGAAGGACTCATTTCCCTGGAACTGAGCTCGATCTGTTCCCTGGGTTGCATCCTTTGCAGATCCACCTCCTCGCAGTCCCAAACTGAGGGTTTAACCTTGAGTAAGATCAAGGTTTCTACCTCTTTTCAAAAAAATTTGCCATTTACGTTTCTTAATTTTCATCCTCTTTACTTTCATATACAATATAAGCAGTGATATCAAAAGTCGTTTCATTCCTCAAAACCCACTTTCTTTAATACTCATATTCTTATATCAACCCTATCGTCTTTCTTTTTCATGCTACTTTCTGAATGCCATAGATATATTTGTATTCTCCCTTCAAACATTCTTCCTCTAGACCTTTAGATAGTCTAAAAATAATTACTCTTGCACAGACCAATGAAAATAATTCTGGCCCATTCAAGCTGGCAGTGCCATACTCAGATCCAGAATTTGCATTGCAACCATCTTTTTCTTTGACAGACTCAGAAGTCTCTTTGAAAGAAGATAAAGGTTTCTTCTGCAAGAAAACAAAAAGTAGTAATCTTGACATAAGAAGCTTTGAAAAAAATTCTGAACTTACCTGCAATGTACTACCATAGGTCCAGCATCAGGTGGGTTGCAGGTCTTGACTCGTCGCAGGAAAGCTAAGAATGGTGTTGGGTGTTCTGGGACACCATGGTCAGGCCAAGCAGTGAACTGGAATTGCCTCACTTCCCTTTTCTCACTTGAACCATTCTACGAAATTAAAAAACTTCATTACAAAACTGACACTAATGTGATATTGTCACTTTTCAATTAAATAATTACAGAAGCATACATACCAGTAAAGTGTATTTAAATCACATTTCAGGCCAGAGATAAATATGGAGGGAAATGTTTCTTATATTCTAAATTGTGGGATTCAAAATAAGAGCTTTAACTCTAATACCGCACAGTAATACATCACAAGTGCCAGAGCTTCAGCTAGTATTTAATTCAGTTAAATGGTTTTTCATAGCAAGAGCTCTGTATTGACTTACAAAACTCCATGCTGTAAGAAAAACACACTCTGTCTGTAGAAGTCTCATCATTCAGAGCTGCTAGGAGGAAACAAGGGAGAAAAGTTGATGGAGGGAAAGATAAGACAGGGAGGGAGGAAAAAAGGGAGAAAGAGAGTCAGGGAAAGCAGGAAGGAGAAGAAAGGACGTCAGGGCAGCAGGAGGGAGACAGTGATAGAAAGGCTGTCAGGAAGGCAAGAAAGAAAGGGAAAGGGAAAGGGAAAGGGAAAGGGAAAGGGAAAGGGAAAGGGAAAGGGAAAGGGAAAGGGAAAGGGAAAGGGAAAGAAGGGAAAGGGAAAGGGGAAAGGGAAAGGGAAAGGGAAAGAAGGGAAAGGGCAGGTGGGAGGGTGGGAAGGGAGAGGAGGGGACGGAGAAAGGAGATAAAAGGTAAAGGAAAGGACAAAAGTTGCCTATGCTGAAATTTTCAAGTATAGTGCAAGGATGTGTAAGTATATATACCTTGTAAAGTGCAAATGTACGAACACAGTATGTTGCCAATTCAACTGTGTCTAAAAGGGTCACTTGGATTAGTCCGTAAGTTTCTGTGCCTCTGCTTGGCCAGTACTGATCACACTTCACCTGTAGTGAAAAATATGTAATTTTAAAATGCATTTAAAATTTATATTTATTACATATCTGAGTGCATATCACTATAGGTTTTTTAAGTATGTAGTGTTAGAACGTTCAACAACTGCTAAGCATCCAACACAAGAAATTTTTTTTTAATCATCCACAAGAATAGCTTTTCTCATAGTAGTTCTTACAATATCTTCTACCATAATGGGTATTTGTAAATTCAGTGGGACAGATGATTAGTAAATACCAATAAGTATTAGTAATATATGAGTACTGTGAGATATATTAAAGAAAAAACAATTTATCGTAGCTTAAAAAATGGCCTATATCTTCAGTAACTCACAGAATCAGAGAATTATAGGAGGTTAGATGGGA
The DNA here is from genome assembly GCA_004320125.1 of Scolopax mira. NCBI lineage: Eukaryota > Metazoa > Chordata > Aves > Charadriiformes > Scolopacidae > Scolopax > Scolopax mira. The sequence continues at coordinate 101,985 of BJBW01001396.1, forward strand.
CCCTTGGACATTCATCTAGTCCAACTCCCAAAGCAGATCCACCTAGAGCAGGTTGCACAGGAACTTTTCCAGATGAGTTTTGAACATCTCCAGAGATGGAGACTCCACCACCTCCCTGGGCAGCCTGTTCCAGTGCTCTGCTACTCTCAAAGTGAAGAAATTCCTCCTCATGTTTAGATGGAACTTCTTATGTTCAAGTTTGTGCTCATTTCCTCTTGTCCTGTCACTGAGCACCACTGAAAAAAGACCAGTCCCGTCCTCCTGACACTCACCCTTTAAGTATTTATAGGTGTTGATCAGATCCCTCCTCAATCTTCTCTTCTCCAGACTAAAAAGACCCAAGTCCCCCAGCGTTTCCACATAAGAGAGATGCTCCAGGCCCCTAATCATCTTTGTAGCCCACTGCTGTACCCTCTCCAGCAGCTCCCTGTCTTTCTTGAACCAGGGAGCCCAGAACTGGACACACTACTCCAGGTACAGCCTCAGCGGGCAGAGTAGAGGGGAAGGAAAACCTCCCTTGACTCACTGACTTGAAACTGACCTTTCACAGTCCAGAATTTAGTAACAGTAATAACCCAGTAAAAGTAGACTGATTTTTTTTTAATAGTTGCCATATTTTACCTATTGGATATAAATATTTAATATGTATATAAATATATCAGTAAAAAACTGATTTCTTGAGAAATAAATTTAATGCACAGATAAATGAAACTTTATTCTCAGACCAGTGTCATGAAGCATATAATGAAATTGCATTCAGAGGTGATAGAAAGAGTTAATCCATCAAAATTTCAAAGACCAGGACATTTCATTCAGAGAAATCTCCATTACAAAACACATATTAAAAAAAATATTCTATTAATCAGAACTTTTATGACCTGAAATAATTCTGTATAAGATGACTCATAAGAAAAGCATATGTTTGACGTCATTGTTGAGACTTAATAATTTGTTTCAGGTAAAAAAGACATTTAAGATGAAAGCTATTGTGAAAAAAGAAATGTTGAACCCTAAAACAACCAGAAAACATGGTACAAAGCAGTATAGGGCTTAAATAGTTGAAAGTATTTTGCTTTCAGTGACTTATAGGTGAAATGGAGACAGTCTCCATTCTGCTTATAACAGTACATTCTTATTAATTAGTCTTTCATACAGCACATAATACATTGCATTTGTTTAATAAACGTCTTAATTAATCACTCCAATCCAGATTCATACCAAATTCAGTGAGAATACACAAACTGTAAGAAACAATAAAAGCAGAATATTGCGTACTATTTCTGATAAGCATGTAAATTATCAAGATAATCCAAGACAAAAACTGTGATTTCCCCCAAAATGGAAAAACTAGAAAAATATATTTTTGAAACTGATGTGTTATCCAGATTTCTCACTATTCATAATATTATTAAAACAGACTTAATATGGTTTCAAACGGCCCAGTCCTGAATAGTTTTGCTTCCAGATAATTTTATTTTGAGGCTTACAGGCCACAGATCACTAATGGTTCACAAATCAGTCTGAGAACAAGTAACCTAGATAGGTGAAAAAATTCTAAACACTGAAGCAGGTGATGCAAGTTCATTAGAGGCAAAAAAAGAAAGAAAAGAATTGATAACTTAATTTATAAATCAGAAATTGGAACAAAGTAACTAAAAAAATGTTTATTGATAGTACAGTCCTAAAAATGGGATTAATAAATAGGGTAAAAATTCTATTATTAAGAGGAATTAAATAATTACTTCCTTGTGCCTTTTACTGAAGTACTTAAGAAATAATTATTGCACGTACTTAATGTGTATTAGTGATTCATTTGCAAGATTCCTAATCTTACAAGAAGCCACTGTGGTCTTCTGCAAATAAGAGAGAAAGGTATATTTTCAATTGAGTTATGTCAATATAATTATGTAAATCTAGTTTCACTTTATCATTAAAATAGATACAGTGTAACTTATGCCTATACTGCTTAGCTGTATTTTAGACCAAAATTTTGTGGTTTATTATTTACTATTTATTAATTATTAATTCCCACAGAATGACACATTTTTTCATGGAAAACATCGATACATAATAGGTGTTGTTTGTAATGTTAGTAATTTCAGGTTTAGTATAAACCTCTGACAAAACCTGTTTTGAATGATTTTTGAAAGAAAAAGAATAAAAATGGTAAATACTTTATGTACTTTTAATAAAATGAACACAAGAAATAGATTTCTGGCTATGCCTTTGCATGACTAAACATATAGTTGTCCTTTTTACTCTTCAGTTCCCACATACAAATTGTATGCTCATAGAAGCAGTACCAGCTTCTAGAAAACACACCTGAAAAATTAACCATCTTTCTCACTGGAAAGGCTGTATAAAAGCAATTGCCAAGTGTAATAGAGAGAAATGAATGTCCAACAAAAGAACTAAATGTAAATTAAGAACATAGTAGGTTACCAGCATTTTTGCAAACAACGGAAAATACTTATTTTTATTTTGTACAGTAATATACAGTACATGTTGCAGTATATGTTAAGCACATAGTCAGACTTAGAAGCCTGTAGAAAATTGCTCCTTTTATTTTAGTTAAGATGGGAGAAAATAAAGGTGCCTGCTTTTATAGGTGCACATTTTAGTTTGGTGGGTAGTTTTTTGATTTGTGGGGAGGTTTTTTTGTTGGTTTTTTTTTTTTTTTTTTTTTTACATTTAATATTTTATCTAACATAAACTCCAATCATTTTCTGTTTTTTTAAAAATATGTTCTGTGAGAGCTAGCTGATGCAGAAGACTGCTGCTGGAAGTTCAAAAAAAAATAATACAATTTGTAGACCAGTGTATATATTATTTGAAAGTGGAAACTGACAAAAATAAGTATAAAATTTTTAGAAAGAAAACCTGATTTTGAACTGATGTAGATTTCACTTTTGGAAGGAGCACATGAAGCAGTAGTTGATATAACTACATCTTTTATTCCTTTTCCCTCTTCATTTTTCTCAATACAAGAGGTCTCCTTCAGAGATGTGCCCTTACCTGCCTCCTACACTCTTTTGCTCCGTGATCATAAACCTTACATTCCCAATGCTCCTAACAATTTGGAGTCCAATTTATCTTTGTGAGAGATCAGAACAGCTTTCTGTTGAACTTCAGCAGCAACAAAGAACCAAATAATATAAGTTAATAGTTCAGACACTATTTTCTGAGACAGAGTTCTTGGTAAATGTCTTATCCTACGTTAAGACCCTAGACTTCAGCACTTAAAGTAAGTTTACTGTTCAGAGGCTACATATTAGTATTTTTTTCAGAAAAAAATTCTCAAATCCCTTGAGTCATCCAAAATTTAACATTAAATGTCAACAAGTCAATTTTAAAATTATTTGTCAAATGTGTTTTTACTTTTGCTTTTTGGTCTGTGTTTAATTTCCCTGTAGAAAGAGTGATTTCTTCCTCGCTTGTGCATGCTGTTTGGAAAACAGACAACTTTAATGTGGTAAGGTGATAATAACGTGTCCTTCTGCAGAAATAAAATTCCAAGTTTTATTTATTTTCAGAGTTAGTTTGTAATATATCTTTTGTGAATTTCATAGTCCTCACCTTCCTTCTACCAAACCAGCTCCTAGTTCCAAGGGTTGATCTTTTTCTGTATTCACCTGCACCCAGTGAGAGCTTCCTTGTGCCACTAATTATACATGGTTACAGAAAACTGCTTTCACTATCTCATGATCAAAGGTTATACTGTACCAAAATCACTACATTTAAGATTAGAGCAGCTCTCAAAAGACTCGTAAATATATTATGAATCCTTTAGTAGTAGTAGACATAGCTAAAAGACATAACTAATAATAAGCACATTCTCTTAACCTGCTCCTCAAACATACACACATTTTCTTTCTCTATATTTCTTCCACTTAAACCATGTGAATCCTTCCTCTTCATGGAAGTATGAGCATTCACTGAAAGCAAAGCTGTAAGAAAATACTAATGCTTTCTTTTCCATTAAAAATGAGGAGCTTAAGACCATTTCATACTTGAGGAGTTTTAGGTAGCTACGGAGTTCCTACGAATATTTGTGGATATTCACTTCAACAAGTCACAGACACTAGAGAAGGCACTGCTATGCATCAACAGAACTGAAGGAAGTATATTTCCATATGAACATATGAATGCAAAGTTTTCTGACATTCAAGGGTAGAGAAATAATTTTCCAGTACAAAGTTCCGTCACTGAGGCTTAAAAGCCCCTTCAGGTGATTCATAACACGAGGCAGCAGTTACAGGTCATCTGAGACTATAAGGACAAAATGCAGATCAGGAAGAGAAAGCAAACTGGTAGTAGACAAATTCATATAGTACATTCCTTGCTGTAAGAACAGCATATGAATTATGCTGAATGTGGAACAGGAAATAACAGCACTATCTAACAACTTCTTGTTCTGGTTTTCTCAGTAGTAATAGTCTTCTGCAGATAAAACTTTCTAACAATTTCAGGTGGTCTTCCTTTAAAAAGAAAGTCTCTCTACAATGATGTTGAATGATAATAATAATTATGCAATAAAAAAAGGTAGTGCCAATTGTTTGTGATGGAAACTGCCTCAAACCCTATTAGGCTAGCTTAACGCTTCAGGTATTCCAGCTAATGTTCTGTCTCAAAGCAGTTGGTACTCTGAAGCCATTTTCCATTTTGCAACAATACCTTGCCACCTAAATATTAGGCTGATTTGAATATAAAGATCATAAGCTTTGACCCTAAACCAGTACATGACATTGTAATGCAAAGAAAGCCCTACAACCAGCCAAAAACCAAAAGCCAAATTAAAAAAAGCCCCCCCCCCAAAAAAAAAAACCTCCAGAACACAGAAACACATTTTTTAGGCCTTATTTGAAAACAATTTGGTCAAGTGTCACTAATTCACTTTGGTCTGTATATGCACATTAAAAATACAAATTATTCACAAATAAGGTTGAAAATAGTATAAAGTTTTTAGAGAGGCACTGAATTTAATAGGATACTAAATTCTGAAAGAATTGAGCATGCAGTCCCAGGTAGACAGATTCTTCTACGTCTCACCAAATATATTCCCAAAACAATTAATCCCTTCTGGAAATTTTCATTCTTTTAATCCATTTTTACTATAGGAAAAAAAAAAAAAAGATTTGTATGCACAGATCTTTAATAATAATTTACATTAGACATGGCCCTTCGAGTACACGTCCCTCTAAGCACATAAAGTAACAAGGTAACAAGTTCTAGCATAAGAGGAAACAGCCTCAAGTTGCAACTGGGAAAATTTAGATATTAAGAAAAAAATTTTCCCCAAAAGGATTGTCAAGCACTGGAACAGGTTGCCCAGGGAAGTGGTTCAGTCACTGTCCCTGGAGCTATTTAAAAGACGTGTAGATATGCTTAGGGTTGTGGTTTTGGGGTGGATGTGGCAGTGTTAGGTTAACAGCTGGACTTGATGATCTTAAAGGTCTTTTCCAACATAAATGATTCTTTGATTCTATGATTGTTGAACCTCATCTGAACCAAGTACCTGGAGTTTAAAAAATAGGTAGAAATCACTCATGCAGTAAAATATAATTCTGTCTAAGGTCTTAATTACAGTAGTCTTGGAAAAGGAATTTCAAACAGGATAAAGACATAAACGAACATAAGTGAACTTTCTGCAGATCAACTCTCATTAAACTGTTTCTTTTTGAAATTTCTGATGATTAGTAGGCTATAAGTTAATACTGAAAGATAATTGATAATTAAAAAGATAACCCCTGAACTGTTTCCATTTTGATCCTTAAGACATAGTGTGGTACAGTTATTAAAACAAAAGGAAGCAGATATTAAAAGGAATCTTGGGGATATTTGAAATGTGTTCTCTATCTTGTCTTTCATCTTCATCTATACAAGCCAAGAACAATTCAAAACTATATTGCTGGCATTAATGTGATATGCCCTTTTTGAAGTCTTCCTAACAGTAGGGAAGACAGGGTCTTAATGCATTCATTTTGAGAGATGCCTGCTAAACACTTAAGTAGAGCAAAATTTTCCAAAAAGTTCTTGAAAAGGTTTATATGAATGGAACTGATAGGAAAAGTGAATGGGCTGACTACTTTTTCTTTATCCTCTTCCTGTCCTCAAGGCTGATCACTGTGCAGCCTGAATATCCTTTCACTGAATGAGACATTACATTACAGTATGAAGAACATATGGAACAGTTCAGCTTACTGTTCAAGTGCTTTAATAAAGATTTTCTGTTCCCCATACAAGAGAGCTATCTCTTCTGGCCAATATGAATATCAGATTAAAAAATCAGTGAAACAAAATAATCTCAAGTGTGAAACATCAGAACAACAAAATTCTATTCTTATGGTTTCAGTTCACCTGAAAGCCAAAAGTGAATGGATTAAACAGCATGAAAATGAGAAATGGTATATTACAGAAAGTTTTGGGGACCTTCAGAAGTTTCAGTTTGGATTTTGATTTTTGAATGGAACTTTGAGTCATGGTGAGCTTTCTATTGCTAGTTTAAGACATGGATAAAATTCTTAATTTCATAAATGTATTTCATACAGTTCCTGTGATATAAACCAGAATGACTATCTACATAAAACATCTATTACCAACATGTGCCTTTCAGTAGCCAGCTTCCTTAGAAAATAGGAAAAGCTTTGTAAATAATGAAAAATGTAAATCATAATATTATCTTTCAGAGACAGCAGAGAACCTAAATTTTCCAGACCTGTTTTGTACCATATAGAAGTCTTGAGTCTTCCTCCAAAATTTGCTAAATAAGGAAATGTGGGTTCAATTTCCTCCTAAACAATCCTAAATTCATTCACTGACATTTTCAAGCCTGAATTCCTTCAAAGAAAATTAATAGACTAGACTAGACTAGACTAGACTAGAATAGAATAGAATAGAATAGAATAGGTTGGAAGGACCTTTAGAGGTCAACAAGTCCAAACCCTCTGCAATAACTAGAGACATCTTCAACTGGATCAGGTTCCTCAGACCCCTGTCCAGCCTGACCTTCAGCATTTCCAAGGATGGGGCATCTACCGCCTCTCTGGGCAACCTGCTCGCCCTGCAGAGAAGGAAGACAGGCCCTCCCTGTTGTCCCTCTTTCCCAAAGAGCTCCCTGTACTGAAGTAATAGGTTGCAGCGCTAAATCAAGCATGAACTAATCATTGTGTTAAAAAAAAACAAAACAAAACAACAACACAGATTTATTAAATTTGTGTCAAAAACTTCTAAGTCAAAATTTCAATGGCCATTCTCTATATTAAGAGAAGAACTATATGAAGTATATATGTATATATATGTATGTCTTATCTCAAGCACAAAGCAAATGAACTAAGCAAATAAAGTTAAATTACAGAGTTACAATGCAGTTTTGACTGAACTACAGGCTATACAATTCCCTCAGGGAAACAATATTTTTGAGAAAACTATCAGTTTATCCTAACAGCTAAGAGAAACTGCCTCACTTATGGGCACAGAAGCTTATCCAAAAAATGGACAGTTGCTTTGAAAAATACTTCTGACAGTACTGGGTATTGTCATATCATTTCATGTAAGACTCTGGTACAAAAACAGTTCTTGAAGCTTACAGTGGAAGAGACTGTAAGCTCTGCAAGTTTGCTCTATTCATGACATATTTTGGAATTTAGTTTAACATAAATCACCTTTGTTGCAAAGTTTATTTCTTCCTCCTGGAGCTCCACAGGCAGGGAATTTAGCTGATTGCCATAAAATTTTTAACAGCTTTTCATGTGCTGGAAGTCTATTATCTTCACTCTCTTTTATATATATAATAGAAATTCAATTCTTTATGACTTTCCCCATACATCATTTCTCCAACCTCTGATCTCTACTGTTCTGCTCTAGATTCTCTGTAATTTGCCAACATCTTTTTACATTTTGTATGTCCTCAACTCTAAATGTGTATAAGCTGAAACAACCAGACATGACATACAAAACTACTTTCAGCCTATGTAGTGGCATTAGAGTTTCTTTGTACACAAAACTAACCCTGCTGATAATAAAACATTTCCACAGCAGTTTTGCTAGGTGATGTAACAGTCTAAGTTTCAGCTGCACCACCTTGGCACAGCACTTCCACCTGTAATGTGCCTAGAAAAAGAAACTTTAAGCTTTACTGGTGAGTGCAGTCTAGATCAGTGTACACCTAGGAGCAGATTCTTACATGAATTAGGTACCTATGACTGACTGCATTTCACTGAGAGCTGACAATTTCCTTGCTCTTGCACCTTTGAGAATCCTTCCATAATGAAAAGCCATATGGTTGAGTTTTACAATTCTGACTCAGTAACTGGTGACTCCAGCTCGTACAGTGGTGGAGGAATTCTTGGACTTGGGTCATCATACTATTTTAAAGAAAAAAACCCAAACCAACAGTACAAAACTACACTTTCTTTTTCTTTTTGTTACATCTGGTGAATATACAGTATATTTGACTTTGGTATGAAAGAATACCAATCAGCAACGTGTCTTAACTGCTAATATGTCTGCTGGGAGACATGTTAACCTACCGCTTACCAAATAAAGACATGCAATTTTTTCTAGTTGCTGTAAAATGCAGCTAAAATTCGTATTTATATTTTCCTATGTTAACATATGTCACAATTTAAAAAGAGAACCAAAACATCCTGTGCTGCCCAATACAATACATCAGTGCAGCTTTTAAGCACAAATCAATTACATTTTGTCTAAATGTAGAATAGAGGTGCACTTGGGAGAAAATTGATATAATCTTTAATGAATAGTAAAGTGCATGTATTGATGACTTTTCTACACATATTAGTGAAAACGCCTTATTGTCCCTTAGTTTCGATCCAGTATTTTGACAGGTAACAGCTTCAGTATTACCTGTTAAAACATACTTAGGAGGATAGATCTGAAATTTGCTGCTGAAGCTCTGCACAAGAAATGTAAAAATACATTAAACACAATACATAAAACTCTGCTGCACAGCATGTATCTGTCTGAAAGGTCTTCATGCATTTCATACAGACAAGAAAATACTGTTCTTTAGTTTTCTTTGCTTATTACTTACTACAATGCATGTACTATTGCTTTGTCTTAGGTACGATATCAGTTACATTATATATCAGTGCCTACTCTGCCATCAACAAATGAAGATTCATTAAAAATGTTAGAAATTTGTGCATTTGGAATAGAAGAATTCAGGGTTCTTCCCCATACTGCCTTTAAGTTTTTCTTGCTTATAGCAAGACTTAGAAATCTTTTGGTGGCCAAGCTATTTTACTAGAGTCCTAAAGTAAAATTACACTTTCCACTTCACATATTAAATTAGTTTTGTTTTTTTGAACTACTTGAATCTGAAAAAAACTTCCTAATTTAATTTAATATGTCCCACTCCTTCAAAAAAACCCCAAACCAAATCAAAACCCCAAATACCCAAACCCGCCAAAATAACCCCGAAAATGATTTTACTCTAATTCTACCTTCAATGCATATATCTTCACTGACCATCACCCAATCTCCATTTTTCTAACACATGGGATAGTCTACAAACGTACAAAAAATGAGTAGAAAGACTCGGATGGAGTGTTCTGATTTGGGGAGATTTTGACCTGTTGCATGACACTTGGAACAACAGAAATACATATTTAGCATTGCAGTAAGCTTGGGGAAAGTTGCCTGGCTTTTCTTGGGAAGTGCAGGGTCTCTTGAGTCTTGGGTACCAGTGACCAGTTGAGAGAAGCTAAATCTAGGATTTTTAACTATTCTTATACAGTCTTATGGAATAAATACAGGACTCATATAAATTATGCCACCCATTTCAACACTGGTGAACAGAATTGGTAAGATAAGATACAAGGCTTTTCTAATGGGTTTCTTTCTACCTCCCCTTCCCAATGAAAACTCAGGATTCAAGATGTTAAACTTTGACAAGCCGAGATGATTATACTATGCTTAAATTTTTATATGTTCTTGTCTATAGTAATGATAATATCCACTTCCTTACAGCTGAATGGATCGGGCTAACAGTATGTCACAAATATAGTTTCCTCATGTATTCACTTAGTCATTAGCAAATTTGAATGAAGCTGATAGTACCAACATGAAAATTAAAGCCTTCATCATCAGTATAGAAGTTCAGAATCTGGCTCATATTTGAATAATTGCTAGGCCATTGTATTGCCATTTAGCTTTGACCTGACGGATTGGTGGTTTTTGACAGAAGATTCTAATTCTAGACGGTGTGGTCCCAACATAGAAAATATTGCCAATGATGTTAAGAAAGAACGTAAGTATTTTCTATCAGTTCCCACACAACATAGCACTTGTATTCTAAATAAGGAGTTATATAGCAAAGAAGGAAAGCATTGAATTCTCTTTCAAGTATACGATTCACAACAGTATCCTACCCTGAAACAAGAAGCAGGACTAAATGTTTCTTGTTTGAGGCAATATTATCTTTTGCTATAAAGTGAGACTGTCTATTTTCAACTGATTATTCACCTAATTCACTCCAGCACGTGAGTTCTCAGAACACTGAATTGATTCCGAGGATCTAAACCAAAAAGCAAATCTGCACTGCTAGAGGCAGAGAGTAATACAGAGGAATGGGAAAGAAGAGCATCACACATTAATGCTTTACATGTTTTAAAGCTTTCCTTAGTGTAATACACAACTTCCTTTTTTAACCTCTAATCTATAACTTTCAATATTGTTCTTTTATTTCATTTGGATCAAACTCATGTATGTGAAAAATATGCTATCAACACTATTCCATGCAGTGCCAGTGTGTATAATCCTTTTTGATATAAATTATGTGCATGGTAGCTGAATGATGGGACTGAGTTTCTCTGTGTGGTTTAGGTCAAGTGATATTCAGGTGATGACATTTCAAAACCAACAAAGTGTGAAAGGTTATAAGTGAAAGAACTTCTCTTTCCTGCAGCTTCCTTTTAGGCAAACAAATGAATAATGAATTCACTGTAACATCTTCATTTGATGTACTCAGCTGTAAAATATGTACATTCTCAAAGCTGAAGTTATTCAGACATGTAACACATGCTAATGAACCAACTTTGTTTCTGCAGATGCAATTAAAATCCCTATCTTTATCTATGCAGTCCAGGTTAAAAAGGCTGATAACAAGCTGCAGGACTACATAATGAAAAAAGCAAGCTAAACAGAAATGACGACATAGAGATGGAAAGCAGATGAAGTCCCAGAGAGAAATGATCTTGCCTTCCAGCAGGAATAATGATCAGGCTGCCAAGACACAAAAGCAATCAAAAAGGAATCAAAGGAAAAAGAGAAAAAAAATTAGTGAAGATCTTAATCTCTAATGGTATGTAACAGTGTTGGTATTTCATGTTTGAAATTTCATTTGGTCTCTTGCTATAAGGATATGTTATATAAAAATAATAGCATAAGAAAAAATAACAACAAAATGTCATAATATTCTTTTCCCACACAGGGATTCCCACTGCTGCCTCACCATCAATACCATTAATTACATTACATGTAGCTACTGTCTTAAAAGAGGTAATTGTTATGCCATATTCAGAGAGTTGCAGACTCTTAACATTGGAGCTGAATTAAGTACTGTATAGCTGGTCTCCAATGGTCTGCACTGAGTGCACAAAACTCACTTGACCTATGAACACAGAATGAGCTAAATTATGCACAAAAATATGCAAACATAAGCGTTGAATAGGAAGACAATCCATTGACTAGATTGTCTGGTCTCTAATTACACTAAGGGAATGCATTGCTGCTGACTGCTAATCACTTCTGGAGGTGATTACTATTCTGATCAGTGTTTTTTTAGTCAGCAAAGACTAGAGTTAGCTTAAAACTCTGCTAAACAATTATTGGAGAAAATGAGTAGAATTTCATTTAGTTACATCAAAACATCGTTCTAGACAGTGGCTGGCTGTGGCCTGCAGTATTAAGATAAACTCTCAAATATTTAAGTACACCTTCTGCAATGGGCTGCTTATTAGGATCAGATTTTTACTTAGCACTGATATAGCAGCAACCTATTATATAAGAAGTAATTAGTGAAGAAATAGGCAAATTTTCATTTGCTTAATACCAAACAACTGTCAGTGCCTGGACTAGACAAGGCCTGTAGACTTAAGATAAAATGAAAATTTCTAATGAAATTACCCTCTGCTGTGCATTAATTGCCATCAGGTATAGATGGGCAATAGTGTCAATGTAGGTTGTATTTACAAGCTGAAAGTGATTCTATAACTAGAATGCGCTAAAATGCTTGAGCTGCAAAAAACCTACTCAATTTTTAAGAAGTGATGAAATGATAAAAGAATAAATATATATGTGTGCTTTAGTAAGCCTCCAGAAAGGAATGACTTATGCTAAGAGGCTCAAAAAGTCAACTAATCATTGTAATTATATGTATCCAAGCACATGAAAAAGACATTAATGCCAACATAGTACAGCATTAGGCCTTAGAGTGCATGCCCCCCTGTTCCAAGCTTACACATGCAAAAACATTTTCATTTTGAAATAGAGCTCCATGATCCATGAGTTACTGAAATATCTTTTATTATCCAGTTACCTCCATAAGATAGTTTTAAGTGATTTAAAAGGTTTTCTGGATGATAAACCTCCTCTTTTCCTTCCTAGTCTCTCTTTCTAGTTCTCCCTAGTTCTCTTTCTCAACTCTTTTTGATCTCTGCATTTATGGCATTTTTTAACATATGCTGCACAGCACCTTAGGTACCTTAGCTTTCAGTATAGCTAAAAGCCTTTCACCTGCAATCCTGCATCCTGCCTCCCATTTGCAGCTTCCTACCTTTTTCACACAAGCTCTCAAGCCAGCATGTACCAGAACACCTGTGGCAGTACTTTTCCTGTGACACTCTTGTTTGTTATTCATCTTCTGGACTTATAGTTGCAGACCCTGTTATCATGGCAGGTTTGAAGAGAAGCAATGGCCACCCATGTTAGAATCATCCATTCTTTCTCCCCTTTCCTGATTTCTACATCTCGTTGTAGCTTCTGGTTTACACTACAAGACTCATTAATGAGTTTAGAGAAGTCTCAGTAATGAACCAGCCATGTAGCACCTCCTCAGTCAAAGCATGCACCCAGCAACAGTAACACCATCATAAGCAGGAACAATCCATGTGGGGTATGTCTATACACATACATGTATAAAACACAGTGTTATTGTGGGAAAAGTATGATGCAGGAACCACCTGCTCTAGAGGAGAGGGTGCCAAGGGCTGGACAGTCACTTTTCTTTCTGATTGGTCACTGAGAAGGGTTTCCTCCCTTTTCTTTTTCTTACCATCTTTCTCTTCTTATTTATTTTTCCTTTCACTCCCCATCCCCATCCAAACAATCCACCATTAGAATCAATGAACACCATCATGTTGTGGAGATTTTCTAGCATGCAGCATGTGCTAAGAAAAACATTCTTATGTTTCTCAAGTAAATTTAAGCCCTCACTGATCTTAAATAATGTTTAATCTATACTGCACAAAAACGAAAATTGAATGCTGCTGACATATATTAACTTCCTCATAACAGGATGATACAATTGTATGCTTGATACTGCAGAAATGTAACATTTTCAATCACCTCCTAATATTTACAATATGATTGAAGAAGCAAAAAAACCTAACAACAAACCAACATTGTAAGTCAAGAAATTTCAAGTTTTTCAGAGTATAAAAAGCTCCACAAATAGGTGGCATGACTTGGTATTTTTACAGTGGAATTAACATTTCCTCTTTAATTGATTTGCACAGAATAGACAATTTTAACTGTTGGCACCATAAAAAAAACCAGTGCATGTACAGGAGGCAGACAAACATATGCGTAAGCAGCAAAAATCTTATGTAAATGATTACTCAAGTACAATATTACTAACATTGTATATGCTTTCCTTACCCTGGACCTCTCCTCTAGTTTTGTCATCATGACGACTGTTGCACCCCGCTGCTCCCACATCATTCTCCAGAAGTCACCAAAGGTTTCTGGTAATGCCCCTTGTGTTGCTATATAAGCATTCTGCTTTCTGTATCCATCTATGTAGTTAGCATTGATATAGTCACTGCCTGGTATGCCTGCAAAGAGAGAAGCATGAAAACATGGGATTGCATTTCTGTGCTGTTGTACAAGAGCTAAAAATGTCCTGTGACACAGATGGATTGGTGAATCTTAGCTTGCTGTATGCTAAGTACTACATGGGTACTCGCAACTAAGTATGCTGTTTGTGTAGCCGAGGGGTATGATGGCCTCTGGGAATAACCATTCATTTGAAACAAAGGACTGAGTCTGATAAGGAAGTATAAAAGAAGCCTGAAAAGCTGTAGCAGATGGAGAGACCTGGTAGTGGAACAGCAGCATTTAAAAGTTAGTTTGCAGTCCGCCTCAAGTATGGCAGCCTCTGCCTGGGCCAAAAAGAGAAGCTTCTCCATTGGATGCCCTGAGTAAGTTCAATTTCACACTGTTGTTGAGCTCATTGCATTTCTTCTAAATATAGGAAAAGGGTTAATGTTGTCCAACTATTAACATTACTGCTGCATTCATTTTTCCCATTAAATGAAAGCTATGACCTTTATTTTAAGACATTATGTAAGTCAGGTTTAAGCAACAGTGGAATCTGCTATACAGTGTGTGCATGAAATAAAGACCTCTGTAAGTCTGAATAAAAATTAAAGGCATCAAAAGAAGAGGGAATCCAAGACCTCTGGGCACATTGGACCTACACTGTCAATTGCTTGAGGATCAGACATTTTGGACAAGACTTACAGGGACTTTGGGTGTGTCTACTGTCCATGCTTTCAGCCACATGGAAGTGAGACAGCTCCTAACTGGAATCTATTTAAGTGAGGGTAAGCAGTGTCATGTCTGTACTGAGAGTTGGACCACAACATGTTGCTTGCCAAATCTGAGGAGTATTGGCTATAGTGAAGATCACGTTTGGTCTGGGCTAATAAGGCAGCCATACTCAAAGAAAGGGGTAAATATGGACATACAGGTTTCAGTCCCATCCTTCCTGTATGCAACAGTGCAGTGTGCAGCATTTAACTCTGGCTATGTGCATGCTGTAAGACAAAGCATGGCAGGCACCAGGTTCAATGTCACTGCAGGTTTTTAACTGACGACTTGAGGAAAAAAAGATACTCGTGCTGGTGGAATGGCAAAGCTGCATTTCCCATATTACTGCAGTGCTGAACATGGAATTATTCCCCAGAAGAGTTAGCTGAAATACAGAACTGTGCATCATAATAAAATAATACAAGAGATTTGTTGAAGCAATTAACAGAAGTTACTTCTTTGAGCAGAAAGGAATGATTTGTGCTTACACAGCCAATCTGCCATGCCCAAATCTACAAACTTAGGAACTGGTGCAGGTTTCACAAACAGTTTCAAAAAACACTCAGGTGACACAAGCTCTTTGGCTTCTTCTAAAGCTGTGACTATTTTCACTCCACAAAGCAACAGAGTTGGATTTCTTTGGCTACAAAACACAATAAATTATCAAATATCTTTAATGAAATATTTCTCAAGCTTTCTGCTCCTCCAAATCTATCCTGATGTATTATCTTTTGCTGGTGATCCCAAACCAGGAATTATTGGGGCTGCACACTTCTGTCTTTCCTGACAATCAAGGGGCATGCATCTGAAAATGTCTTCCAAAATAATTTAAATTTGAACAGGAAGTAGAGGTACCACTTTAACGCTTTTTATTTTTTGTCTGTTTGTTTTTAGCTACAATTTGGAGAGTTTCTACACTTATTCTGTGTAAGCTTAGTGTTACATTCCACTACTTACTTAGTAATGAATAAACCCACTGATTAACTGTGACACTAATTAAGACCCAGTATAATCTTGAAATGATTGAGATTATGGGCTACTGCAGCTGTAGTCTGGCATAAAATTTTGTCTTTGTGCCCAAAAAAGCTTAATAGATTTTCCTGTTTTATATGTTCAAATTACTAAATATTTCAGGGAAGGAAAGGGTTTATAATAAAAGATGATGTCCCCTTCAGGGGCACAAGAAAGGCAGCAAATGGCACTCCTTAGGCAAGATGCATGGATGGACACAGGAAGATTGGTTGACTATGATTAGAACTGATTGAAAGGCTCTTCTGGGAGAAAAATAAAGCAAAATAAAAACCCTTTGAAACTTGGATAGTCTATAGATAAAAAGCATGATTTTCCCCCATGATAGGCAGCAATTGGAGTTAGAAAATCTCACTTTGGTAGACCTGAAACTCTATACATGGCACTTCTTATTGCAGATACTGGAATTAATGACTTAGAAAATACAACTGCCAGGCACAATGCTGAATTTTCCTCCTTTATCAAGATAATAAAACATTTTTGCACAAAACAGATGAGAAAGAAAAATTAAGCCAATAAGAGAAATCTACACCAACTGGGTATTATTACCAAAGGAACAGAGAAAGATGGTGAGAAATGTTTTCTGCATAAATTAGAATTATATTATGATGCCTGGTATCATACTTTGAAGCATATGTTATAAATAAAAGCCTGAGGAAAAAATGAAAAAGAAAAACAACACTTTGTAAAGTGGTTAAATGATCTTCTGGGAAAGCTGTCCTCTGGAGCTGATATTGCACAAACTCAGCGTGAAAATTAAGCATGAGAAGTATTGCAAACTGTGCACTAAAGAATGATCTTTACAAATCTTAGCAGCCAGTCTTGGTACCTGATGCGAAAAAATCCAGAATGTCTAAAATTATAAAGACTCTAAAGTGGAAATTTCCACTCTATTTCTCTACTTGCCTTTAATCAAGAGGACACAATAATCCTTTGTGTTCTTTAGCCAAAAAGATCCTTTTACAAGGCAACTCAGCCTTGTAGACCATGGAAAGGAAATGGCTGGGTCATAGACAGGAAAGTCCATTTATCATAGAACCTGAGGAACTGTTAGAAACTTAACTAATGCAGTTTTGGGAAAAATTAGGTGTAGCTCCAACACTTTACACAGTTAGAAGACAGTCATCTAGGGTTTATCTCTAGTAGACTACAGTCCTCCTAAGTCCTATGTCTCCACTGAGATCAAGAGAACAGTAGGATTCACAATTCTCAGCTCTATTGACTCTTTTACCCACAGTATACATTAGGTGTTTTCTTTGTTCTCCATCCGTTCTCATGGTCCCTTGAATTATCATGGCTATTTCTCACAGGGTCTCTTTTCATCACTGTTTTCATGCATGACCTCAGTTTCAAATCCTGTTCCAAAACCTTTTTGTATTCTGTAATACAATTTTCCCACTCTCACTTTCTATCTCACACTTTGCCAAACCAGTTTTTGCTTTATCAGCTATGTCCCCACAAAGCCTCAACTTAAAGTTCTCTAGGGAAGGTGCCTTATCATAAGAGTCCTAATGAAGTGTGTACAGTTTAAAAATAACATATGCAAAACCTGAACATCTGTAAATATCTACATTGACCAAGCAGAAACAATTATCAAGGACAACTAAATCTAAATATTAAAATGACACTTTCTACAAAGACTCTTCTGGCCATAACCTCATTCAGAGCTGAGAAAGCTAAACAGTTCTCTGACAAGTCTAATTCTGCAAAAGCAATCAAATGACAGCTAGTCTGACTGCAGTACAATGAAATCCTGCATACCTTTGTTAGCTGCTATAGCTTGAAGACAGCACAGCCACTAGCACAGCAGCACCTGCCATCAATATTTAAATTTCAGTTTAATAGGTAAGAGAGGTTAGTTGTTTTGTAAAAATCATGGGTCAATAAGGGGAAAAACAACCAAATTCTGCCTTCAGTAATATTGATATGATCCTTAACTAAGTCTACTGACATCAGTGGGGTTTAATGCAGATTTAGGATGGCATATCCATGCAGTATAACCTGAATGTAACAAATTTCATGAAGACAGAGACAGTTTCTGCACAAAAAGTCATCTAAAGACTAAGCTTCCAGATTGTAATTCTACCGTAACAATTTTCTAGTAGCCTTTTCAACTATGGTGATGAATGACCAAAGTCTGCAATCTCCTTACTCTGCCAGGCAGGAACTGAACATGACGGGGGATGAATCAGGTGAGTAGTTGAGCATAAACAAATCCCGTTTTCAAATACCTCAAGAGAATAAAACAGCCCAGATTTTACACAGTAAGAGTGAATGAGTAACAAAAAACCCTAGATTTTGTGTACACAATCGTCTAATTTAAGTTCAATTAAAGTGCAAAAGATTTAAAAAAAATATGTCTACAGCTTTTGATTTGTGCTGAGACTGTAGTTATGAACTGAGATAACAGAACAGCTTGCTGCAACATAGACTCAGATCCACAAGACTAATAAGACTTCAGAATTATTCATTTGATTTCCTGAAGACAGTTATAATCTTAAATAGCTTTAATTAGACTTCAAGTTTTATTCAGAAACTGAAATCAAATCATTAAATTATTTCCAGCCTTTACAAAGGCTAAGTATGGGACAACCTTTCTATTTAAAAAAAATTAAACCATCAACCTTTGTTCCTGTGCTGCTTCTCTAAGTGATGTGCTGTTAGTCATAAAAAGAGTGTGAAGTAATAGGACTAAATTCTGTCATGCTTGTAAACAGAGAAAATGCAATGATGAACTCAAAATGCTGAAGAAGCTGTACTATTTGTTTAAATCAATGACTGATATTTTGAACTACGTAAGAGCAAAAATGAACTAAGGCAGGTATTAGGGCCAGTAACAACTGTTTATGTGGAAATTTTGGCAACATAAGATCTATATAGTTAAGGAGATTATAAAATTCAAATGGTCTAAGCACAAATCCAATTAAGATATTGTAGTAATGAACACTGATAAAATGAAAACTTTTTGCAAAGAATGAGGAAATTTCACTATGTATCATCCTAACAATATAAGGAGGAGAAAGAAATGAAAGGAAGAGAAAGCCTATAGGCTGCTGGATTGTGGATGAACTATTAGGACTACAAGATTTTGGTGGAGAGGGAGAGGATAATAGATATGGAATCTCAAAATGAAATGTCGAATTATAGAGAACTATGGAAAGAATGTAGTATGAAAAAGGGTGGACAGGAGACAGAATAAAGTGGGACAAAGAAAGAGATTGTGTATAGAACAGAAGACAAATATTTGAAAAGAAAAAAAAAAGGTGAGAAAAATTTGAAAAAGGTGAAATGTAGGGATGGAAACTAAGACCTAGGAGCTGTAGAACATCTGAAGGCAAGATGAGAAACTTGAAATGTGAGTTGCAGAAAACTAGGCTGCGTAACAGGAGGAGCTCTGTTAAGAAGAAGGGGGCTTAGGTTTGTTTTGTTTTGTTAGTTAGCTAGTATTAAGAAAAGGTACAGAATGAAAGTAAACAGATTGTTCATATAGTTACTCAGAGATGCTGTACTCAGAGAGCACAATGGCCACAGCATATTGAGAAAACAATATTTTGCATGATAATGCAAACCAGATGTTGAAATCCAACATGAAGCCATGATACTATGATTGCTTTACACCTGTCTGAAACTTGATTTGGTGATTCTCCAACTCTTTAACACAAAAGTTATTTATCAAAAGAGTCTTTTTAGTTTGGTTTTTTTTTTTTTTAATAGAAATATATTATACCTCTAAATGATGCACTGAAAGGGCTAATGAGTGCCAATGAGTTTGACAATTCAATAATGAATTATTTGATAATCCCTGGAAGTGTTCAAGGCCAGGATGGATGGGGCTTTGAGTAACCTGGGCTAGTACGAGGTGTCCCTGCCTATGGCAGTGGGGTTAGAGCTAGATGATCTTTAAGGTCGCTTGCAGCCCAAACCATTCTATGACTCTATGATCCTATGATAATTCCTGCAAGAACCAGTTTCAATATGGATGTGCACAGTAAAATGTGAGGTGCCAAATTTTTAGTACCCACTCAAGAACATATCCACTGAATGTTTTGCTGAAGCTTCCCTCAACGGATAGTATAAGCAGATGTAGAGGAAAAAAAATTGTTTTGAGATTATTTCAAGGGTATCAAAAATGACACCATATTTGTTGTTGTTACAACTGTAACAGCATAAGCAGACCCACAGGCTAAAATAATAATACCCCTACAATTTGTCTCTGCATTGCTGCTGAGACAGCCACAATGAAGTCTGTTCTATGCAGTCCACTTCATAGGGACTTCTACACCATGAAGTACGTAGAATCTTTCTGTATCCTGATCTTTCTGTACCCCTCATCACTAAAATACTTTTTGTTGCTTTTAAGGCATTCCAGACTTGCAGAGTGAACTCTAAGTGTGTGATTATATATTGTTAGCAGAATGCAACACAATTGCAAAGCAAGACAGAGCAAATAATTTGTATAGCCCATGAATGCTCAATAGATGTTCAGGAACTTATATTGACTAGAATACTTTCTAAATCTAAAGATGATGGAGAGTTTAAAAATATCAAAAATTCTTCTTGCAAAGTGAGCAATTCATGCTATATGCGATTACAGAGGGGAAGAACATAACAGAGATTCAAAATGTGGTTTGAACATGTTTAATAAGGGCTATAAAAGATACCAAAATAAACACTTTAAAAGCATTACTAAGCCTTGTGTCTTATGGCTAATGCAATTTTTAGCAACTCCCTATTATCAATAAGTGGAAAGAAGTTATTTCAAATATCTGCTTCTTAAGACTTTCTAGGAATTGCTTCATAGTGGCTACAGTCACAGACAGGCAACTGAAAAAAACTGGTCTTGCATCCCATTCTAGAGTAGCAATTATAGTATTCCATATTTGCGCAACACAATCAAGAGGCAAAGTGACCATCAATGTAGGGTTAGAGTTTGGCAGATGAATAGTTTCTTTTTCATATATACTTACTCTTACATGGGGACCAAGCACGTACATATAAAATGGAGTTATTCATCTTAGAAATATCACAGTTATTATTCAAACCTCACTGACAATATTAGTCTTCTTATGACCATTAAAGAATTGCAGACAAGGCTGATATGTAAAATCCAAACAAATTCTCTATATACTTGTAACAAAATATAATGTAGTCCAAATTTAGGTCCTGATCAACTTGTATAGTAACATAGGTAAAGGAATTTTATTTTTCTTTAACAATATTCAAAATATTCTTTTCCCGGTAGAATGAAAACAAACACAGATGACTGCTAATTAAGATGCTAGGCAAACTGTATGTTATCATTGTAGGAATATTTACTTAGAAGATGAAAAAGAAGCACTTATTAGCAAATGCTAAGACCACTGTATTAAACTTAGGAAGGTACACACAAAGAATTTCAGAAAGGCAATCATATAAATTCCCAATGGGAAAAAAATTTAAAAGGATAATTCAACACTAATGTATTACTATTTTCAAGAAAATTATAATAGCATGAAAAGGCATTTAATGTTTGATTTATGTTGCTTTCTGCACCATAAACTGAACACTGAGAAAGTACTTAAGATTATGTAAATGATCAAATGGGTCAAAATCCCATTTGTGGTTTTACATCTAACACTGATATTTGAAAGGGTTATTACATTTTTCTTTGTTTAGGATCACTGACTATTACAGGGTTAGAAATTTTAACCTCAGAGTAGTATTTCTTACTTAAAAAAAGGGAGTCAAACATTACATTTTAACTTGCTGGCCCTACTCTTTAAATTGTTGAGTTCTTTCCTACAAGTACAATGTAGATTTTTTTCTTATTTCTACTGTTATTTTAAAATGTAGTATAATGTACTGTGCAATTTGATATTTTTAATTACTTTGACTAATGTTTTCCGGTTTGTCTCCTAGATTTTCTTCTCATTCTCCGAATATGTTGATTTTCTTTAAGGAAACCAAATTTTGTGGCTCATTTACATGAAGGGGAACCTGGCAAAACTTTTTAGCCCATATATCTGACATAAACTTACAAATACATTTATTTTCAACTGTATTTTTCCTTTTCTTTCTCCCATTACACAACTCTTTTCCCATAAAACATCCAGTGAAAATCTTGAGTCTTCTGTCATATAGACTTATTTCTGAGTTAAACATTTTGTTCCAAAGAACTTTACATAACAATTTAGAACCAATTTAGATCCTGTTCTTGGCCTTTTCTGATCATGTATTTAGTTCTCTTGTCTGGACCACTGACACAGAAAGGAATATTTTTGAATTATATCACATATAATGGTAATAAAAGTACCCTCTCTTCAGCGTTGAGACAAGCAGTCCTACGAGGTAGTAGCAGGTTTCTACACAGTTATATTCTTCTACAAGGCAATGTGAGAAATTTTAAGAGGTGTTACAAAAAATCTCGTCAGAACAGCTATATATGCTGCAGAGGTGGAAGAAATGTAAGCAGATTGTCATATACAAATTCTCCAAAGCAATCATTTAAATTTTCTAATATATTTGAGAACCTCTTATCTGTGTTATCAAAGCCCACAGTATGCAGCTGCAATAAATAAGGGAAGACCTAAACTTCAATCATTGGGATTGTCTTTTTCTTCATCAAGCAGCTAATATTAAAATGGATTACACCTATGAATATTGTCCCGCCTATATCCACTGTCTTCAGGTCTGGAGTAACCAAAGATAAGAAGCTGTTTATTACTGTTAATTAAAACACCTTGCAGTTTAACTTGTAGTATGTTAGGAATGAAATATTATGACCTTGAATACAGTTCCCTACGTCTTATGTATCATATGCAATTCCTGTCAGAGTTACTAAAGGTAAATTTTATTTTAATTTAAATTGTTTCACTTAAACATATAATTAATTACATTGGCCATCATTAATTCCTGACTGTCACCCAAGAGAATAAATTGAAAATGTGTCTTCATCCCAGGAAGTGAGTTAATAGTGAAGCAAAATTGTTAAGAAAATAAATCCTCTGGGTGAAAACCAGTGCTTACAATTGCTTTAGCGCTTGGTAAAAAGATACAATACCCAGGGTAATCACCTTGGACAGTTTGCTTTGGTTAAAACTCTAAAATGTACAACTTTTTGGAAAGCTTTTTGACAAAGAAAGATATAATCAAGCTCTCAGTACAGCCCTCTGCCAATCTTTCGGTAGTGAAACACTGAAGTTCCAACAATGTCTGTGTATTGGGCATGTGTTTAAACATGCTTGTTTAACATTCAGACTGTAAATGACAAAAAAAAAAAAGGAAGTTTCAACAGAGATTTTTCAAAATTCTCCCTGAGAACATAAAACTGAAGTGATTTGTTTTAGGATTCAGCAACTGAAGCTCAATAATCACATATGTTGATAATGTCATTGATCAACAAAAACATTAATTCATGCATGGCTACTGCTATATTTGCTTGGATTTGCTAGGATCAGTGCAAGTAGAGAGTAGTGATAATTTACTTTAGATAACATGTTGGCACACACAGAGATACTGATGCATTCAGTGGTATATTTTACCCCATGTCAATTTTAGTGAATTTTCACAACGAATTATAATGAGAATCAACATCAGAAACAGATTGTCATTACAGGAATTTACTGGAAGCATTTCAGTTAACACGTATGTATATACTATGCAAAGATATCAGGAAGTAAAATTATACTGGATTTTAGGATTTAATTAAGTTTAAGTTTTAAAGTCTTCTTACCTTCTATTGCTGAGAGTAGAACACGAGAATGGTCATATGCAATTACATTCGCGTATCTATTCTTTGGTTTGTTTACTTCCAGGTTAGAGTGTTCCCATGTGAACTGCTGACCAGGATCAATAGACTTCAAGAAAGAGAAGAAAAGGAAACTTTTAGCTAAGCACTGGGTACTTCTTGTATTTATAATGATTACAAACCATATGCTCCCATAGTTTAGTTTGGAAATATTTTGCCTTTGAAAGAAAATTATGATTTTGAGACACATTGTAACATATATAACATATATATCATTTAATATTTATGCATCTGAAATTTCCATCAGGAATTTAAACAATAAGCTTTTCAAATCCAAGGCTTTCTTTTCAGAAAAGCAAGGGTCTCCTATCCATCTATGTTTTTACTCAGTTTGGCAAGGTAGGGGGTCTAAAATAATTGAGAATGAAAAAAATGTCATAAATTTCAAAAACTCTGGGATAGAGGGGAATAAATATTTTTGGTTTTCTCTATTACTAAATGCACATCTTCAAACAATTCTGTGTCCTGTTTATTAAATAAACTCCAAATGTTCCTGAAGAAGTTTTTCAGAAGAAAAATAATGTTGTTTCTGTTTTTCCATTTTGATGCCAGGCCAACACATGATACTAGTATTGCTCAGAGAACCAACTGCATATCATCCAGGGAAAACACAAAGAGACTTGATTTTTATTTCCTTGAGTCATAAATAAGAGAGAAATTCAGGCATATTTGAAATGTAAACTTACAAATAATCTCATATTTATACACATAACTATATGGTTTTAGAATCACTGTTTATTTCCTGTTTCCTTCATGTTCCAGGGTGGAGTTACTGAAGCTTGTCCTGCACTTCATCCTTCACCATTACAAAGACTTCAGGCTCTTACTACTTACTTTTACCTCCACGGTTGAGGTATAAATACAGCTGGGTAAATAAAAAATACACATAATAAATGGTACTTGCTTATGCTCTGAATGAAAGGTGATCTCATTCTGAGATAATAACGTATTGTTTTACTTTCCCTTTTTGTAACATTAGCGAACTTAAAATTGTTTTATCAACATGTATATGCAACTACAGTTTGCAGCTCGTGCTCTTTGCTTAAACCTGTTAACAGCAGCTCTCTATGCCAGGTTGCTTTAATACCCAATATATTCTGCCACTTCAAAACTAGATGTCACTTCTGTGCTGAGCTTAACTATAAATAAAGCAGCCTGATCCTTTCAATATTAGGGCTTGGTCCTTCTTCCACCAAAATCCTTCTTTTTCTGACTATACAGAAAATTCCTATTTATCAATTCTTATTCTGTTTTGTTACCATTTAGTTTTATCACAGTAATGTTTTACCATCCTCTGAGATGGATGGATGATAAAATCTTGAAACAGGTAAGCACTGCTTCATTTAAAAACACAAATGTTTTTATCTTTACTGCTAAATATTATATATTTAATGCAAAGAGAAAGAACTTGGACCACATTTCCATCAGTACTAGGAAAAGAAGAGTCATATATATATACAGTATATTTAAGACATGTTAATATACCTACCTCTTCATCAGCTGACCAGCAATTTATCTACACTGTATGACTTGAAAAGCAATCAAATTTACATAGTAACTTCTCTCAGCAAGAATCTCCCCTCTTTTCTTTTTTGAGTGAATGGAGGTGAATAAGATAACTTGTGCAGGATATCTGCAGGTGATGTTTTCAGTGTTTTAGAAAGTAATTAGTATGGGTTTAGATCAGAATTCTATTAATAATTTAGAATTTAAATTCAGTAACTTCAAAATAAATAGAAGATACTCTCAATATATTAGTGCACTATACTCTAAAGAAATTTTGAAATAAAATCAATTACTTGACCAGGAATAAAGCACATCTACACTATCTATGACTACCTACTCAGAACTTTTTGAGAGGCCTATATGCAAATATGCTAGTTAAAGAGCAGCCCACTGCCCCAGAATGAGGCAAGCACTGCCCTGCCCACTTCTAGATATGTAACTGAATCATGGAATCTTGGAATTGTCAAAGTTGGAAGGGACCTCTAGAGATCATCTAGTCCAACTTCCCTGCTAAAGCAAGATCACCTAGAGTGCACCACTCAGGACTGCACAGATCTCAGGAGAAGGGGATTCCATGATCTCCATGGGCAGCCTGTTCCAGAGCTCTCACCGTAAAGAAGTTTTTCCTCATATTTGAGTGGAACCTCCTATGTTCCAGCTTGAGCCCATTGCCCCTTGTCCTATCGCTGGAAACCACTGGAAAGAGCCCAGGTCCAACATCCTTTAAACCACCCTTTAGATACCTATAAACATAAATAAGGTCTCCCCTCAGCCTTCGCTTGTCCAGGCTAAGGAGTAACAGGTCCTTGAGCCTTTCCTCATAAAGGAGGTGCTTCAATCCCTTAATCATCTATGATTCCTATGCTAGACTCTCTCCAGTAGTCCCTTGTCCCTCTTGAACTGGGGGGCCCAGAACTTGACGCAGTATTCCAGTTGTGGGCTCACCAGTGTAGAGCAGAGAGGAAGAATGACCTCCCTCGACCTACTGGCCACACTCTTTCCTATGCAGCCCAGGATTCCATTGGCCCTCTTGGCAACAGGGGCACATTGCTGGCTCATGGAAAGTATGCTATCTACCAGGACTCACAGATCCTTCTCCTCAGTAGTGCTTCCCAGGAGATCAATCCCTAACCTGTAATGGTGCCTGGGGTTCTTCCTCCCCAGGTGCAAGACCCTACGTTTGCCCTTGTTGAACCTCATTAGGTTCTTCTCTGCCCAGCCCTCCAGCCTGTTCAGGTCGCGCTGGATGGTGGCACAGCCCTCTGGCATGTCAGCCAGCCCTCCCAGTTTGTATCATCAGCCAACTTGCTGAGGATACACTCTTTCCCCTCGATTAGGTCATTTATAAATATGTTGGACAGGACTAGGCTTACTATGGACCCCTGAGGGACACCATTGGTCACAGACCTTCAACTTGACCCCGCACCATTAATTAGAACCCTCTGAGGAGACATTCAGTCTGATCTATTAGGTTTTTACTTACAGTGACCAAATATTCTGGAAATTGCTTCACAATGTAAAATGTCACTTATACTTTCACTCCACACTTGACAAAAAAACTAGAAAATAACAGAATAAACTGGCTGACTAATGTCCTGCTAGCTTTGAACCTGGATTGCAGGACTCTGGCATTATCTTGTCAAAAATAAAAAGGGTGCACAAAAATTTAAAACCCCATAAATTGTCTATTCATAATTACAACCACTTGCAAACATAAAGTTAACTTTAAGGTCATTTCTGCATATACAGTTGCAGTTAGAAAATTACACTCTAAGTAGATTCTTACCCATTATGAGAAGGAGCTTCAGGTCTATATTATACCTATTGTTAATAGATTATTTATAGATTATATATTTATAGATTATATAGATTATATGTTTATTTAGTATTGAGTACTTTATTTTTAAAGCTTAACTTCAACTGTTCAGTATTGTTCTTGCTCTTTTCAATCCTTACTGTTTAAGAGACATAAAGCTGCTTTTCAATACCAAAAAAATATAAATCAAACAGCAGCTTTCTTTGTCAACTATTTGTAGAAGTAGACGAGGATATGTTCATCACAGCAGCATACTTTATTCCCCATTCACTTCTTTGTATGATGTATGGCCAGATGGTGTAAATCAGTGATTAATATTTAGGCCTGCATGCAGATATAGTTAATATAAATTATGTCAAACCAGGCAAATGGACTGAACTTTAATCTTTCCTGTTTTTCTCACCAGTCTGAACCACTTTGTGGCCTTTCTATCCTCCCACAAAGCACTGATTTGGCAAAAGAAAGTTAATCTATATTTCCACAGATTTAATAGCCACACTGGAACAAAGAGTAGTTGTATTGGCAGACAGATTTCAGAAGTGTGAAAGACCAATAACTCATGAATAACAAGTCTGTACTAACAGTTTTAATGAGTGCTTTAATGGTTTAATGGATGGCACTTTAATAGGATTTCTACTATATTCATTCTGAAAGCTTGCCTTCAATAAAGCTGTCATTAACAAAGAACAGGATTTCTTCATAGTATAACTGTAGTATGGGTGTTTTGTGCAAAAAAAAAATAAAGGTGTCTGTAATACTGTTATTACTTCCCATGCTTTGACTAATCTTTCAGCTATTATGTTCTAGATGGTTGGGTTCTGAAAAAAAAGTCTATTCTTGGGAAAAGACTAGAACATTTAGTAGTACAATGCACCGTCTATAAAATAGTCCTTTGACTATGAATCATGGTAACCAAAACATGTTACCAGAGGAAGTTCCAACAAACAGGTACAGGTAAACTCTGTACCTGCTCATTGTGAAATTTTCCTTATGCTATTTAAACAAGAGGCAAATGCTTCCTGATGTGATCTTCCAGGAAGGAATGAGCATGAGACAAAATGGCACCTTTCTTGGTGTAAGCTAACATCTGTCTGCCTGCCCTGGAACAGTACTAAGGGTCACCATGCCAGCAAATTAATAGCCAGCAGGTCTGATCCTTAGTGTCTCATGGGCATTGTGAGTTACTGCACAGGTTTCACAAGCCCGGAACAGAAAGGAAGCAAATCCTGTACAGAATTTTCCCAGCACTGTAGGTGCTGTGCTTGAGGCTCAAATAAAATCATCAAAAAGCACTGGGTCAGAGAGAAACCCAAGACCAGGTAGAGAAAAAATAATGAAAAAGAGAAATTTGAGAGAGGATGTCAATGCAAATAAATTCTTCATAACTGGACAAAGTAGTCAGCTACCCATAAAAATGAACAATTTGACCCTCTTTTATCAATGCCAGTTATTACAATGATTTTATATCATAGCTGATGAAACCATAATAGAATGCTGTTTTATTATGCTGGAAACTTTCTAATAGAAAGAGATTTACACACTGCATTACCAAAATGTGAATACTATATGCATGAATGTTAATACATGATCATAGTAACTTGCCAACTGGAATTATGGTTTCTTATTAATGCAGAGTTTTTCACATCTTGTAAAGGCTGGCACTTTCACGTGATACAGGGGGAAACTCCTGTATTTTTTGCATTATTAAATCTTCTCTGGAACTCAAATATAAATTTGTATCTTGGACCTAAAAACAGTTTAAAAAACACAGAAGAGACATTTCCTGTTGACTCTTGAAGGAAAATGACATGGATGTTCAAGAGTAGCTAGAAATTTGTAGGTTTTGCCAGACTCCTCTTAAGAGCAAAGGTATTTGCTCTACAATGTCAAGCTAATATTTTTATGACCAAATGAGATCATGTAAAACTATTTAAGTGGAAACAAACAAGCTATATATGAATATAACTAAAGTATACTTAAGGAGAAAAATAACCATTATTTAAAAAAATCTTTGAAGGGCAGTCTATATTACATAAAAAGCTTTAGAAAACCTAACTTTTTAAGAAGAATTCCTACTGTTTTATATTTCTCTGCCTTCTGTTTTAAGCATAATCTGTTTATTCCCCATCTGCAATTAAAATCCTCTGTCTGTGATACCATAACCAGCCGTGGCAGAAATAATTCTGTGTTGATAACAGAGGTTTACACTCAACTTCTGGTAGGAAATTAATTTCAGGAGCAGAAAAATACTTGAATAATGAAAAACCCTGCTTAGTTTAAATATTTTTACGATTAAAGCATCATGCTGTTTTGTTTTATATAGTACATAAAATACAGCAGCTCTTGAACACTAAACTTTGTCTCATATGATACACTGAGGCTGCTTTAAACTTTCAACATATTTTTAAAGCATTGTCATCTTTTATTCTTTTAAGAAAGGACTAAAGGAGTTAATCTCCTCAGTGATTCCTCCATTTCTTTCCATAAAACCCCTAGAAATACTGCAAATTAATCTTTCTAAACTTCCCCCACAAAACTCAGTTTTACCTACAATGACCTACATGGCCTTGAATAATTTTTCTTGCTATAAGAAGTGGACTACTTTTCATATATACATTAATGTTTCCACTTGACAAAATAAAACTGACATTTATTATTTATATTTTTATTTCACTATTTAAGCTGAATCTGTGCAAGTCCTTGGTAAAATAGCATTAGGTATGAGACCAAAACCTAGCATCATAATAGAACGCCACCAGCTTTTAACTGAAAATACTTTTAATTACATAAGCATAAACAAACGCTATTATCCCAAGGAAGGAGATAAAGGAAGGAGATAATATGCTACTATAAATCTTGACTAGTGCCACTTCAGATTCCTCCATTATGCCTTTAAAATTCTCTATCATAACTATCCTGGTGGCTGGGATACTTCTCTAGGTGGAACTAAGCACCAAACAACCTAGGAGAATGCAACAGCATATGCACTATTAATAAGAAAACAGCATCTTGTCATCGTTCACTGACTACACTATTTCTCAATAAATAGAGCATATACTATGAAAGTAAAGAGTACCAATAAATGATGTTTCTAATATTAAAAAGAGGAAATTATTGCAAAGATAAAAAATAGAAACCAATTTTTTGTTGAGAAGAAATTGATTTTTGCATATGAGTCACTAATATTTGTAATGATATGGCAGTTAAATGCAGCTATTTTCTTGATACAGATTCATTCAGTAGGTTATCTGGTCTTCATGGACTTATAAAGTGTTTTATACCAATAACAAGCTTCTTCTATATAAAATTTATTACGTTTTAGTACCCAGTGTTTATCTTGTTGCAGCTTGAGATACAAAAAGAAAAATGTACGATATTCAGTAACTTGTCTTCTCATCACAAATCCTACCCACTGATACTGAAAAGCTACAATAAAACTTGTAACAGTACAGCAGTGTGGCACAGAGTCAAAACGCATCTTCATCTTTTCCAATACTCAGTGTTAAAGCAGAAGACTGGCTGTAATGTACAGAAAGAGCCTGATGAGAAAAAACAATAATATTATATATAAGTTCTTGTAACATTAGTTAACCAGTGCACACACACATATAGACAGTAAATCATACAGTAACACAATGAGGACAGTAATGTAATTTCTGTCTTGCAGTGAAAGGTTCTCACACAAAAATGGTATGAATCCAAATCTACTTTCTTGAGGGTGTAAAGCTATGTCTACATATCTCGGCTAATAAGTGTGAAACTGTTTTACGCAAGACACAGACATCTGTTTTGGAGGAAGAGGTTTTCTATTCTATAATACAGGAGGAAATGACTTCGCAAATACATCTAGTGTATTCCTTAGTCAGAACATTAGTGTATCTCCATGAACACTTTTTATTATAAATTCTGAACCCTGAGTTAACAAGCAGATATGATATAAAGGTCAGTTTGCTATGAATATGGCTTTCTACTTAGCAGCTGTCAAGTCCATATGGAGCCTTGTATTACATAAAAAGCCCACTGAAACTGCCAAACTCAGCAAAAGCTTCATATAATCAGTTGGGGTCAAGAACCTTGTCTTTAGGTTAGGGAATACAAAAGAACTATGTGACATAAAGGATATGTCGTATTAACAAGGTAAAACAACATTTTGCTAAGGCTTCGGGATGGCAAGCCCCTGATAGCAAAAATAATAAATAAATAAAAATTATGAAAAATTTATTTTCAAGTAGAAATGCACTTTACTGAGAAGAGCACTATCTTTGCTAAAAATACATACACACTTTATTCAACGGGTGCATTATTTTATTTAAACCTTACAACAGTAAAAATCTTTAAGGCTTGGATTCTGTTCTCACATGAAATCTGCTGTTCAAGGTAAAGTTGTGAGAGAAGCTTAATTATAGAAGTCTCCACTGTTCTCATGATCATCCCCTGTAAGAGCTGGGATAGGAGAAGCCCTGAATAAGTCACTATGAAACAGTTTCTGAAGACTTGTAGAAGAAGGAACTTCTCCAGTTGATAACTCCTTCAATTGAAGCTTAGAAAACATACACAGCTGGAAGAGGATCTGCACTGGAGAATACAGTCCTTTTAGCACATCATAGCAATGAAAGAGATTTTTATTTTTTTTTCCTGAGAACATAAGTTTATACTTATGTATATTGCTACTTACTTTTTTTGCCATACATACTTTCTCAACTTGCCACATTACCCTGGGGGTTCGTTTCAGAACCAGACTGTAGATGGATGCAGTTTGGACTTAAGATTTCTTTAATGACAATTTTAGATTTTCTAAACTCGTTTTCACACAGCACAAAAAGGAGGAAATTCTCAGAAAAATAATTAAAAAAAACCATCAAGCAAACAAATCCCATTTGTGAAGCTTTGTTCTATATGAATGGAGAATAGTGGGTTGCGTTTTGGATCATTTGAGAAAGCAATCCTGTCTTCTCTCATGGTCCAAGTCTGCAAAGAAATTTTCCTCCACTTTCCCTAGGAGGCTACTACGAGACTTCATTAGCAAATTATGCCAGAGTGTATAAATCATCAGAGGAGAGAGCACATAGATGTGTGCCTTCTGTAAGAAAACTTTTTCTCTCTTTTGGAAGTAGTGAAGAGGTGGCAAGGTTCCTGTCTCTCTGAAGAGCAGATTGGAACAGGCAAGGAAGTGATATTCTTCCAAAAGGAGAAAACCAAACTTATATGAAATTTGATCAGAAATTTTGATCAAAAGGCAGTGAATGATACAGGAGCAAGGATGGAATAGGAACAAGTATTCAAATACTTATGATACCTGAAAAGGGTGCATATAATATGAGCAGATATGTTTGAGTTGTGAAGCTAGTAATTCTTTTGAAGTGGCAACTGAAGTAGGGTATGCTAAAAATAATGAAAACATCCATCTCAAATGGAGCTAACCTCCTGAAAGAAATTCTACAAGCTGGATTAGAAGTCAGTGTTCATCAGGAAACTGTGTATTTAAACTTCATTTTTTTGTATCACATAGATGTCAGAACAATTGTTGTATACTATCAGTCTGTTGTTTGAATAATTTAATCCCTGCAATGTAGGAACTTTCATAAGAAGTAAAATAAAATAATAGAGTGCCAAAAAAGAAAGGGCATTATAAAAAAAAATATAAAATAATCAGTTCTAACTGATGAAAAATGTTTGTTTTCCAAAATGGGAATTATCTGGAGGACTTTATTACTATTAATAAAGCTCAGTGGTTTTCTGCTACATGTTACACCTTTAGCTCTTTATGCTGAAAAATACCTCTTTCCTTCTGTGTTACTAGTTCAAATATAATCTGAAGCAATAATAAGTGAACTGCTACCATCTGTACCCATTTCTGCCTCAGAACCAGATAGTTACTTTTAAGGGACATTAGTGAGGACTGCTGCTGAAAGACTAGGTCCCAATCCCCAACCACAAATGTTCCCAACAACTCCCTTGCACTGACATTAAAGCTCACACAGCCATGTGGTGAGCTAGTCCAGGGAATTGACCCAACTGAAAACAGCAAAGGGAAATAGAACAATTAGTTTTCAGCTGAATCTATTTCCTGAGATAATCCTTGAACAGCTGCATATGTGCTAGTGCCAGGATTGGCACAAGAGAGAAGAGGAATGCATAGCCAAGGCAGGGAGATGACTTACAGTGATCATCTAACTGAAGCCTCAGTCCACTGCCTAGACTAAACCATGAAACCAAAGAGCAGTGCTTTTCACTAATTCTGTTTCAAGATGCATGAACATTGGACTAGATGGAAATGTGGTATCTATAAAGCTGGGGTTTCAAAGATAAATGTTGAACTCCCTTGGGCAAAGCAATGTGAATGATGCTTGATGTTGACCTACAATTGCCCACATTTTAATCTTGACTGTCTGATCACTCTGCCTCCGATGGTATGTTTTGTTAAAAAAAAAAAAAAAAAAAAAAGATGTGAAAGCTGGCCTGTTTACACAGACTGATACAAAGTTCTAGAGGGACAGATACTAAGAATTTAATAATTTAATGTGTCTTCACAATGCTGTCTGTAAATAGGATTATGATCTCAAGATGATTTTAATGGTATAAATAGTAAAGGAAATATAAAACACCAACACTTTTAAGTTATATTACAGCATAAAAAGAAGCATGTCATTTCCAGAACATGCTCAAGATGTCATAAAGGTGCATTGATTATTGTTATGGAAGTTGTAGTACATTACATGACTTCTAATGGTGTTTTTTATTATTAAATGGAATTTCCTACACAGATTTTCAAGGAATTTGCCCATAGTAAACAGGAAATGATTGTAAAATTTCTACCAAATGTTAGCTTTTTTTTAATGGTGAATATCCTGTGACATAAATTTCCCTGTCTGATTCTTTCTGTATGAAAACCTTAGTTCCTAAGAAATCAGGATTTACACACAAAAATATAAGAAGACACTCACACATTATTTGTGTTTGTGAAAGTAAACAGCAATCCTGAGATACTCTTCAAATGAATTTATTTCCATAGATAGTTGAGAATATATTTTCCTTTTGATATCTAATAAGATTATTCTTTAGAGCAGTCTTAAGATTTTTCTGAATGATGCGTTCAACTAAATAATAAGCAATTGTAGTTTTTTATTACACTGTCAGTGTTTATATGAACCTTCAAATGCAGGTTTGAATATGCAGGTTTGAATATGCAGTCTCTAAAAAAAATTACAGTAACATGGGTTTTTACTCCACCATGCTAAAAAAGTCTTTGGAAATTTTAAGCAAGGATTAGTGACATAACAGACTACAAAGGAAATACTGTGTCAGTGATCCCCCCCCGGGAGCTGATAATCCTTGGATCACTGATATGACCACCCACAGCTGCTCTAAAGAAGCATTGTTTTTCTGACGGTTCAGTGTATACTTTACCTACAGATTTTTGACATAGACCCTATTGGCATTGAAAAAACAACTATAATTTACTGTGTTTAATGGATGGCTATCAAAGCCCCCTTTGCCACAAATTACAGACATGAGAAGCTGTTACTCTCCACAGTACCAATGCCTGTCTGGGAAGGTATACTCTATGCGTTACTGACAAAGTGGCTTGCAAATGATTACTCTCTTCCAGTTAAATTCTTTCATGCTCATTGACACCATCATTCACAGATTATCAATGCGGTATTATTAAGATGGAAAATATTATGTCTTGAAACTGCTATATTAAAAAAGACACCAGGCATTGCAAAAGCATGCAAAATTAATACAGTGGATGGTAGTGGTGTCTTTGAACCTTGTATTGTGTATGTCCTGTCAACATTACACTGGATATTTTTAAAATAATCTAAGGATCTTTTAACTGCAGAGTAGGTAGACGTTTACATATATTAAAAAGAGTAAATGTATCCTTCACACATTACTTCACATATGTGCCCATGGAATCTGTCTGACAACATAGCCCTATAAAAGAGAACAGATTTTTACAAGCAAAGAAGCAATCTAATCAATGTAGTAATTTTACACTGAGAACTCTTTTTATCATGTTTTTAATAACATAGAAAACTGGCACCATCAGGATGGATACCTATGAGAGAAAAGTCTAGTGAAACAGAAAGTGTGACCTTTGAACAACTTGAATAATGAGAAAGTGGGGAAAATTACCTCATACTCCTGTGAGAACTTCAAATTGTCATTTGCTTTCAATCTCTCAATGTGATCTGCAAGTTCCAAGATAGGTATTGGGGGATGACTGGCCATACCTGTCAAACAAGAAAGAAGAGCGTTTAAAGTAAACCACAATGATGGCATAACTCCAAAATTTAGAAAATGCAGTAGTTAGAATGGCTAGAAATGTGTAAGTTGTAAAGATGTCATATGTGAGAGAAGCAGGCAAATAGTTTGGTTACTCAAAGCAGGACATGCTCTCGATAGATGAGCTTTGAAGCCAAATGAAAAGAAGTCACCAAGCATATTCCCAAAGCTAACATTCCTATTGTAGAGGAAAGAGTTACTGTGATATGAGTCAATGAGGTTAGCTAGGCATGGAAAAATGAGAGAGTTAGACCTGATGTCGACCTCTGCTTTGAGTAATGACTCTTAATGTCATTTTAAACTCCATCTCCTGCCCTGCATGAAATGGAAACTCCATTGAATTAGATGAAGAAAGGTGAGCTGAGAAACAGACACTGAAAGAGCCCTAAAAGGAGAAAGAATAGTGCTTTGACAGAAAACAAAATGACTTATGCATAATCAAGAAAAACTAACTTGAAGAATGAAGGTTACCGAGGTAACCGGAGACACCTAAACCTGCAAAGGAAATGGCATAAAACAAAGAAACCTCAAATCAACATAAAACTAACTTATAAAATAAATTAGAAAAAATGAAATGGATAGCTTGAGGATTAATCATAATGCATCAAGGTCTAGAAGACTGACTATGAATTCTGACTAAATTAGAAATACTTAAATAGTTTATGAAATTTTGAGGTGACTGACATTCACATGCAATTGTGAATGACTAGAATAACATGCACCATTGCTTTTAGACAACAGTCACTGAAGACAACATTGGACATCAGACAATTAGAATTTCAAAAATGTTTTCACTAGTAGCAGATTGTAGAGGCAGGGGTTGTCAAGTTTGGCTGGACACACATACTGACTGCACTAGTACCTTAAAATATGCTTAATCTGAAACCCCATTCATCAACCCCCAAAAGTACCTACAATCTACTTCAGGTGTAAACATCTTTGTCCACTGATGAAGATACTGAATGAAAAAGAAGATCTGGGAATCAGAGATAGAGATGGTTGTGGAACTGAATATAGGGATAGCCAGGCAAAAGAAAGACAGAAAAGGTGTGGGGTCAACTAGAACAATCTGCCAGCTGAGGATTTGCGAGGCAAAAATTTGTGAACATATTTCTTTCACGCTTATAGTCTTCACGACCCTTCTCCAAAGTGCTTACATTCTTCTCTTCATGCTTTATACTATCACACCTAAAATGAACGTTGTGGGAAGAAATTGTTTGTGGGAAGAAATCAGAGCTGGCTAGAAAAATTAAGCTAGTGAACCCCATGATCTCTTGAAATTACAAAGGGAAAACAGTGATGACTCAAGGGGGCTCAAGCTGGAAGCCACGTTGCACAATCCAGTTTGCTTTGTCACCATGAATTTCAAGAGCATGCCTAAGACAGTTAACTTGCATTTCATGAAAATGTAGCTTAAAATAAATGACCATGTGATTACAACACAGTCATACTACAGCATGTAGTTTTTTCCTTTTTTTTTTTTTTTTTTTTTTTTAAATTCCTGTTTTCTTTTTGATTCTTTGACATTTCAGGCATCATAGTAGAGTCCAAAATAATGTCCAGCAGCACTGGCCCTGATTCTTCTGACCCTATACATATATATTTATATATTACCTTCATAGCATTATTCAAAGTAGATATTAAGGCGAGCTGTCAGTCAACTAACAAAGCAACACGTGCAAATATTATGGGTCGATTTCTTATAAATTTTGATTAACAAATCAGTGCATAAGTACTAATTTATTTAAATCAGTTCTGTTTTTCTCCCATTTTCTTAGAAAATTCACTTAATAGAACTTAACTATTCTCAAAATGAGTATGGGTGACAGTCATCTAATAATTACACTGATTGATCCAGATCAAGCACCCCTATGGAAAATATGTAAGTGAAAAGGCACAAGAGAACTCTAGATTGATCCAGAAATGGAGGTGGACTGATGTACATCTAAAACAGTGCTTGAACAGAGAAAATAATAGAGACAAAGATGTTTAGACCTTTTCGAGCGAATCGTGGGAGAGAGTTATTATCATATAAGGACTGAGTGGTAGTTTGGCTAGAGAGGGAGGACACAGAGCCAATCAGGGAGGCGTAGGGGACTGAATTACTGCTCAAAGCTGTAAAAAGTAAAAGCCAATCGGAAATGGGAAACAAATTAGTAACAGCAGTAGACCATCATAATCAATCAATCTTGTACATACAGTCACTTCAGACATGCACAAAACAGCCTCTGGAAATTCAACTAAGGAGATGTCTAAAGGTCCAAATACTCTACTGAAAACATAAAGGACATAAAACAAAGGAGAATGAGACTTGCTCATTACATGATGAACCTGACTAAATCACCAACATTCTGTAAGCTCAAAAATTAGCTTACAGTGAAGGAATTTTTTTTAAAAAAAAGATGCTGTGCAACTATTCTTATTAAACTATTTTTATTTATATGTTTCTCTATTGACATTCCAAAAGGGAGATGTCGTACTGAACAGTTATTGCAAAATGAAACTAGATATAAAACTTTCTTTTCTAAGGGAAAAAGAGAACCAC
Source organism: Scolopax mira (assembly GCA_004320125.1). Classification (NCBI taxonomy): domain Eukaryota; kingdom Metazoa; phylum Chordata; class Aves; order Charadriiformes; family Scolopacidae; genus Scolopax; species Scolopax mira. The sequence goes on from BJBW01001396.1 coordinate 139,788, forward strand.
TTAAAGCATCAGAAACTGGCAAATTTTGACTGTTTCTCCACAACTCATTTCAGGCACTTACAATTGGACACTTAGTAACTTCCTTCAAATAATACTTTGCATTTAATTTTTGGAATGAAGCAATTGCATTCAGTATATTTTAAGTATACAAAATGTTTGAGATATATATGAGACGATAAAAGTAAATACTTTTAAAAAGAACTGCTGGAGGACTTTTGTTGTGTAATCAGTCTATGAATCATAGTAAGCATCATAAGAGAATATGCTATGAATGATCATTTTAATATCTCATCATATTTGAGCTTAATGTGAACAGCAGGTGTAGAACTTGACTGAAAAAATCCACCCAAAATACAGCTAAACACACTCATTTATGGCTACAAATAAGAAAATACACTTATTTGCTGACACACCTTCACATCAATCAAGATATGCTATGAAAACACAAAAAAAATATAGACAAAACACAGATAAATTACCACAGATCCTGTGGTGTGATAGAACGCAAAAAAAACCCACCATGCTCAAACCATGCTTTCAAACTTTCTTTAAAATAAGAAAATAAATAAAACATTTAAAAACTCAAATAGAAACCAAACAAAACCTAAACCCACCACATGCAAAACACATCTGAAATTGTATCTATAAGATATTTATTTCCAGATTTGGTAGAAGATGCCAAAGGTGATGGCTCTTATCCAGCCTAATAGTAACTCACATGAATTAAGTGAGAATGTATGGTTTAATTACAGTGTAGAATTATCTTCTGGTTAATCTGAGGTAAATACGTGACTAAGGAACATGGGATACATGTGCCACAATTTCAAGAAAATACTGAGAGCAAGGTAAGAATTTGTCTGTATATTAACAGACATTAAACCTGTTAAGCAGCTCCTGTACCCCACTAAAACAAGTGGGTGTTTTGGCCTTGTCATTAGTGCATTAAATTAGGATTTTGTTTATTATCAGGGTTTTATGATAAGGGCTTTTAGAAACATCTAAGAAACAGACGTTAATTTACAAATTTGAACCTGTAGGTTGACATGACACAATTAACAAGAAAGAAGTTAGAAATTAAGCAAAATGCATAGTTGCTAGCATACAGATTACGATCTAGATGAACTGAAAATGCAATAGTCTTATTTTCACAGAAATTTCTTCATTAAATGAGTTGGGTTTCAGGTAAACATTGAATTAATACTCTATAATTTTATAAACTGATTTGTTACATCCTAACTTTTATTTATTAACACAGAAAGGCCTCCCACACACCAATCTATGTTGATTTATCTATGTTGTCTCTTTATAGAAAAAGTAAAGAATCAGTACTGTAAGAGTGGTTACTGTTCCTGATATCTGTCCTTACTATAAATACAGAAAGAAATGCATATTTAAAACTTGGACATGGAAAAGAGAGGGAAAAAAAAAAGATTACATTGATTTAGTAGGAATTTGGCATCCATAAAAATTTAGCAAGGATGCCTCAAGCATATTTGACAAAAAAAAAGCGTTACTTTAAAATTTATTTTTCATACAATTGAAACTAAGCCAGAGAAAGTTCTTACATCTTGTGTACAAAGTTAAATTTAAGATTAGCTCTAGACAAATATTTCATTCTGCAACAGCTATTCTAAAATAGCTACCAATGTGCATATAATAGTGCAAAATAAAGTCACTCACTACAGAAGAATATATGTTCTTAAAAACTAGATTAATTATTTTGGAATGAAAATAATTTTTGTTCGGTATTATAGAGTAAGATCTGTCAAGCACCAAAGGGCTCTGTAGCCTCAAGGCAGAACCCCCAACTCTGACTGAGGTGTAAAAGCCATCTACAGTGAGAAAACGGGAGACGTCCTAGGGCAGATGTCCCTAGTTTTCAGACCCTGATTTAAAATTTTTCAATACAATAACATGTTGCAAAACTACTGGCTAAATTCCAGAAAAAAAAAAAAAAAGAAAATTACTTTTGTGAGGAGCAGAACTTTCAACTCCATCTCCCAACTTCGAAGATTTTGATTGCTTCTAATTTTGAAAACAAACCAAGTGGGATATCAGAAGTGCCATTTGCACTCTGAATCCTATATCTCTTTTAGGTGCCTAAATCCTTCATGTGAGTCCAGTTCACATGAGGAGCCGTCACTGTGAGAAAGCTATTCCAGTCTGGTTTTGCCATGGAGACAAACCCCAGTACTTCTTTCAGCATTGTCATGATTCTCAAAAAGAGAAAGTGTGTAGATAAACTAAGGGAAGAAATGTCTAGCTAGCTAGCAAAGCAAGTGACTAAATCCAGACATCACTTTTCCCTCTTCTGTTATTTGCACCTTTTTCCTGTGGATGTATTTTACCCTTTTTCTACCTTCACTTGGAAACATGTTAGTGGAACTTCCTTAGGAACTCAGGGATTACATATTTTGTGAGCACTTACTTTTCTAATAAAAAAGCAGAATCTTTAATTCAGAGCCATAATAATTCTATTTATTTTTCTCGTATTTCAAAGCATCTTATTTAGTTCATAAAAGATAATGAGATAATTGTTTAATTGGCACCCAATTACACAAATTACTTCTAAGTGTGACACATTTTATACTTGAATGAGGAAAAAACCAGTCACTTTTCAGGCATGACTCAGTTTAGCTCTTTGGCTGATTGGCAGATTGAAGTCTTTGCCTGAGCCTTGGGTCTGTCATAAACCACTCAAAGCACTTAACATAAGTTATTTTCCTCTACGCAAAAACAGGCTTCCTTTTATGAAACCTTTTGTGAGGGCTTAATTATTATTCGCTCCCTATCTTCACTCTCCCATGTGGCACAGAGACTTCTAAAATTTGCACACCAGAGTAATGATTTTAATCCTGTATTTCACAGGAAACCGGTAGAATAGGAAGAATGTGAGTGACTTTTTCTCAGATAGTCCAGTTACAGAAGAATAACAGGCTTACAAATCAAATCCTGTTGCTACTGAGGAATTGGGTATTTTCATGTTTACTCAGAAAAAAATCAACTAGGCACAGCTGTGACCCACTCACTGGCATATGGGTTATCTAACAAATATACATTTTTGGATAACATATATGGATATGGGATCTTGTTCTCAGATGTATACTGTGGGCTACTCCAAATGTCAAGACAAAACGTCGAATTTATCTATGGAGTTACTCCATCTAATGAGGAGTGAAGACAGATGAATTTGACTTTTCCTGGATAAGGTATGATAGGAAACCCTTTGAATAAATACCAGATTGGTAAAGAGTGAAGTTCTGTACTGACAGGGCAAGATAAAGTGAAGGAAAGCAAGACATTTGCTGTGCTGATAGTTTAGACTGTGAATTTTTTATGACGTCTCATGCTGAATTAAGGCTTATGACAAGTACAATCATTGCCTTAAATATCAACAAAGATAAAATATCACTTTCCCACAATTTCTTTGAAAAGTTATACTGGCATGGGGAGTATTTTGTACTTGTGCTTAGAAATCTAAACTTATCACAATAAGGGTTTCATTTTTAAATGAATATAAATATATTCATTTATATAAATATAAATCTGGATATGCCAATATAATTTACAATTTTCTTCTCTACCACTTCACAATATGGATTCAATATAAAATCTTTTTTCCTCCTCCCATTGGAAGCAACTGGTGTGCCTGGGAAGCTTCAAGCAAATGTGGATACTTTCATATTCTAAATAAATAAATCATCATAATAACAATCATGTACAATCATCTGATGCAGTTGTACAGACTTGGCACACTCTGATATTAAAGTACATTCAGCACTCTGTTGTTTATTTTATCTGTAGGTAATGTTCAGAAATGGCAACATCTTACACAGCAGATAAGGTCATTGTATGAGGTGACTGTAGATGTTTTAGTAAAAGAAACCCTGTCCCTTTCATCAGCCTGCTTTGCTTTAGCAGTACCCTACTGCCTAATTCTGCTATCTGGTAGAAAATAAAAACTGAGAGTGAAAGAAAATAAAATGGACAAACTGGTATCCCAAATATACAGATTTTCTGTTGTTTCTCTACATTTGTCTTGAAAAGCTTTACTTTGCATGTTATTTAACAGTGTGTTACTGTCTGGAGTTAGCTAAACATTACAGCAGGATTTAAGTTAATCTGGATAACTTAGATTATCCAGCATAATAAATAATAAAAAAATAATAACAGCATAAAAAATCTGGATTTTAATGAAATCTTCTAATGAACTAATTGAAGTCAATACGATTTAAGTGACTGCATTTAGTAGCACAAGAACTCTACCTTGACTACTCTGGGGCTAAGATTACATACTAAGAACATGTTAATTAGCAAGTGTTACACAGCAAGACAAATCTCCTGGAGTAGGAATATTATAGTTCATATTTGGCTTAATGCTGAGTAACATAATGGCATGACCTGTGCCTAAGGGTCTTAGGTGGTACAATATTAGGAAAAAAAGGTCATAATTTGATTTCTGTACTATATTTTTCACAACAATAATAATACTCCATTTTTTGAAAAGTTTTCCAGAAAAGAAGACGACCTCATTGTGGAAATGGATTGCAGGTGTTCTTTTCAACTAGCTTCACAGAAAACTGCAAACTTCTCTGACAAACTATAGCACTGCAAGGAAAGGTACGCTTCTGCTCCTCTCCAGTTCTTTTCAGGTCGTTGAAGTGGAATTATGGTTTCTACAAGTGCCACAATCTCTGCAATTTCATAATAACTTTACATTCTAAATGTAAATATTGATTTAATTACAAAAAATTAATTTTATATATAAAGTTGGCAGCTTTTTTTTTCTGCTTACATTTTATTTTAGTTTATGATGAATACTAAATGGATAGGTAAGACTCCACATCTATATGGACAGCAGAAAATTATGCTTATATACCTAGTCATTAAGCCATCAACTCTATGGAGTGTATACTTGTATAGAGATAATGACCTCTTTTAGGCATAAGCTAAACTGTAAGACCGTAATTTTTCTGTTGATATGTCAAAGACTTGTATGTATATTTCTGTCTCTGTAAGAACATTTAAAACTTTGTATGAAAGTGCTATATAACATACAAAACCATTGCTCAGTAAGGATGAGTATACATTAATATTGCAGTCTCACAAGAACAACCGTGACCGGAACCTTTCAAGCATTTTCCATTTACTGCACTTAGGCTCATATTGTAGAGGGGTCCCAGAGCATGTCAACAAGATTGACATATTCAGATGAAACTAAACTACAAGATGCACTCCTGAAACTCCTGAAACTAAAACTCCTAATTCGCTGAAGAGCATTCAGTGTACTGGAACAGACTAGAAAAGCAAGGCTGGAGTAAAACTCAAGCCTCTTGCTACCTCCACCACACACGAAGTGAGGATGTTGGGTCTTTATCCCCAAATTCATTGCTTGTCAGATCCACTCGCGCTGAGGCCACAGTACCTTAATATAGCCATTACTTAGAAGATCAGAAATGAGATTTGCAAGTTCAGTTAAACCTTTTGTAATATTTTGTATTTCAGCTTCTACAGATAATCTCTCAACGTTTCAAGTACCTAATTTCCTGCCTTTATGATCTTGAATTCATTATTTTTTGTACTTGATGCAATAAATTTGACAAACACAAGACTCAGGGAGATTTGGTAAGTAATTAGCATCAGACCAGGACTGTGTGCAAACATATTTTTAGAGAGAACAGCATACCGGAATACATCATGATGAAAATAAAGCCAATTAAAAAAAAATAGACTCATGAAAAGGTGGTAAAAAAATCAATATTATTTTAAGTATTTCCTTGTTTTTCTTAACTAACACAAATCAAACAACTTTAAGAAAACAATGCTTAATAAACAAAATAAGTAAATAAGATATTTGGGAATGTGTTGCTTTTATCTTCACAACTACCGACATGCTAATATCCTCTTTGATCCTAAGGTGTAGCCTGATTTTAAAAGACAAGATCTGTATTGTACATTTACAATGTACTGGAATTTCCAGTGATGTTAATGGATTACCTGATAAGGCAGTAGATAAGATGGAAGCTTATTTACAAAGAAGTAGCTGCAAGAAGATCGTTAATAAATAGAAGGATGTACATTTCCTAATAATCTTTTCTAGCATTATTAGGTCTAACTTGGAATTTTAGCATATAAAACACATCCCTACAACATGTGTGACTTTGCGGTCTTCTTACCAGAACTTTAATTTTGTTTCATGCAGGATTTTTCTTAAAGTAAAGAAATTACAGAATTATTTTGAAAATTAACAAAGAAATACATTGTGCAAAAACTTCAGAAGCAATCAAAATATTTTCCTAATAATCATCCTGTTCTGTAACAGCACCACTTATCAGTTTGTGATCATAGAGCTCTCAGTAAGGTATTATTGTTCTTACCTGGAGTTTGAAAATTAAGACGTCGCAGCTCCACTGGATCTGTGGGATGGTGAGAGGGGACCTCCTTGTTGTTAGGTATGCTGCTTTTTCTAGAATCAGATTCAGCCCTCTTCCTGTGTGGAGAAAGTGGATACACATAAACATAAAAGTGGGGTGTTAGCTTACAAACAAAGGTGCCTGAATGTTCAATCATTATATATTCCAAAAGTAACATGCTTATTTCTGAAACAGTATTTGATCCAGGTAAAATTACTATGCATGGTGGGTAGAGTAGCTACAATTCGCAATGGCAAAATGAATCTAAACATAGTAATGTCAGAGGGAGAAGGAAGGAAGAGAGGAAGGAAGGAAGGAAGGAAGGAAGGAAGGAAGGAAGGAAGGAAGGAAGGATGGATAAAAGAAAACTGTGTATGCTTCACTTTCTCTGGAGAGAAGCAGAGTCCATGTGACGAAAAACATGGAGAACTATGTTGCATGGAGAATAACTACCACTCTGCATTTCTCTGCATTTTTGTTCTGGAATCTGACAATTTAATGTTTTAATTTGAAGTGTAATCCTGCTGCAGTAGTCCTCTGTGAGTTCCTGAATGAAAATGCAAACTGATTGTTATTCTTCATGTAAAATAAAATGAAGATGCAAACAGCATCAATGTTACTTTGCAAAAAAAAAAGAATTTTAAGGTTTATGATAGCAAAATCTTTACCAAGTGTCCAATATGTGCTATAACATACTGCTGTTGTTGGGATTTTTTTCTCCTTTTTTTTCTAATTGACTCACAATGTGACAATACTAAATGTGTTATTATTTCGCTGAGCTCCTGTCTTAAAAAGTGCTAAAATTGATTTCTTGCTGTTCCTGAAACGACGAACACCTGGTAGCATTCATGAAAGGCGCACACAAGAAGATTTCAAAGACTATGCAAAAAACCCAAACAGCAACCTCATTGCAGGAATTATTTGAAAGTTACTAGGCCTATAATTTTAGGAGTCAGAGGGAGTGGGAAGTGTTTTGCTGTAAAAAAATTCTATCTGTTCTCTGATAAATACCTCAACACACATATTAACTTCTCTTTAGTGAAGTGAAGATTTAAATCTGAGTCTTCTGGTTTTACTTGTTTGTTTTGTTTTTTTTTTTTTTTTAATTGCTATATACAAAGTCCATTGAAATTCCTCTTTTACTTTTGATTCTATCTCAAACTCCTACCACATTAGCACAATGCCCTAGTATTTTTCTTCTTAAATAAAAGTATGTGATACAGAGTTCAAGAAGTATTTTTATCTGTAGTTCCCTCTCCTGACGTCTAGAGATCAGTGGAACTGTACAGAGACAAGCTTAATTTACCTTTTTTCCATTTGCAAGTCAGTACTTCACACTTCATATTAATCTATTAAAAGCACTAAAATCTCTTTTAATCATATATCTGAATATTTTGAATACTTACATGGCAATAGAATAGCTTGTTATTTCTTATTATTCTCAAGATCATTCTGACTTTTTTATATTTTTCCAGACTATAAAATACATCAAAATTCTTTCAGATTATGGAATGGCTTTGAGACAGGTGGAAAAAAGACAAATGAGATTACCGTATCATTTCCACTTGTAGAATTGTAAGTCAGCACTGTGTGCATGTGAAGATTTAGACTGGCCAACACTTCAAACACAACCATGCAATCCTTCAACAGTTTTGGCTATAGCAAAGAACCACTCTTTTAACTGAATTAAAACACAAATAAAACCATTGTATAGTTGTGCTGTCTCTTGAAAATGTACCTCACGGTGATGCAAGAAAAAGCAGTGAAATTTGGCTGCATATGTTACAATACTTTTCAGTGCTGTAAACAACACAACAAATCTTTCAGTTGCTGTCATATCAATAGATTACTGTCTACTTTCACATAGATTGACAGATACTTTGTCTTAGATCATTATCTTGATAACTGTTTTTTTCTCCTTTTCTGGATTAAATGAAGACTGATTAGTTTTCACTTCTCACCTGTCAGGTTTACTGCTCCATTTTAATGCAGCAAGAGGGGAGAAAAGGTGAAATGTTAGTTGACCAGCAGCAAACAGGGTAAGAATGACACCATGGCATGTAGGACATGTTGATTTACAGTAAAGATAAACCAAATTAAGAAATGACAATTTGTAAAAATATTTAATGACTTGGAATCATAGAATAAAAGAAGAAAACAAAGCTAAATCCAAAGAAAATCTTCTTCTGCTGAAAACACCACCTCTTTTAGACATTATCTGCAAAGTAGTCCCACCTTAAATTTTAGTCATGGAGATAATGGACAATGGGTATTTCATTTGAGCTATCAAAGTAATGTTAACATTACACTGACAAATGACATCTCACTAACATATAGTTCCCTCTTATGTTCAGGAGAGAAGAGAGATGAGACAAGAGAGGAGAGATGAAAGTGGAGGGCAGAGGAGAAAGTGAAGGAGAGAAAGGGAGAAAAAGAGGCAAAGAAAATCAAGCAAAGAACAGGATTAAAAATGGCAAGAAATTTTTAACAGTACCCTGGAAAGTAAGGTAAACATAAGGTAAGCCCAAATCTTTCTCCAATGAAGAATTACACACTTAGATTTAGAAGGAACATCACATACTTGGGGTCTACAGTGTTCTGTATAGATCTGTAGTGTTCTATGATCTACAAAGATCTGCTAAATAGGGAAAATAATTTATTATCTCCGACCAAGAGGTTTTGCTATAAGCAGACTGCAAATACACTGTCTATCTTTCTGCCTGTCTATTGATCATAATAAATATGGCTTCTATAAAATTCAAATAGCTTGGAGCCTGCAATGACCAGATTACTCATGTTATGAAAAAATGTGTATAGAACCCTTCATCATCACTTAAGAGTCCCCCATTTTCACTTCTGTGCTTTGCTTAACATCTGGATTTCTCCCTTAGAAGCAGATTTCTTCTTAAAGCTCAACATTCAGCAGTTCAAGCAAGGTAAGGGCTATAAACTAAAAGAGGGTAGCCTCAGACTAGATACAAAGAAAACATTTTTTACAATGAGAGTGGTGAAACAGTGGAGCAGGTTGCTCAGGAAGGTGGTAGCATGCCCCAGTCCTGGAAACATTCAAGGTCATGTTTGACAGGGTGCTGAACAACCTGAAGTTGAAGGTGTTCCTGGTCCTTGCAAGGAAGTTGGACTAGATGACCTATAAAAGTTTCTTTCAACTGAAACCACTCCATGAGTCTATGATTCAGAGTGCTGAAATTCACTATATTCAAAAGATTCAATTAGGTTCCTGTTTTCTGAACTTAATCAAAAAGCTGCACTTTATAAGAGCAAATTACACAGTCTGTCACAATGATTTGCCTACAAACAGAAACCCACTCTATAAACAAAACTCACTCTAGAAAGATCTAGAATGATTAACATTATCAGTGAAAGGGTGAAATTAGAGAACTTGTGATTTCTTAAAAACCAGGAGCAATAGCCACATTAATTCATATGTTGGGGAACAAAAAAAAAAAAAAAAAGAATGAAAATATGCTGCATGGGAAAATGCACTCTCTAGTTTTTCAGTTTCTGATATGCACCAAACAATTTCTAGAGCATTCACGGGTTCCTAACCATCTAAATCCCATGCAGTTGAACAAATATCACCCCTTCAAAAGCAAGTTGAAAGGATTTACTGTAGATTTGCCTAAACTGTAGGTTGCAGCAAGGTAGTGCTTTACCAAAACCACCTTGATATATAAATTGTGACTCGAACAGTCCTCAAAGTGTTCTCTAGGGGAGACTTAGCCTGCACCATCTCAATATATGGGTAAGTCTCTTTGCCTTTGAGATTTTAGATACAAATCTTAATATGCTGTATACTTTACTCCATCTTTGAATCAGCAAAAAACTTTTTCTTGAGGGCAAAAATATGACCAAAAAAAGTGGTGTTTAGTTAATTTACTTGGATCTCTAAATTTGGTTTTTTAGATTTAAGTCCAACAGAATAAAGATCTGCTCCAAAAATAATTCCCTCTTTTTACTATGACTGCAGGGTGGTGTAAATGCTGCAATGTCAGAGGACACTGAACTGGTGTCTGGCCAAGTCAGTTCTTTCTGCCAAGGTGTCACCTCTAGAAAGACAGGAAATTCAACTGTAACACAGGAAAAAACTTTTTTACTTTGAGGACAGGTGAACACAGGAACAACCGGCCCAGAGAGGTTGTGGTAATTCCATTTGTGGATAAAATGAAATTGGGATATAATGGTACATACCTCTGAGCAACCTGCTCTAGCTGGCCATGCTCTAAGCAAGGCTGGGACAGAAATGTGACCTTTGATTCTGTGAATCTGTGAGCTCTTCTGCACACGGTATATTAATGAGCCTCAATTGCGTTGGATATTATATTGCAGATATATTCAATGAAAATAAAAGGCACCCTTCTGTATTTTTACAATTTTTTACTGCTAAGTTCTAAGCTCTAATGATTGTTTGGGTGTATTTTAATATGACCCCAAAATGTTTCTATGCAGTGTCTTTGCTTTCAGATTTTAAGAAGACTGACCAAGACTGTCCTAGTCTTTTTGACAGTTAAATGTGCTTCACACCAACTCATGCAACTTAGTCACACTATCTGTGATAGCTTCTGTTTTAAAGGAGACCAAGAATTCTCCCCTTAAAATTATACATTTAGAAACTGCGTTTATCCTTATTCTATGATTGAAATTTAAATGTAGAAATGGTATTGTAAATCATTAAATTAGTGGTCTAAGTCAGCTCATAAAGGCTTTTATGGACAAAGGGAATTAAGCGTAGTTGACCAGTATTTGAGTTTCTACTCTGCATTTCAAAAGAAATGATCATTTCCTAGTTGTCTTCTTCCTATTCCTTCCCATTCCTTCAACATCACCTTCCTCTTTTTAACATTTTTCGTATGTGCTCTCATGTATTAGGCAGATGTTCTCTATCCTTTGTTTTGTTCTCTCCCTATCCCAAATTTTGCATTTATGTCTGAATATAGTCTAGAAATACATTTGTAACATTTTCTGTATTCAGTAAAATATCTTATTTTTCTGCTTTTTATTGCATATTTTTACCATATCCAATTCCTGTAGCCACAGTAATTCCCTTTAACAGAGTAAACCCATAAATTAAATTTCACTGTTTTCTCAAAGCATTATGCTAAATACCCATATTGTCTTGTCTAGTTATTGCTGTTCTACATTCAGTAAAGATGTCATACTCTAGCTGTTAGCTTTCATCCAGGTTGCAAACTCTAGAAAACAAATATCCAATTACATATTACTTTTTTTAAAGAAAAGAAAAGTTCACAGAGGAATGTAGATTAGTAAAACTGCAGTCATAATTTCTCCAAGGTAATTTGCAAAATCAATGCAGTTTAACAATTTACAGCTTACAGCTAAAAATAGAAAAATAAATAAATACATTTACCTGAACAGTTCTAGTACCAATAGTAAATAACAGATGGAAAATGTGTCCCCCATTTTCAGTGAATGACAATCTCTTCACACTACTGATGAACAAATTTTACCTGCTCATTTTTGGAATATGCCTGTAATTCTTTTTTTTGTAATAGCTGAAAATTACTGAAGATTGTAATTATGCTTCCATAAATGTAATCAATATTTCCAGACTCAGTTACACATCTGCTTTCTATGCCATTTTTTGGATTTGTTTTGTAGTATGGGAGAAGTTTTGCTTTTAATACTCAAAAATAAACAGAAGAAATGAGTACTTCAGTTTTAGCACATCTCTAATGACCAGTTTTTGAAGTGACAGACAGACACAGACAGAACTTCACTGGTTGCTAATCAATTAGATTGGCTGAGACAGTAGGCACTAATAGAAACCTTCAGGAGACCTAATATCTGCAAGCAATAGAGCATGTATTATGATGCTGTATGAACATTCTATAAATGTATATCTATTTGGAATCCAGAGCTAAGGTTTATCCTGGACTGTTTTTTTACTGCTTGAACAGAGAATTCTCTTTCCAAGAAGAATTTAAACATTTATATGCAGGTGATAGCATCATAGCCATTACTTTTGGAAGACATACTCCATTTGATGAAATTGTCCCTAGTGTCACATCTCTGACAAGGTCACAGCATCTTTATAGTATTTCCCAATTATACCTTATGAGTATATTTCAAAAATTTTAAAATAAATTTTGTGTGTTTGACTCTTTGGTTGTGATTTAGCATCTTGACCCCCATGAACTAATTTACACTATAAAAGGCTGCTATGTATAAATTAGGCATCATACACAGTTTTCATCCAGTATGTTGTAAGGCAGAGAAAAGTCCTTTGTGTAATAGCAAACCTACATTTGTGTCATAGACAGTGAAAGAAGACTAAGTGAAGTTTGATCTCATTGCAAGATTAATAGAAAACAGCTACAGATGTTTCTTTCATCTCTCAGTTCAGAGCTTCAAATTCACATAGATACACTGCCAAATTGAGGCCAACTGTCAAAAGCAAAAATTCAAGTGGAGATGAAAACCACATTTAACATCAAGCTGAATGTAACCCCTAATGTATTACTATTACACATTGAAAAATAAGTTTAAAAAAGTCAAATGTGTGAAATTCATACATATTTATAGGCAAGCACATATTTTCTTCATAAATGTATGCAAAGTGGAAAAAACATTTAAATGCAGAAATGTTAATAGAGTGTCATGATCAGAAAAATGTACCCACATACCTGTAATTATTGAAAACTTTCAGTCAATATGAAATATCCCAAAGCAATGTCATTTACTACTGTAGTGCAAAAAATATAGCGTGGAACAGTATTATGAAATGGCTAATATATCAGAATGTTACACACCTGGCAGGAAAAATAAAAGGTAAACTTACCTTTTATAAAGAAGTATAGCAATAACAATACAGATGATAAACACCACTGCAAGAACTGGGCCAACAACCCAGATCAGGCCTTCTTCCTCATCTGTAATTGGTTGTGGATCAAGATCCATGGACACAACAGGATCAGAATATGGGCTGGTTGCATACATGGTCTATACAAATAAAATAAATCTTACTTAATGATAAAGCAGTGAATTTAAAATATTATCTATCCTGGATCTGAAATAAATATATACAAGATAATAAAGCCATGAAAATTGCAATGTAAAAATTATATTTTTCTTCAAGTCAGTCAGTATATAAACTTGCAAACTGAAAAGTATGTTTTTATTACCATCTTTATTTTGCATTCCACATATTAGCAGTGATCTGAAGTCAAGTAAGGTAACACAAACCTTCACAAAACACTTTGCAATTTATGCAGAGAATAAGAAAACATGATATTAGGGAACTGAGAAAAAAACCTCATTTTTGGGTTTTGTTCTAGTTTTATATTGGCGTAACACTATTTCTTCATGCAAAATATGAAAAGATAGTCCTCAAAAAATGAGAGTACTCTAGGTAAAAATGAAGGGGACTGAATGTAAGAATTTTCTGGAAAAGAGCCCAATGGAAATTGTAGGATATATTTTGATCAGTCAAAAAATGTCAGAATGTTCTTATAGAATATGGAGACAATTTGATTTTAAGTTTGAAAAACAGGGGAAGTCACCGTAGAATATGAAGGGCAGCGAAATACTCAAAAGTTTTTCTGAAGGATGGAACTAGAATCATGTGCCAGCAGAGACCATTGCAAATCTTTGCCTTACTGGATGATGTAAAGCCAGCTAGCCTACAGTAACACTCGTGATTAGAAAACAGTAACTTCCTTTTTCATTCTGTTCTGACCTGAGATGTCTGATCTATGTCTGAATGCAATGTTAAAATTACAGACAGGAGAGTCTGAGGAGCCAGCCTGCTGAAATTGGATCATGTGAAGAACTCTTAGTTACATTAAAGTCAGAAATAGAGAACAGTTTTCACTTATTTCTTGTCTTTGCTGGAGTGTTTCCACCAGCACTAAACTAGGACTTGAACTACAGCTCTTGCAAAGGACTTAAAAACTTGATTTCTGGTCAGGAATACCAGGTAAGATATAAGACGACAATGAGGACAACATATTATTTTTCATTTATCATGTTTGCACTATGTTCTGAAAGATGCCTGAAGCCAGTGTTATCAAAGGAGACAAGTTTTTTTTATCCTTCATTTGGCTTTGTTTTGGGTTCTGGGCTATGACAGTTTCTAGGCTTAAGGTAAGAGAAAGGATGAGGACAGGCAAAGTTGAGGCACTTAAACTAGCTGATACTGAGCTAGTATCAACATGCCAACAATGTTCAGTTATGTTATGTTCTGTTACTAAACCTGGCATCAAACATTTTAAAAAGTCTGTGATTGCTGTTTAGAAACTGTTGAGTCTCCTTGTTCCATTCCTGAAATACTGAGCAGACTGTGGGTTTTTTTCCAGCTTCAGCATTCTCAAAAGACTGAAAAAAGTCCATTGCTATAGTAAAAAAAATAATCTTTGTATTTAGCCTCTTTCTTTAGAGCAGGCAGAAAAAAAATGCTTGGAAAGAGATACAGAGCAATAATATTATGAGTACTTACTACCTGTTCTCCAATAAATACGGATTTGCTTTTAATTCTCAACCTACCTGTATTAATGACTAATTTATCCTCATGTATTATTTTGCCAAAATTATCTATTTTTTTCATTCATTCTCTTGATAAGATGTTTATCATATATATAAAATGTAATCACAATCTCTTTCAGTTTCCATTTTACAAATTGAGATCTGCCTATGCCCTCTTGTAAAGCAAGTTCTCTATTCTCCCAGTCAACAGAGAAATGTTGTGTTCTCTAAAAGAGAAAACTTATGTGAAAAGTACTTTGAATATTGGGAAAAAGATCCCTCACAAGTTAGAACTCACACCCAGTAGGATCTATAGTCCTAAAAGAAAACCAGCAGATATATTGAGAGCAGATACAGTGGAGCACAGGGACTTGAAGCTTACTCATCCTTACAAACTCTTTCCTCTCATGCTACTTAATCACGCAGATGTTTCAGGTGGCATGCTGAACCAGATATTGTCCATATTGTAAGTTTTGTAATGCATTTTGAAATCTTCAACAGTAGGCCCTGGGACATATGTTGCCATATCAGCCTTTTCAGCTATAAATTTACAACCCTATTTATTCCTCCTTTTTCATCCTAGATTCTCTCTAACAAAGTAACAACCTGAGGATTATATGGCACTTCATATTGAAAAGATCAACTGTAGTACAGGTAGTTTCTGAAACAGATTTTTGGCCATCTAATCTTGTAGTCAAAAGCTTTCTCCAGCTTGCACATTTCTGATGCAGCACCTTCAAAATCCTCTGCACAGGCCCTATCAAAAAGTGAAGGGGAATTTTTGATTTGTGTTAGAGCTTCCATGAGGAACTTAATTATTTTCAAATGAAATTATGTATCCAAAACTATTCAAATTGAAACTACTTCCTCATTGTATTTAAGTAGCCAAACTCTGTTCACATCAAGAAAGCAAATGTAAGGTTACACATTGGAAGGATTTGACTAGAAATTTAGATTATTGGTGTAGTAGTTTCAAGCGGTTGAGCCAGCAAATGTACCTGTCAGGCTTAGGTACCAATTAGAAAGATACCACATTGCACACTGTATGTTAAAATGTTAATGTGTTCTGCAACTTTTAACAGTCCTATTTCTGTCTTTTTCTTCTTTTTTTTTTTTTAATTTTTTTTTTTTTTACTATAGTACAGGCAGTGGATTAACTCAAGCATAGCGGAATATAACTAGAAGATGAATAAGGAGGAATGACAGCTCATTATTTAGCTCATGTTAGGAATATTCTGTATTATTGAATTATTTTCTAGCTTTCTAACATTTCACTGATAAAGTTGTTGGGGAATGACTGTAATTAAAGAGGCTAGCTGTGCACATCTCCAAGAATCCTGTGAATCCAATGCCACTATTCAATGGTAGTATTAAGGCAAGAGAGGAACTCTTTTTCAAATACATTGAGAAAGATGTTGCTGTGAATGCCTCAGAGCTTGTGTCAATGATCTTAAATAGCAGAGCACTTAATTTGCAAAGGATCACACCACACTAATAAAAGGTGATCCTTAAGTTTCAGTTACACAAAAAAATAACACATAATAATACATGCAAAATAGAAAAGTTCAAGGAATTAATTGGAACTAAGCAAAGCAACACTCACTTTAGAGATGTTCTGACATATATTGTAAAAGAATAGATTTTAATAACTGAATAAGCATTGAAAAAAATGTTTTCATGACTGTGGAAAGGTAATATTCGGATTAAAAAACATAACTAACTTACAGATTCTGAGTGCTCCATTACAGCCAACACAAAGAAGACATATTCTTGACCACTCTGCAGTTGCTTATTCTCAAAGCCACCATAATGCTTCTTATCCCCCAACGTGAACTCTGTCGGAAGAACTTCAAAATGAGCTGCAATATATGGCTTCAATTCAACTTCTCTCCCAAGACGAATGCTTCTGCGTTTCCTAGCTATCTCCTTAAGCAGCTTTATAATGAAGGAAGGGGAAAAAGAGAGAAACACGGACAAAACAAGAACAGAAAGATAACTGTAAACAACTGTAATGTAACTTGTTGACAATGTAATGAGAAAATTTAATGCAGGAACTACAAAAATACAATTTAACCCCATTTCATAGGGCCTATCAGCATCACTAAATCAGTTCTTCCAAATTCTTCCAATTTATTGTCATCCTTGTTAAGATACTATGTAGCAATTGCACTGCCCAGACTACAAACATCAAACAATTAGATAAGTTTTCAGCTGTCTGATATTGCTGTCTCTTGGAGAGATGGTGAAGGGGAGGGAAGTTAATAAAGCAATATAACTTCTCTGGGGACATAAATTACACACATCATATTACGAATGATATATACATCTGTGCGTATATATCTGAACCCCACTGGCACAACTTGAGGCCCTTTCCTTTCATCCTGTTACTGGGAGAAGAGGCAGAAGCCCACGTTGCTACAACATCCTTTCAGGTAGTTGTAGAGAGCTATAAGGTCTCCCCCTCAGCCTCCTAGTATTCAGGCCAAACGAATCCAGTTCCTTCAGCTGCTCCTCATAAGACTTATTCTCCAGACCCCTCACCAGCTTCATTGCCATTCTGCCATGCTCCAATACCTTAATGTCTTTCTCATAATGGGTGGCCCAAAACCGAACACAGTATTTGAAATGCAGCCTCACTAGTGTTCAAAAGGACTTGATCACTCCCCTAATGCATAATAATATCTTCTCCCTCCCCATGAATATTAAAGATACTTTCTTACCTCCTGTTTGATACAACAGATATTTGTAAGTCATGCGATGTAATTGTTTAAAACAGGAATAAAAAATACAAAACTGAAGAAAAAGTACCAATTTTTGAAAATAAACTATTTTTAACTTTTTTTTTAAATGGTAACTCTGGAATACAAACAACTCAATATGAAGTGGCTATTTATAGCTTCTTTTTTTTATATTTATTTCCTTCTTTCTAACATACCAAACACTCTATATTAAAGTCCTGAACATCTTAGGGAAAAGATGTTCTTCCAATGCCTTCCAATGTACTTCACAAACAATAAATGAAGTGTAGAAGAGTTTATAAGATTGATTTGTAAACATATCTTTCATCTCAAACCTGAAATTGACTGCCATTTCATTTGTTCAAAAGCACCAAAAGTTGCGTTCTTCATGGTTTGTACAATGTTACACAATACAATGGTGATAGGGATTAATAACAGAACTATGAATCCTAAAACAGCTTTTCTGCTGCTAGACTACAGAATACTATCTCCCACCCTATCGTACACAACCCACACTTCAAATCTTAACTGCCTAATTTGACTTTCAAAATGTCGCTTTTCCTTGTTTCATAAAATACTTCTGACGAACAAAGCTAAAATTTACATCAGCACCTTTACCACAGGATTAGATGCTAGGCTCAAACTTGTAAAATATAAAACTATTAAAGGAATTTAAGCTTTGCTGGTATAATCCATTGATGAATAATTTATTAAATCAGACAAATGCCTATCAATGTTTTTTATCACTTTAGATATACTGGCATTCAACACATACTAATCTGATTTGATTAAAAGGAGCCTGAACTTTTCTTGGGTGGTAAGTGATGACTTATAAGGCTTTTTTATGTTTCCCTTTGTTTTCCACTTATGAAACTTATTCAATGTCTCTGACTGCAATCAGAAGTTTTTCAAGGTCACACAGTTGTTTTAGGCTTTTCAGCACACAAACAGTGCTAAAACAATAGACTAGCACAAACTTGGTTAGGAGGAAGAAAGAAATCTCCAGAGCTAGATAGAAATCAATAAAAAAAAGAGATTAAAATCTAATATTCACTATATATTTTCATTTTAAAGAACTTGTTTAGTCAGGGAAACTCTCTCTTGCTTCAGCCTCTTCTTCAGTGTTAGACCTCATCTTAGCTATCACATCTTCTTGCCTCCCTCACATGAGATCTTGTATTTTGTAATTACACAATTAACATCCCTATGCATGTAAAACAATCTACTATTGTAGATTCTACTGAAGATAGAAGCTACTGAGATAGAAGCTTTTAATACTGATTACTTCATCATCCCTTCTCATTGAAGTGCATATAGGCTATAGATAAACAAGGAAGCAACTTATAATTCTTGGATCCAAACTTGAGGGCATTTGGATGTTACCCCTTCAAAAATTTGCCCATTCAACTGCTTTCCAGCTCTAAGGTTGAGCCTGTTCTCTGTTGCAGAGATTTTACATTCATTTAACTCTATCAATTTCCTGGTTCTAACACTGTTACACTGCAATGATTCTCCTAAGCAAAAACAAACTGTCCACAATTTGAGACTAGAAATCATTACTCATTACTCAAGGACTTTACTACAATCAGCAGTCCATATTTGTGTTTTATTCTTTCTAAACAGGTTAATGAGCAGCTAGAATAAATTTGAATGGTAAAAAAATGAGGGCAGTAGAGGACTGAAATATTAAGATGATTTCCATTTAGTTGTGTTATTGAAGGTGACTCTCACATCTGTTGGCAGCTTTGTCTGCCCCGGGTAGAGTTATTGAGGGCAGAACAGGAGGCAGAGACTAATCAAAGATTTTTCGAGGTTACATCAGCTCTGATAAGATCTGCTGAGGGAAGCACTCTGTGAAAAGTTTGTATCTATACGAAGCCATCTTTTTTAAAAATAAGAACAGTTATGCAGAGGGCTGAGCACCGTCTCTCATGAAGTCTGCTGAAATGCAAAGGTATATAGTCTAGTATCGCAGTAGAAGGAGAGGTACATGGCTTGAGCCATCCCTGAAGATAACTGGTATTTTCCTTCATGGATACAGTTTCCATGGGAATTAAAACTTATTTCTGTGGCTACCTCAAATAAATTCTTTATTGTATGTTTCCAGATTACTCCATATTTACAATTTAGATTTTAAATAACTCATAATAAAATGTCAAGATACTGCAAGAGTACTGCAATCAAAATTAGACTGCGATTGAAAGGGGGAAAAATGTTTAATCTGCATTATTTCTTGCATTTAAATTAGTAACATAAAATGCATATATTTAACAGACAGGAATGCTGCACTATGTTACAATGGGTGAAGTGACCAGAAACTGAGTTTTGGCTATGAATGCTAAAAGTTAATTAGCTGGACAAAATATGTTCAGCTGTTTCAAAGGTGGTTATTTATCAGCTAAGGCCAGCAAAATTTAGGTGGGTTTGTGTGTAGATAAAAATTTTATCAGTGACACCGATGACTGAGTAGACTTCAGGTAAACCTCTGACCTCATTCATGTTTCATATATAAATGGGGTTGATGCCAAATATCATTACTTGCTCATATATCTCCAGTTGTATTTCATACCAGGATTGCAATGAAAGCGATAAATTGATTTAAGACTTAACATAGAAGCTTTTATTTAGGTTTTATTGCTTACAAATCTGTAGTAAAGTAATTCTGTTAGATAACATTTACTGCAAATCATAATAGTTCATTTATATTTATTTGCATAAAATATCTATTTGAAGACACTAGATCTCATTACATTAAAAATGAAATGAAATTCTGAGTTAAAAAAAGATTGTATCTCTGATAACTACTACTTTCAGATACATAATATCTAGTCCATTGTCTGCTCTTTTGAGATGCTGTATCTCTGTTTCTTTCAGAATTGAGATTCAAGGAACCAGGAAGAATAGGTAAATACAATAGGGCTGAAATATTATTTTTCAACAATATTTGAATTGTTGAAAAACAATTCAAATATGAGAGTTTTTTGAA
Source organism: Scolopax mira (assembly GCA_004320125.1). Classification (NCBI taxonomy): domain Eukaryota; kingdom Metazoa; phylum Chordata; class Aves; order Charadriiformes; family Scolopacidae; genus Scolopax; species Scolopax mira. Next base: position 160,424 of record BJBW01001396.1, read on the forward strand.
TGGTCAGTTATGCATTTGAGTTACCACTCCAGAGTAGTGTTTTCAGCAAATACTCTTCTTCTGACAATCTAAGCAAAGTAGTCAGGACATATTTCTTTGAAAAATCTATCTTTTCCAAATTTATTTGTTGTGCTACTGCTTTCGCATGTTTGTCAGGAATAGTACACATAATAACTACATGCATCCCTTTTCTAAAGATGGAAGTAAAACAGTCTTTAAAGTAATAGAAACTGGATGAGTTATCATCGAATACAGTTGCTGCCTCTTTTGTTATTTTTTCTCTACTCAGTACTTACTATATGTATTGGTGGCAATTATAAAAGATATATCAAGGGGTTTAGTTCTTCATCAGAAATAATTTTAATTTTCCAGTCAATGCATATCTTATTTCTTCCACCATTAATTCTACAATGTGGTCTCAATTACATCCATAGAAGTGGGAAACAACCCATCCTGACCCAAGTATTTCTGAATTAATAAACGTTCTTTATCAATCTGTTATACAGATTAATGCACCACAACTTGCAAGATGATTAAAATGACCCTTTGCTATGGGAATCAGAAGGACCCAAAGAATTTAATTGCCAAAAAGTTCATTGTCATCTGGAACCAATCCTTTAATCTGTTAATACTGCTGAATGTGACTATAGTCTTTGTATGTTAAAAGTAGGTGGTAATATTAAATCAGGTTTCCATTACTATATGGATCTTGCCATCAGAGTTTTATGGTTTAACTGTATTTTGTCATCTAGGACTATGATCATAAGCATTTACAACTTATTTTAAAGGGAAGAACTTAATAGATCAATGCAAGTCATTGCTGCAATTGAATCAGATGATCACATAAATGAAACTGGTCAAGAGGAAACACAGGCTTCAAACAGTCAGCAGTAATGAAAAACATGTCTTCTTTAGAACAGTTGCTTTTAATCTTCTGATTAAAGATTCTCCTGTTCTGTACATATTTTTCATTGCCTGTTGTGATCAGAAAACATAATAAAGACTGAAAGACCACTGTTTATATTTTGAAAGCTTTCTACAGCAGTGTTAGTTTGGTGAAGATCTTAATTTTCCTTAAATTTGGTGCAATCATTAAAATTGATATCTATTTTGTAAATGGGATGAGGGAAAAACAGACTTGTGATTGGTTGCAGATGTTTATTAGTTCCCAGTGTTGTATGATGGGGAAGAATATGGTGGAGGCATCTCTGTAATATAAACCTCTTGTATCCACCAAAACAAAATTAAAAAATATATACAATCTAGCCAAAAGATCACAAAATCAGGAATGAACAAACCAGCTTTGATCTCTGGTCTTTAAATTGCAGGGATATTACATGTACAAATTACCACAGCATCTGAATGAGATCTATAATCCCAGCCAGATACAAGAAAAGCAGTAATAACACCACCACCTCTCTCTTTTGTACAGGGCTTTCATATGGGGCTCTTGAAAGAGCTTTACAATGATAAATATTAGTATTATTACAAATTTACAAATTGAAAGAAGAAATAAGTTTGCATGAGGTACATTGCCCTTCAGTAAAACAGAAGACAGGACTGAGTGCTGACACTGTACTTCCTGGAATTATATCAATAACAAGATAAATTAATTTCTAGTATTACTGGGCTTATTCCTAAAATTAATGTACTTCCACTCTTTGTGTTAATGTTATTTACAGTATTGAATGATGATATAGTGTTGCTCTTTCCTATTTCAATCATTTATTTCTGAGCAAAAACTGACAGTAGAATGGAGACTGCTGTGAAAGTTTTCTAACCAGAAGCATTACAGCATGTGAGAACCACATAAAAACACTACAAGAAGGTCAAATGTTAAACTGCAGTGCAAATTGCCATTTAGCATTTGTTACAGGCTTGGTAAATACCCCACTAATGAACCAGACCTTTATTAGAGTTCGTATCATTGGTGATTAAGCTTTTGCTGACAACCCATTTCACCTCCTGCACTTCAGCATTATGCTTTACTATAGGAAAAAAATAAAATATTAATGCCAACAAAGATCAGACACTTTGTGTGCTTTATTGCAACTTAATGTCTTCATTGTTTTCTAATTTAAGTAATTTGTACTTTTGTTTCAGTCCCCCAAAGCTAATTCAAATACAAAGTATCCTGACAGGCAAAGCTTCTAAAACCAGTGAGTTAATCACATACCATTAATAATGTTTTTTTCTTTAATAAAGGAGAAGATGACAACACACAATACCTCATCTAGTTCCATTTCATCTGGACTCTCCCATGGTTTGATAAATTTTCCACGAGACCTCTTCAAAGGCACAATAACTATGTAATAACCTCTGTAAAGGAAACAGTTGGATAAAAGTGAAGTTGAAGAGAAGTGATCAGATAAATTGGTGGAGTAGGTGTGTGTTCAGAGGAACTTGAGAGAACAGTATGTTGATAGCAAACTTTTCCATTTTATTAGGCTACTGAAGCCTCCCAAATATAGTTGTAAAGATTCGGGCTCTTGAAACTGCATCCAGAGTAAAACATTTGACAAACAAATGGCACTAATTACCTGTCCTTTCACAGAATCACAGATCACTTTTCATGTAAACATATAAATATGTATAAGAAAATCTAATTACAATGTTCAAAAATGCCTACATATTTGACTGCTGTTTATTATTTCAGTTGAAATACAAGAGCTATGGGATACTCGTTGACTTGCCACCATCACACTGGGAAAAAAACCCAAACCTCTAAATCGAAAGATATTACCATATATTTAAATCTCAATTATCACCCCATCTTCCCCTATTTTCATGTATAATCAGAATAGTAGGTTAACATAATGTGTTTGTTGATGCCAATACTATTGTACATGGAAAATAAAGAAGATATAGCATACACTCCACCCACACACTCTTTACTTTCTAGTATCAATCACCAGCGGCTTTATCTACTTTAGTATTCTGTTCACAGTCATAGATAAGAGAGCTCGATATATGCTTCTTTACAGCTAGGATTTGCAAATTACATATATCAGCTTTCCTAAGAAACATTTTCCTGAAAATATCTGCCTCCTACCCCCCATGGAGACTAGTAATTTAAACCTTCTAGTATAATAGAGATATGGCACTTTCCTTGTTTCCTTCACAAAGCCTGGATACATGTCAGGCAGATCCATAATTTCACATTAGTGCCAGGAAAGAAGCAGAAGAATCACAATAGCAGGACATCTAGAATGGTATAATATACATCTTCTTGATAAACACACTTGTCAAAAAGTCAAGCACTCTCCATCTCAAAAGAGAAAGCAAGAAGCTGCTCTCCTTTGTTTCTAGTAACAACAGAGCTTATTAAGAAGGAGTCTCCATCTATCCATTATGGAAGATAATTTTAGTGTCTTATGGACCATCTTCTCTTTCAGTCTGCCATATTTTACAGCCTATTCAACATTCTCCAGCATTGACTATTCATTTTACTCATACGATGCAGTTGTAAAACCTAAACTAATTAATGAAAAGAGAGTCTACAGAAAAAGACTTGCTTTACAATTGATCCAAAACTATCTCTGTCTAAACTGACTGTGTAAACTATCTTTCTTACAAGACAGTTAACATCATTGGTCTATTTTAATATTCCCTTCTTAATTAAAGCTCCTTCCTGTAAAATAATTGTATCAAAACTTTGGATTTTTACCTACAGTAGTAAATGCACATATTTATTTATTCTTTTGTTAAGAAATTTGAGAAATTTCTCTGTGGAAATCCTAAACTCTGACAGGAGGTGCTGGAAACAAGAAATGTTGGCCACAGATTTTTAACTGCTGCTTCCTTGCTCTACTCCAGTATTTTAAAAAAAAATCTGCAGCATGCATTATTATAGTAACAATATGATAAATCATATCTTTTTACACTGATGTTCTTAGGCAAAATCATTAAGCTGGTTAAACCTAGATTTTAGACATATGTATTTTTAAAATTCTTTGGTTACATGCATAACAAATCCCAGTGAATGCTGATTTAAGCATTAATACAATAACTACAACCTACATCACTGCTCTTTAACAGATGCCTAAGAATAAAGACAAAAAAGCAATTGAAAATTGGCCCCTATGTCTTTCAGACATTGAAGATCCATCTTCTGGATGAACTGCACAGCAGTATTTAACTTATCCTTTATTTTTGCTGTTTAATTTTTTTTTCTTTTTTATGCTAACAAAGTGTTCATACATTTTTTTTTTCAATCAAGGAACATCCAGCATGCAAATGTTACTTTCACACTTCTTCACACTTTCTTCCTGCATGCCTCCCACTCATAACTTTGATCATCCACTAAGACTTTCAGCACATACAGAGTACTTTAAAGCTGAAAGCACAAATACATCAACAGCAAGCAAGCAGAAAAATGAAACCGTTCACATAAATATACAGTGCTGCAAATGGTAAAGGACAACAAAGTTCTGCTATCTCCAGAAAATGCAGCATCTCTTGAAAAAAAACCTTTTATTATTTGCTTTATTATTTTCTTGTTTGATTTGGGGAGCTTTTTTTGGGGTGGAAGGGTGAGAAATGGGGAGGTTTGCTTGGATATTGCTTCACTACTGAGTATTACAAAGACTGAACACTTCAGTAAAACTCTTTTTATCTAAGACTTTGCAAAGACAGAAGAGATTCAGAAAAACATGAACTGCCCGTTACACATAAAAATTCCTTCAGATTAGCCCAAACTACAGGAAAATGAAGAAATTGCTCACTTGAGAAGACTCCAGCAAAAGAGATCCATTTTACCTAGCATAGGTGAGGTCTGTTCCAATTCATATGCTGTATCACCATCACACTTTGAAATAATGAAAATTACTTCTATCATCTTTAATGAATTACAAATACTCTTATAACACTACCTTCAATCCCATTACTATTTACCTGTAATTCATTAGAGCAAACCATTAACTGTTTCATCTTCTGTGTAATTAGTATTATTGAAAGATTCTCAGTGTATAGTTCCTCATAGTAAGACAGAGACAATCATGAGCATATAAAGTCCCCACAGAGGAATAGCAACTGTAAAAATGTCAACATAACTATTACACAATTTTTTTTTCCCATACAAAGACTATAACTGCAATAATCTTACTTATTCTAGCAAGCATCAGGTATTTTGTTCAGTATTTAGTTGCTTTGTTATGCCTGCTTTCAAGGGTCAAGACAATCAATTTTTTTGTCTTTTTTTTTTTTTTTTTACCTCAAGCCTGATCACATCTTGTTAGGGAATAAATATAGAAGAAGGAAGTGCATTATTTGCAAAAATGGCAGTTGGACCCCATAGGTTTAACCTACCTGTTATTATGCCACTAAGCCTCTTTCACATTTTTACACATAAAAGAAAGGGTATTAGCTCTTTTTTCCACTGCTGTCTTCTGCTATTGTTTGACCAGAAACCCTGCACCTTTTTCTCTCTATGAATGTTCTGCCTCATAAATCCTTTTTTTACTCATTCCATCTTCAGTCTTCCTTAGCTACATTTGTTACTGACTACATCTTACTCAATCTAATGACAATGGCTACATTTTCCAGTTTTTCATCCTTTTAATGTCTCAAAGTCATTTCCTTCTTGACCTCACCTGCCTCAAAATCTTCAATCAGTAATGAAAAAGGGGAACAGCTTTCAAAAACCATTGCTAAAAATTCACCAGGGAGAGGACAAGTTGGATTCCCAACAATATTTAATGACTTGTTCATTTTCCTCCCCATTTCCTTTATATTACACATGGGAACTTCATAGACCAACAAGAATCACTATAAGCAGAGCAATACCACTTATTGATTCTAACATGCTTCATGTTTTCTTGGCAAATCTTTATTGTCTAACCTTTCTAATCCGTGCTGACCATGTGCTGCCAGCTCTTTAGTCCTGTTTCTGCTGTTTAAATCTCCACAGCATTTCCCCCCCCAAATTTAAGTAACCTCTATTAAATTCTCTGCCAAATTTTTCAGCAAAACCTTGTGGTTTCCTTCTGGGAGAAAATATGAGATTTTTCTTTTAATAAAAAACTTCAGAATTAATTAATTGAAATTAATATGTGCAGTAACAATTGTTTAAAAATTCCATGTAATTCTGGAATGACTGAATCTGAGCACTTCAAGGTCGTGGAAGGGCAGCTATCCATTGATGGGTTATCCATTCTTCTTGAGAGAATACACTGTCCAAAACACAACTGGCTTCCTTAATCCCTCTTTGCTAGTTGAAATCAATGATGAAGACAAGAGTACTCTGAGGAAAAGGTACTGTCCAGTCTAAACCTCCTTTGGTGCAGCTCTGAACCATTCCCACATGTCCTATCACTGGATACTGGGGAGAAGAGACCAGCATCTCCTGCTCTACTTCACTTCTCAAAAAGCTGTACAGAGGAATGAAGTTGCCCATCCACTTCCTTTTCTCCAAATTAGACAAAACTAAAGTCCTTAGCTGCTTCTTAAAAGACACGCCTTCCAGACTTTTCAGCAGCTTTGTTGCTCTCTGCTGGGTGCATTCAAGTTCCTTAACAACAGAATCTGGCATTTGTTCTTGTTAAATATCATGCTACTAATGATTGTCCAATGCTCCAATCTAGATCCCTCTGCAATATCTCTTGTCCCACAAGAGAGTCAGCAGCACCTCTCCATTTAGTATTGTCAAATATCAGTCCAATGTGAGTCCAAATCTATTGCAGAGTGCTGGATTCCCTGTAATTATCCCTATTTGGGGATCCCTATCCCAAGAATAAATCCCTATTTATTCCACAACAGCTCTATATTTTTTAAAATAAGAGTAAAAATAATTACCTTTCTGGAGATAAGAATAATGATATGTCATTCATTCACTCACTTTATATTCTCATTTGAAGGTACTTCTGGAAGTTCCACAGTTATCATGCCATCTAAGTTGGTCTTTCCAATGAAGACTGGCTTGGTGCGAAGCACATCTGGTGCAGTCTTTGCTGTCACTCTGTGCTGAAGACCCCCAGCACTATTCCCTCTGTTTGTCAGCACAAATGAATAAGATGTCTCTGGCTTCAAGTTAGTGATCAGCTTTTGAGTAGCACGTCCATCAACCTCCACTACCATTTTCCCATCATCATAAAGGATCTAAGTTAATATATAAATTGAAGATGGTTTTGATTAGGAATAGAAGGCAAATGCTACTGTCACACTGAATTCAGGAATGAATCTTAGCTATAAATTCAAAATGAAAGTTGCTGGGATTTTAGGCTGTAAGATAGTACTGAAATTCACTACTACAACTAAACTTCTCACTTTCAGGGACAAAAAAGAACTATACTAATTTAGAGCAGTGTAAGACCTCCTAAAATCCAATTTCTCTTATTCAAATTCAGCAGTTTTGCTTGAACAGAGCATTTATATCAAAACATACTTGTTGTTAAAGGTACCTTGACTTTTTCATTCACATCTCTTACACATACAAAAAGGTTTTTGCAACATTTAGTTCATAAGATACTGCTCTTCACTTGCCACTGCCTCAGATGACACAAGTGATGAAGAATGATGCAGAAGAAATGCCAGCCAGACTTCAGGTTACACTGAGTCTCTTTATCCGACTAATGTGGAACAAAAGAGTTGTAATGCAAAAATATGCTGTTGTTAATGTGAGGACACAAAAACCAAAATGGTACTCAGTTACAGTCACTACAGAAATGAAGAAAAAGAAGAAAATTACTCTTTTCTTTCATTGTTTTCTCTAAAATATAATAGCAATGAACTGCAAATTAGCAAGGTGTTCATACCATGCATATTAGCCAATCCTAGCCTGACTGTGGAAAACAACAGTGGAAAGCTCATCTTTCAAAATGACTGAATTTAACAGCTTGGGTCAATATTGCTGATTAGTTTGCATTCTTAAATGTAGAAATACCAAAAAACCCACATGTTTAGTAAGCCACTTAACCAGGTGAAAGAATCCTCTAGTTTATGTGTTTTCTCTCATACAAATGGAAAGCAACTTACTTTGAAAGGCAAGGCTGAATTGTAATTTTCTGGAATTTCCCAGGACAGCAAAACAGAAGTCTTCATTACTGCTTTAACATGAAAATTTTTTGCAAACACTGCTGGAAAAAAACACAACAATGTATATAAACAACATCTTGGAGCCTAGATCTCTTCATATTTCTACTGCTGCTCAGGAGTATTAACTTTCCCTTTAGGTAAAAACCAACAAGGATTCATTTCTCCTACCTGTTTTCCCATATTCAAATATCACATTTTAACCATTCTCACTCTTATTTAGTAACAACCCAACAGGTATATTTTCCTTACCTGAAAGAATTGTGAAGATGTTAGCCAGAACTTGCTTGGCAAGGACAACTGAATTCTAAGGTATCCAAAACATATTAAGATTTACATACTTTACCTTCAGTGTTTGATGAACCTATTTTTATGAATGGGCTGGTCAGTTTTATTTACAGCTTCTAAAACACTGATATCCAAAGACTGATACTCCTTTAAAGGTCAACGCCATAAGCAGACAAATCCTACCTTGATCCACGGGTAGTGTCCTGAACTGGACACTTGGACTATATGGACCAGGCCCTTTGCTTGTGTGGGCACGTACTTTTACATCATACGTGGTATCTGGTTTTAAGCCAGAAAGTGTCATAGTGGTATCAGCAGGAACAACTGGGAGTTCAACTGGCTGGTAAGCAACATTGATATCTCTGTATAAGATGGTATATTTGGTGATAATGCCATTTCTCTCTGCCAAGAGTGGCATCTGCCAAGTTAATTGAACAGATGTAGAAGTAGAGCTTTCCGAGTGGAGATTTTGGGGAAATCCACTGGGTACCTCTTCAGGAACAGAAATCTCTTTAACCATCTCCTCCCCAAAGCCCACTTTATTTCTAGCTGAGAGCCTGAAGACGTAAGAAGCTCCTTTGTGAATATCTGTGGCTGTGAAGTGATCTTCCTTCTCTGAGAACTCCATGGTCGTAAATGTATCCACGTCTTTGCGACCAAACTTCAGCCGATAACCCTGCAGCGGGCCAAAAGTGTCCACAGGAGGGTGCCACTGAATTAGAGCCGTGTTCATCTGTGTGTGGCTAATCACAAGTCGAGGTTTTCCTGGAACTGTAGCACAATGTTATTTAAAGATGATAAATACAAACAGAATTGCATGTACAATTCTTGAGGCTAGTTTTAGCAGGAATAGGGATAACTTTTCCCTTCCCTCACTCTTAGTTCCACAAATTACTGTCTTATAGAAGAAATAATGTCTGCACTATAGTCACACAGTGTAATGAACTACAACAGTAAAGCTCTTTCCTGTTTTTTATCTTCACTTGACATTATTTTTAAATACAGAGAACATTCAGAGGTACAGAACTTAGGAACACAACTCAAGAACTAAAACTTCAAACAGACATCTCATGGATGGTTCTGTCTCACTTACAAATCCTTGCTTGTAAAAAAAGTATTGTCATAAGCATTCATTAATTTAATCCAAGGCACTTTTCTGCCATTCCTGTAGATGGAAAAATAATTAATGATAATAATAATAGTAGTAGTAATAATAATGGAAAAATTACAATTTTCTAGATGTGTTTCTAGAATTTTCTAGAAATTTCTAGAACTTTTGCCATTAATAGTTAAAATGTGGTAGAAGGGGAGTCAGATCAAACCTGTCACCAACTATCATTAGTACATATGATAGAAATCTGTCATTTCCATACACAAATCACCTTAAGCATGGGCTGTTTCAGCTTGTAGCGGTAGCACAGTTTGAAACTGAATTTCTTGGTTGTTCTGTATTACTGCATATGATTTAGCTTCCAGCATGGTCTTACTGCACTTTACCTGGATTTATTTTGAAGAAGACTAAATTGGAAGCTCTTCTTAACCTGTATACCGGATACACTAAATCCTAAATTGGGATCTATTGGTCCAAATTGATGATTTGTCTTTCACAGAAGTTTAGACTGTAAGTGTGGTGAGAATATTCAGTCTGGAGGCTTGAATTAGCCCAAACTGAGGGCTTATATGGTGTACATTTTTGAAGTCCCAATACTGATTGCTCTCATTTACTGTCTATTTTCTTTACATATTTTATTTATTAATTAATTAATTCATAATTGTCTCTCTACATATTTTATTTATATTTTCATTAATATTTCTATTTCAAAATAGTCTGTTTCTATTACAATGACTTATTTGATAATGAAGCATATCCATAACTATTTAGAAATTTGGAGTTCATTGTGTACTAATGCCTGCCAGGTCAAGAGACTAGAATAGCCTTGGGAATAAAAGTGCCAAGATAACATAGTCTTCCATGAAGACTAATTAGTTCCATCAGCATTCAAAGCCTTCCCATGTGAATGTAACTGCTTCACTGTGAGCTCTGGTTACTGTATTTAAACACTTCAATGGATTTTATTACTTATCTTCAGTTCTCAGGCACCCAGCAAATCAGATTCTCATTGTCAGAAATTCCAACTACCATTCCATAATGAATTAGGAATAAGGAGAGAAAAATGGCATGGCTTGAAGAAAATTCTACGTTTAAACGTAAGCTCTTTTCTCATTATATCTGTCGTAAGTTGTGACATTGCTTCTAGTTGCCTAAGAATTATAGCTAGATTTTATATTATTTTTCCAAATATCCTTCCTTTTAAATGTCTAGTTCACCTGCAAGTATTATTCCCAGGAATCATGTTAGTTTTTTCCCATGCTTTCTGCTGCATAAAGAATATCTCTCTGACTAGTTCTGACTTATCCTTATTATTATGAGCTTATATGGAACAAAGAAAAGGCTGTGAAGGCCTTTTGCAGGTCATATTTTTCTCTGCATTATAACTATTACTAAAACCAATGGAGCATATGAAAGAGGAGTCCACACAAATAGAATAATACCTCCTTCACCTTTCTAGAGGAGAGACTGCTGGAAGATTTCATTAAATTATTTTTGTGATAAATTGCTTTTTTTTTTCCTGTGGCAGACCTCAGAGTTAGAACTATTTTTTAACATTTGTGGTAACTACAGAGAAAGAAAGACGGAAATTACCACTTGCTCTTTATCAGAACAGGGAAAGTAATTAAACTTACTTATGATTAAAATGGTAAATAAAAACAGTCACTCTTTTATTTTTAATATGAAGCCTGTTTTTGCAAAGCGTTTGAACTTCTTTTTTGCTTTAAACTTTCCTTTACAGAAAATTCTTTATTCTTTCTCTATTTCCAGATAGCTTTCTGTTAACATTTTATTTTGTGTGATCGCTTGTGAATTAGTCTTGTGGGACAAAAGGTAGGATTTTGTGCAGTCCAAGAAACTTCTGATAATAATACCTGAATTTGCAATGAGCCTGAATGAAGTGAAATTGCCCATGAAAAAACATATTCTCTGACCTAGTGAACTCTATCTCTGTCACTACACAGCAAGATGCTCCTCACACACACATTTGCAAGTCACTACACCAAACAGTTGTAATGGTATGCCATAACTAGTAGAAACTCATGCAAACTGCCTTTGCCAAATTACCTGAAGTAATTTGTTTCTTTAGCTTCTATATAGTACACCATTGTCTTAATGTAAATTTTCTCCTCTTAGCTGAAATCTGTATTTCAAGAGTGTCCAAACAATTGATAACATGTTGTGCTATGAGATTCTTCGACCAGGAGAATTAAATTACCAGGAAATTAAGTCTGTTTAAATTTTCCATAAAAATTGTACTATATCACTGACTAGTATGTCTTAATTTTTATCAAGGTCTTGTTAATCAATCACATATTTTGTAACTTCTGCCCCAACTAATTTAGAATTTCCAAATAGTTCAACTTTGAAACATTCAGTAACATTTTTTCTTCCATCTGATTTTGAAAACTAGGAAAGGAAATTGAATATATGACAAAAACACACTCTGGAGTGAAAATATTCAGTGACTTCACTAATAACTGCAGTTACTGTCCTGTAGGCTCACTTATATTTGATGAATCTTTCCCATCTAAAATGTATATGATGCCTTTATATCAAAAACTAGACACAGCTGACTAGTTACTTATCATCTAAATACCTGATGAATAGTAAGCTTCTCCAGAAAACATTTAGATCTTTATTCTTCTTTCATGTCTCTGATGGATATGAAGTCGCTCATTCCAATACAGCTGCACCTGACTTAAACCTTTAGAAATTAGACTATAAAGTCAGACCTTTCTTTACTTTACTGTAGTATTTGAATACCACCTTTTTAGGAAAAAAAAAATAATCAAATGGAAACTCTCAGAGAATAGGAAGGTGCATTTCACACCTACAAGCTCCTGCTATTAATGCATCGTTCACCTGCCTGACATATTCTCACAGAAAGATGGTGAGCTGGAAACACTTGGTACTGGCTATATTTATAGTCTCCTTTTTCAAAAATCTGCATATGAATTTTCCCTACAAAAAAAAGCTCAACCACAGCAAGCTGTAACAGCTTGTAAAGTGCAGAGCTGTTCATACAACCTGGAATGTAAGAAGAAGCAAGATGGTGACTAGGTGTTATCCTAGAGAACAGGAACAAACATTACTTGTCCACAGGGTAAAGCAAATATCAAGAACAGTATAACACATATTACATTTACAGGCATGCCTCTGATTCTCAATTGATTCTCAATTCTCTTCAGTCACTCAGAGTTTTATGGGACATGGGATTTCTTCATCTTAACACACAGATGCTTTAAGTTTTCCAAGCAGGTTTGCATAGCCTATGTTAATGTGTTTCTATAGAGTTGTGTTTATTTAAATTGAGAACTGAAATTTAAAAATAATAACAGATCGAGTATCTGTTTTCTTAAATCAAGTTCAAATGCAAATGAGAAGTATACATCCCTTTTTTTTTTCTCAGAGCATGAGAATTCAGGAAAGATAGGAAGTTGGAGGGCAAGCTTCAGCATCAGTCAAGACTAATGACTAGAAGGTACTCTAAAATCTGAAATGAAGCTATAGGATACATATAGCTACCAAGACTCAGATTTTTCCAAGGAGCTAATGAGAAAAGTTTCTGATATTAGTACAAGATGTGCTTTACATTCAGAGATTGTTTTAAAAACTGACTCAATCAGTGTAAGTACAAATACATATGCCTTTTGGCCTTAATATATTAGCATAAACAATACACTGTAACTCATAGAGCTTTTAACAGTGCTGATGAGGTTTCCATGTGATTGCAGTGGAATATCCTTAACGGTTACACTACAAAGCTAAAATAATTAACATCTACAGGCTGTGAACACCTGTAGGTGAACACCACACTAAGGCTGTGGTGGTCACGGGGAATGATTTAAATTTAAAAAACTTGTCCCTCATCTAAAAGCAACTCAGTTCACAACCATCAGTACTAACTGAATCAGCTGTATTAGTCATACAGTCACCCACCATCTGCTACCACCTGTGAGCAAATGCAGACTCAACACAGTGGCATGCCGTATTTTGCCCCAGTTTTTGCTTCAAATCACCACTGAAGCAATATGGGTTTCCCAGGCTGGACTTTCATTCTGTTTTCTAATTCTCTGCTTTATTAAACATATTATTCTGAGGTAAACTGTGACTGTAATACAGATAGGTTCTTTCAATGTTCTTACTGACATGCAGAAGAAACATAAAGATCAGGAAAGCCCTTCACAAGTTTTTCAAATATTCTTCTTGCCTCTGAATTTCTGTTTTTTTCCCTCTCCAAGAAGACACCATTCAGAATGAAAATGCTACTAGACAGTATAAAGTCAAGTATTGCATTTTGGCCATACCTTGAACTGAGAAAGGGACAAAGAAGGACAGTGGTTCTGCCTTCATCTAAATAAAAGAAGGGCCAAATACTGACACAGAAAAGCCAATGTCATGTAAACACTTTTTACGCAACAAGAGACATCCAAATAGTAGGAGCAAAACACTGGCAGAAGAAGTCAAAGGATTTATTCAGATATTAACACGTATGTGAGTATTACCTGCACCAGCAGTAGATACAAGTTTAGGCTTGCTGCGTGCTCCATCACCTTTTGTTGTATAGGCTGTCACAGTGAAGGAGTATGTAGTTTCAGGCTGAAGCCCAGAAATTATCATTTCCTAAGATGAAATAAAACAAGAAGAATTTATTAAAAATAGATTTTTTTTTCAAGGAGACCAAAGAATCCTTCAGAGAAACCCTGTATATTACATAAAATATGCCCAATTTTGTGCTACTTGCAGTGACAGCAAGCATTTTGTGAGCACCAACAGACTGTTCTGTGTGAAGTACTACACAATGCAAAATGTTTCACTCACTTAAGCAATAAAAGACAGCATGCTTCTAAATAGCATGCCTCAGGCAGTTTAAGGCCGAAGGCCAAAGGCTCCATGGTGAATAACATGAAATATAGCGAATAAAGTCTTCTGAAACACCTTGCCTGAGGAATACTACTCATATTGTGAAATGCATGCATATGTAGATATAAGAAACTCTGTTTAACTTAAATCATTTACAGGACATCACTGACATAGTTTCAAAATGCCTAGTAAGAAGTGTTGCATTTGTATCCACATTTTGTAAGAAATTATGGTTTTGCTGAACATGAAAGGCTTGTTACTTTCATAAGACTTTCTTTGCAACCTGTGTTGCTGCTTAGATTGTGCATGAAACAACTCACTCTTCAGGTGTAAAAGAAGTACCTAAACCACCTAACCCACCATTCATCTTGTCAGTGAATAAATCTGAATGCTCTCGAATAAATGACAGCAACTACAAAACAAGTAGCTTTTCTGCTAGTACAACTGAATGGGACCAAGATCAAATTTTAAGCATGGAAGCTAGGGGAATCTTTTTACATATGCGTGCACACACATGCGCGTGTATACACACACAGAAGATGATGAAGGACCAATCATCTGAAATGAACTAAACTTATATCATGCTATAAGGGCAGCCAGAGGAATTTAAGACTTGACACTCATGATATAAATAAAATTTATATACAAATATAAAAGGACAGTATTTGGAGGTAACTGACTGGCCCAAAGTTCCAACTCATCAGCTTCCAGTCTGTAACCACTGGACTACTAGTTTGCATTTTCACATGCCTGAATGGATTTGCACTAAATGTCACTTCTGCCAGAGAGATGGTGTATTTATGTATCTAGAATAAATAGCGAATATGCAATCACACAACCCGCAGATGCAACAACCATAAAAAATAATATAAAAATTATGGGTTAGACTATCTACAGTAAATGGATTTTTCAAGACAGTAAGTATGACCTCAGTACAGATGTGATTAGAATTTGGTATTGTATTTACAGTCAGTTATTAGCAATCCAGAAATAACAAGGTAATGATCATAATGAGTGGGCAAAATATTTCAAATAAAGTAAAAAAACACATTAAAAAACTGCTACAAAATCTAGCCCTCCTTAAACTCATCTCACAATTCAATTGACCCTAAATAACAAAATCAGTGAGACAGACTTCTCATCTTCATAAGGAAACTGCACCTGATATTAATAAAAAAAAGATTTGGAAAAGCAAAAAAGACCACATAATTGTTATGCTTTTAAACAGTGATGATATTAGCCTCATCTAAAAAAGACAGTACTTCATGGTGCAAGGGATATGATTCCATGTAGTGTTGTTGTTTAAAAATGTGATTTGGATACAGCAAACACTTAGGCATAAACACTTTCCTGATGGCATAGAATACACATTTATCAAAATAACAAAAAAAAAGCACAGCTGACTTCAAGTTTCATCTACACAAAAAACTTTAACTTTAAAATGAATACAGAAAAAACCAACTACTGCCAGGCAACACTGACCCACTTTTGTTTTATTTTCCTAACACCTTCTTGTAAAAAGGAAATTGTGAGGCAAAGTTAGTGACAGCCATCAAAAAGAAGACAACACAAACCAGTTCTGTACATTTTGGTATCATGCTAAACCTCAGAACAAGCAAGCAACAGTAACCCCCATTCTCCCTGGGAAAAGAAACAATAAAATAAGTGTCATAAGGGAAAAAAACTTGATGTTAGGAGCATGCGTTTGTGCAAGTGACTGAAAAAAAAACAAAACCCAAGAAAATCTGAAGAAAACTGAAGAAAAAAATAAAAGGAGGCTACAAGCAAACAAGTTAAAAAATAAAAATTGCAAATCAAACACACGCTGCTTTTCTGGCCAGTTAAAAACTACTCACATGTTCAGTAGTATCATCATATTCCCACTGTTTGAGAGTAAACAATGTTGGAAGGAAAAACAAAAGAAATGAAGAGATTTGTAGCCTGGTTAAAGTAATTTTTTCTTCTTAATAATATCAAATATGTCATAAATAAATATGAAAGATGTCTGGAAAAAAATCATGTACAATTTTAATTAATCTTGTAGAATGATATAGAATTTGGTTAATGAAATCAGGCCAGACACTTTTAATTCAATTTCTGCTCTCCTTAAAAACCAGACACTTCTCTTTCCTTGAGAAATGAAAGAAATAACGAATCCTTTTGTACAATGTAGTAATATTTTGTAATAGATTATACTAGCAAAAACTACCAAGGCAGAATTCAAGGCCACCTGGTTTATTTAATCATGTTACTAGCCTATATGCTCGAGTATCCTAAATGAATTCAATGCCTTATTGAAATCAATAGCAAGATTTTTCAGTCTTGAAACTTAACCACACTGATCTCTTACATCAAGGTATTCATACCTGCAGAAGCCCTGATTACATGTGCCACAGAAACATGATAGGCAGGAATGAATGGCAGGAAGAAAAAGGAGGTGACTATCCAGAGTGAACCGATGGCAAACAGGCAGGTCAAATTAAAACTTGGCAAAAAAAGTAATACTATTTTTGCCTTTATGGTATTTGGGCTCCAATACCTCATCCAGTCTCCTGTTTCTGAACTTCTAGTAATTAAAAATAATTTAAACTACCACAACACAGAAGTTGAGAGTGAAAAATCTGTGCAAGGAAGAGGAGAACCTAAGTCCAGCAGCATCTCCTTTTCCATATCCCCTCCCTTTTCCCTTTCCCATTCCATCTCTCTGCTGAATTTAAGCTGTAAGAACTGTGCTTTGCAAAATGCATAAGTACATAGAGATAGATAAGCAGAAAAGCACGTAAAACTGCAACAAAGACCTCCAAGGACAGAGACAATACTTTGAGAAGAGGATCATCAGTGAAACGCAGTTGTAGGACACCTGTGCTCAAAAAAGGCATCTGCAGAACTAAAATTTAGAACTAAGATTGGAAGAAGAAATTAAGGAAGCCAAAATCCATTTATTTATTCACATAACATGCTTAAGAGGCAAATTCAAGTCTTTATGCGAGGTTGATAATTTCTTTCATTCTTTCAGTCATTCCAGTCATAAATCGAGACCTAGCAGTGAGAGGTGATATCTCTGGTACCAGGAGCTTTGGGAATCTTCAGTTTTAAGGAACACTAGTGTATTCCAATCGGTAAAATCCTCTTTTAGAAGTTTTTTAAGCTTGATATGATCAGGCTTTTGTTTTCAAAACAATCTATAAAACAGACTAAATTTTTCAATGTAAGTAACTCCATACCTACTTAAAATAAGCTTCTAATTTTATTGCATAGTTATTGATATGAATAATGACAAGTATAAATATCTTGGTTATTGCTAAAGTTGTACTAATCAATTTCCTGCAAAATGTGTGGAGAGGTAGATACATGCTAATGACAGAAACACTGTAATAATGGGCTAACACAGGCTTCTAATGCTTCCAGGTTCTCCACTGAAACAAATGAAATACTGGTAGGTGGATAAGGCAGTGTACAGTTTGCTACATTGACTGTGACCTGGCTCAGATCTCCCTGATACTTTAAAACTTCAGGGCACAGGTACAGGGTACCGGTTTGAGGGAGCTATCATTATGACACAGCTTAGCATTTAGTTGTACACCTATAGAGAGAAGAATGCCCAAATTCTTGGTCCAAGAACCTTTACATGTGAAGACCTTTACAAAGAAAGAAGCCTTTACAAAGAAAGAACCTTTACAAATTCTGAAGAAAAGTTGCTAAATTGGAGATAAAAAAATGTTAGCTGGTAAACTGAAATATGGAAAGGAAAAAAAAAGGCAGTTCTGGATAGCTGTCTGGTATACTAAATGTTTACACTGTGTCCTTGAAAAGAACATAAAATGCTCTAATTACCTGTGCATCAGCCAGCATGACGTCCTTCAGCACAGGCTGACCCTTTGGTTCTCCATTTTCCATCCTCACATAGTGGACCTGGTATCCCCGGATTTGACCATGCTGCTTATTGGGTACAGGTGAGCGCCATGACACTTTAACAGCAGTAGAGTTGACAGCCTCTACCTCGACTTTGCGAGGAGGACCACTAGGAACTGGAACAACATCATTGGACAGAAGAGAATTACAGGCACCTCTCCCACCCATGGCTTTTGCTTTATTTTTTAGAAGGGCAGACTCACTATGTTTTCTTTGAAGAATACAAATTGTTCAACAAATGAAAATGCTCAACCACTCTGCTCTACCTTTCAGTGAAAAGATCAAAAAACATGACTGATGCAAAAAATGGAAGAAAAAAGAGTATTAGAGAAATAGAAAAACATGTAAAAATGTACAAAAGCCAAGGAAGATGCTTTGAGATTCAAAGCATTATAATACAAAGAGGTATTTTAATAATTGAAAGAATACTACTACTACTAGTAATAAAACCAGAAAAGATTTTTTTAAAAAAAAAATCCCTTATTTTTGATGGCTAATTTCTTTGTTTCAGGTGGTTTGGTTTTTTTTTTCCTTTTTTTTTTTTTCAGTAGTATAAAAAGGAGGCTGATAATAGGGCTTTCTTCTGTCACTTTCAAGAATGGAAGAAAAGAAAATGTGTGGAGCATCAGTTTTCCAAGATCAAGATCAAATACAAAATTAAAAAAAAAAACCAAAACAAACAACCCCAAAAAAAACCAAATCAAAAAGCACAACATGGAACAAGAAAGCAGTTTAAGAAAAACAACAACCAAAAACCAAAAAATCAAACCTGAGAAAAAGATCATAGACACAAGTGTTTAAAAATAACAATGACTGTAAAATCAAGGAAAAGGCAGGAAGATTTTTCCCTGAGAGTTATTTTTATTTAAAGGAGGAGCAAGAAGGGTATGTATGGTCTCAAAGTGGCAGCAGATTCATGTCACTCACAGAAAGGTACTTTCTGTTAAAAAAAATTAAAATACCAAATATAAAAATGGCGTAGAAAGGACAAGTCTTTGACTGAGAAAAACTCAAAGGGTGACATTTTCTGTGATTTGGGAAAAAAGAGTAGCAGAAAAAAATACTGTTAGGCTATACAAAAGACAGCAGATCGACAGAGAGTCATAGAGGTGCAAACTGATGTAGTGGAGGCAACATACCATCTTCATCTGTCCGAATCAATACTGCTAAGCTCTCTGGGCCAGGTCCAACATCAGTGTGGGCAGTCACAGAGATCCGGTACTCAGTCCATTTTTCCAGCTGTTCCAAAAGGTACTGGGTAGTGTCCGAGGAAATTCCCAAAATTTCATGGGGCTTGACATCTTCTCCATCAATCCCAATGTACTTGATGGAGTATTCAGTGATAATGCCGTTCTGTTTTTCCACCGGTGGAGGTTTCCAACTTACCAAAATGCTAGTGGAGCTGGGGCTTGTGCAACTAATGTCTTGAGGAGGAGCTGATGGCTCTAATTTCAGTAGTGGGTTAAAGGAGGATTTGAGTGAAAGGATAGGAGTGATTGAAAAAAATGAACAAAAGAAAAAATAAAAATAAATAAAAGACACCCAAATGAAAATAAAAAATAAACTAAAAAAAAGTAGAAACTTGAAAAAGAAAAATGTCAGACAATCATATGCACCTTGGCTTATTAACATGAGGAAACTGAAAATGAATAGACCAACTAAATGGTGAAAAAGGATGTAGGGGAAATACATGAAAATGAAACCTCAAAATAATATTACCTACCTGTAATTAAAATTCTTCTTGAAATAAAACAAAAACGTGACACTTCTATGACTATTGATCTATCCTTAGAATCACTGCAATTACTGCAAGCAATAATAGTTTAAATGATGTGACATGTATTTATTTTAAAATTTTGACACATCCCCTTCAAGTGGGTTTACTTTGAGAAAAATTATGTTTTTACACAACTCCTAAAAACTTGCAATAATTGCTAGAAATTTCTCCATAAATTGCCATATTTGTAGTCTCCCCACTCTTATAAACAAATTATTATTATTTCAGTTTTTTTGTTTGTTTGTTTATAACTGAGTCTGCCTGGCCCAAGTTAACCACAAATTACATTTAAATGGGAAGTGTTTGCTACAACATTTATTGTAGCTAACATACTAGGAGCATGCAGTCAACAGAAGACGAAGAAAGTCTTAGTCGAAAATTTACCTACCAGGAAAAAGTGACAGGCTTGTTGATTCTGACTGTAACTTGTACTTACCCTAGATCAGCTGTCAGTTTTATTTTTTTAACTCTTCTTGGAGACACCTTTGCTAGCAAAGAATTAAATCCTACCAGTAATGTAGGTAATTTCTATGGGAAAAAAAAAAACCCAAAAAACTACCCACAAACAACGTGGCAAGGAAGCGAGTATTCCTTTTAGAAGGAGACTTCACAAGCTCAGCACATCAGAATGGTGAGAGATTCTGGCGTTGTTTCGTCTCTTGTCATCAGCACCAATCTTCCAGAGCAAAAGTGCTCACCTTTACTGATTTTTACTTGAAGGAGTCTGTTAGCATATTTACCTTTTCCGGGCTCCAGAGCATTTAAGCATGTATGTCATTCCATTGCTTTCAGTGAGGCAATTCAACTGAAAGTTAGGTATGCATTTATGTGCTTAAATGTACTTTGACTTAGCAAAATCCATGCTTGCTAACTGAGATCATTCAGAGCACCAAAAAAGGAGCCATAGTTCAAATTCACTGGCAGAAGCAGGGTATGTGGACTTCTTTCCTATTTCTGCCTTCTCTTTTGTAAAAAAAAAATATAAATTTGGGGTGTGAGATCTTTATCATGCTTTAGTTTTCGTTTTTTAGTCTACTATTTTCTTCTCATTTATGAAGGGAAAAAAGAAATACATGGATTTCTGGTACTTATACTAGGCACAACAAATAAAATTAAAGCAACAGAGAAGGGGTAGGACCCTGCTGTGACCTATTGCATTTACACATGTATCTCTTGGTTCCCTATGGATCTTCCACAGGGATCAATGGCTTTTTACTCAGTATGGTACACTGTTCTTTGCAAGGGAAAATAGGAGGGAATGTACCAGCATTTCAACTAAGTAGAGGAGGTGGAGGGGGGAACAAATGAGAATTATCACATTTCGGATTTATTTTTAAGGCTAATTCAGTAATCAAGTACTCAAATCATGTTGTTCCCCTTCTACTATCAACTTGCTCAGTAAGTAAAATACAAGTAAAATGTTCCTTAAGGGCCTTATATGTAAAGCAATAAATCCCTGTAGCATATTCCTCTGAAACCAAGATGAAAGGTAATGATGTATTCTTGTGAATATTACGCATAAAGCCACGGAAGTTTATTAATTTTTAATCTATTGTACTCTGAAAATGCAAAGTATTGCATTTATGTAACTACGATTAATCTGTAGGCTACTTGTGTAACCAATTTTATTAATGTATATTTACATTATGTGCAAATATACTTTTTTTCTTAAAATACATAATTTTTGTAAAAAAGATTTTGCAATCCTTTCCACAAATAATCAGGGCCTGCACAATGAAATTAACTGGATTTTACTACTATCTGAAAACATATGTCTGAAAAAAACATGGCATATTCTTATATTCAAGAAGGAGAAAATGGCAATGTACTTATATTTGTAACATGCAACCTTGACCCTTAGATGTTTATTTTGTATGCATAGTCTAAGAAACTTTCACCCAATGTCAGAGAAGGAGCATTCTAAATAGCTGAAATGTCTCTCAGAACAAATAGATACTTTTTTCTTCATCACATTATTGATTCTGTATTACTAAAATTAAAAGGTGCTTTGCCACTCCCTCTAAGCCTATCCTTGTGTTATATAATCGTCTGTTGTGCTTATTCCAAATGCCTTAGAAATGCTTCAGAAGCACATTTAGCTTGCTTAAAGGTCTGTATCACTCCAGTCACATTAATTACTATTAATATAGAACACTAACAAAGACTGATGGTGTAATCGCATCTGTCATGAATGCAAATTAAAAAGCTTCATGTCAATTGTCTGCTTTGAACAGTATTACTTTAAGAAAAGGGCACTTAATTTAAAACAAATAGAAACATAATCGCACTAAGTTTTAAAATTACACAGAGTAATGCAAACTGTCAGGAGATCATAACTTATCAGGCAAGAGTAGAACTTCTGAACATCATCCTTGAATATCTGATTGTTTTAATTAAGTCTCAGCTTAAATTTTTTAAAATGTATATATAAATCCCTGACAAATTTATGCATCTCATTTGCAGATAAATGTGATGAGTTTTATGAGAACTTTTCCATAAGTATACAGTGAGAAAACAATTTCTGTACTGGGGTAAAAAATGACAATATCATAAAAAGCCAACATTAAAAAAATCTAAAAATCTAACTTAAAAATGGAATGTTTGGCTACTATAGAATAACAGTTATGAGGAAATATATAGTACAGTTTGAAATATTCATCCTCATCCACTCTAGAAATTTTTTGCACTTCAGGGAGATCCTTCAGGAACCTAGTACACAGGAAATGTGCAGACTGGGCAGGTGGAATTTTACAGGAGGAGGGCTATTAATGTACATGTATTACATGATAAAACATTTTATCTCTATTATAACATAAAAGAAAATATTATTATGACAGCATAATATTGCCTCTTAAGACATGGGTTTACAGAGTTTTTTCTACACTATGTAAGAGCCACTCATATATTACGTTGATCACAATACACCTACAAAAATACGTATTTTAAGCATTCTTTTGCTGTATTAAGCACCATGAATGCTGTATTTTTATAATTTTGTCTTCTTCTCTGCTGCTGCCTCTCTGGACCACTGAAATTAGTCTCTTTGAGAAATACAAGACAAGGGAATAAATTTGCAAGGAAAGACACCTACTTGACTGCATGGTTCTTGCTGAGATTTCTGCTGTCGAAGCACCCAGGCCTTGTGGAGACCGTGCAGCTAGACGGAATAAGTACAAGCTGTTTGGCCTTAAGCCTTGCAGGCGATAAGATGTAGTGGGTTCTGTGGAAACCCGTTGCTAAAGGTAGGTAACAAGAGAATTTCTTGATTAATATTCAGAGACTCTGAATACCCTATGTTGCCTGTAGAAGAAATGCTTTTATAACCCCATTGAAAAAAAAATTAAATTCAAGAAAATAAATCAGAACACAACCAAAATAAACCAAACCAAAATGAATACATTTTGAGAAACATACATTAAGGAACAATATTTTTTAAAGTTGACAGCTTAATGGGTGAAACTCAAAGTCAGAAATACTGTTTGACTCTTTGAGGAAGTATAACAAAGCCTTACCTATAGTTAGTTCTTACGATACTTAACTAGGGGGTTTAATAAGGTATGTAATGATGGGTTTAACATTGTAGTTAAATTTGTGTTCAAATTAAAAAGAAGTAAATTCTTCTAAAGTGTAAGTTATTAAGCAGGAGCCTGCATCCTATTTGGAGGTGAAATACAAATCTGGTTCTCTTACACGTAATAAACTTATGCATTCACAGTATATGTGTGAAGCCACCATAAACATAAGCTCAGTCAAAGCATCAACGATGAGTTGATGCAGGAGAAATCAATGAGGTTGACACTCTCCTGCTGCCTTCTCAGCCAGACAGTTTTCTTTCGTCTGGGACACCTGGCAATAACACATGGTTTCTATATTCTGAATCCTGTGATACTAATCCCACAGAGGTCCTCACAGTGAAAATTCTTTAAGAAATAACGGTACAGAAAAAGTCCACAGCCAGCTTTTACCTTTAGCAAAAAAAAGCATATTCTGTTTTCAAATATTGATAGACTAGAGAAGCTCCAGAACTCTCTTACATGGTGGCAAAGATAAAGAAAAATTCCCTAAGGCTGAAAATAGATTTCAAAGTCCAAGTGTAAGTACAAAAAATCGTAATGAATACATAAGATACCCATAACCACTTCTGCTTCCAAGCATTTGTAGAGGAACAAGCCTGGTGAGACAGGATCAATGTGTGAAACTGGATGTAACTTATGTGGTCAACTTGTTGCAAACAATAGAAGAGTTCCCATGGCTGGTAACCATCAACAGCATTTTCCAGTGTTTACACACTCTCACTCTGTTGTTACACTGATTGCTGGGTTTAACAAACTGTCAAACGTCAAGGTACTTGTGCTAAAGAAAGTAACGTTGAAACATATTTTATGTCTGACTCTTTAAGCCCTATTTAAAAGATGTATAATCTTTTCACTTACCTCATCCCCATGCTCCCCATCTTTGTAAACCAGTTCATAGCTGGAAATAGTATCAGAGCGTGGAGGTGTCCAGGAAAGCAGTATGCTCGTTTCAGACTCAGGTTCTGCTTTGAAGTTCAATGGCTGACCAGGCACTAAAGAAAAAGTTAAGCAGTGTTGCCAAGTGTTTATTTCGTTAGTTCAACACCTACCTTTCAAAACGTTTAAACTACTGTCTGGGTATTTCACGCAATACTACTTCTATTGAACTTACCAAACTTAAACAAGTTGATTAACTGTATTATGGCATAAAGTAATCTGAGGTCAGAGAAAAAATGATATATTTAATTCGCATATTACAAGTTATCAATTAATCAAATAAATTATTTGCAGTGTAAAAACTGCACACAGGACTGAAATTAGATTGAACAGAAGCTTGGTGTTGGAATACTGTCAATCTAATAAGCTATGTGTGAAATTGCAAATATAAATATGTACGTATGCACAGGTACAAGAGGAAATGCTATTATTACAACAAATTCACTGGAATAGTCAAGAAAAACGTTTTAAAACAATTACAGGCATTTCCAAATCTGAAACTGGTTTGCTGAGTTTATAAATAAGATATGAAACACATCCTGCTTTTTAAGAAGACACCTAACCACTGAGTGTTTTTGTAACCTGAAGCAGTTATAACCTACTGAAGAGATCTTCAGTAATGTTCTCATTCAGTGACAAATTTCTACCCTTTTAATAACTAGTATTTTTACCAATATAGCTGAATATCTAGTAACAACCATTTCTGATCACAAGAACTGAAAATGCAACTTTGACTCCAGTAGTCAAGAACATTTTTGTGTAACAGTCACAGAATTATCCAGACTAAAAGACACCAAAATATATCCCTGTCATTGGAAGGTATACAGTAATTTTGGCATCCAATTTCTAAAGCATTACTGTCAGTTAATAGTGCTGTTGATAAGACATGAAACAGTCTTCCACAGCATTTCTAGCTTTTCAGGAAAACAATGTGACAAGCTTTTTTTTTTTAAGAAAAAATAAAATGAGATACAGTTCTTAGCACATACTGAGAACAGGTGTGACAAGTGAGACGTGACAATAGTGCTCATTTCACAATTAACTTTCAGGGTAGAATTTTATTATAGATTTTGCAAGTATTTTTCTTTTGTCAGTAAAAGAATTAAATTTACTATGGAGCAAATGGTAAAAATAATTTGTGATTGTAATTGCTATATTCCCCAGATTTCTATGGAATGTTACACTGAGGATAGCGCTGCCCTCATGCACACTGGTGCAGGTTTGATATCTAACCTTTAAACAGACAGGTAACTTGTCAACATGAGGTGCATAACCAAGCTCCTCTGTGGAGGTTGCAATTCCCTACCATTAGCTAGGGTGAAACCCATACCTTGAGCAAAACTCAATCGGTTCAATTATGGATCAGTTTTGCAAAAGAAAATAGAATGATCAAGATAATTTATAATCAGTTGGGAACTGAAAGAGACCAAGAGTTCATGCTTCTGCTTCCTCTGGAAGAAGCATGAAGCTCTACAGAGGAGCTCTTACAATTGAAGGGTTAATGTGCTCTTGAGTTTTTGTTTTGTAAAACAATGCTTGTACTTTTTGAAATACCAAGCTCTCATGGAATGTTTTCAACCCTTCCCTTGGAAGTGCACTTCCATGAAATCCTTCACTAGGAGAGTAGTACTGCAAAGTTTCAGAAACAAGAGGTTTCCCTGTTCATGTGTTAATGAAAAAATTTGAAATGAATGGCAAAGTAGCTAGCTTGCTACAACACAGAAACGTATTCAGCTACAGACTCCCTTCCTCTGAATTTCTAATCTTCTTTCACAATAAGAACTCCAGAACCAGGAACTCATTTCCCTTTAAGCTAAGGCTCTGTTAATATGCCCTGCAAGTCAGATACCTGACATTCTCATTACTATCCTTCTCTGTATGTAAGTTCAAAACATTAGCCTTTTATAGCTGTAATAATCCTTAGCCTCCAAACGACTGCCAATCCTTGGTTTAAAATTAGCAGTATGTTTTATATTGTAAGTTCTTGTTTAAAGTAGCACATGTTTACAGGTACACATTAGTTTCCCAGAATAATTTTTCTCTCTCTCTTTCTCCAATAATCTGCCGGCCAATAGTCCTCGTGTAGCTTTCATTCTCCTCTCTTTCTACCTAAACTCAGAATAAAAACAAGATTCTCTTAATTCCTTCAGTGGCTATCATCTCTTTGCACATTAAAAACCAAACCACACAAATCAAACCCAGACATTCAGTTTAAAGTTCAAGAATTTTCTTTGTTGAAATGTGCTGCTCAGAGAGTATATGTACTTTTGACCAGTTTAAGCAAAGAAAGGAAATACAAGAACATATGTAAGAAGTGTGTCCTGGATAGCTACATGGAGAAAAACGAACAGAGCTTTTGTTTTCTAGTTCAGTAAAGAAAAAGGAAAAGAACTATCACACTAAAGCTTATAATGATATTTCTTTATTCTAAAATTTGGTGTGAGTAAGTCAATTTACCTAAATAAGATCCTGGTCCTGACTTCATCCACAGCAGAATCAAAACCTTTGACACAAAGTGCAGGATAAGGACTTTCTTAGGTGTAGCTTTTGGAATTGATCTTCCCTTATTCAAGGGGCTCAGATCTACAGCAGTTTTCAGACTAATTTCTTAAAATATGGGGTTTTTGCAGTCAAGAAATCACTGCTGAAAAAAACTGGGCCATAGAACATGGCTTTTCCTTGAAATTCTTCAGCAGAATATTGAAACACTGAAAGTTCAGAAAACTGAACTTAGAAGTTGTGGGTTTTTTTAATGTATGGTTGTCTTAAAACTGCTTCCTCCTCTTGTCCTCAAACTACACGTTCCTAGTCAATATTTTAATTGGAAACCTTATTTTCCCTATCAATCAGCAGCTTTTTGATTAACCTGCAAAGTAAGAAGCCACTCATACAGCCATTTCAAAAGAACAATTTGGCTGTACGAAGAAACAAACAATCAAATTTTTTAAAAACAAATTATTCATTTTTTATAATCTCTCTCCAAAGATCAGAATAAATACAAGGGAGGAAAGCTTTGAAGGAAACAAAGCTAAGAGTTTGTAAGTCAGAGCTGTTAATCAGATTTGTTGTATATATACTCTAATATCCCCAAAGTAAGCATATGGTTAAGCTATGTATTTACAATGATAGGCTCATTTCTTTCAAAAAAGGAAAAAAAAATTAATTAAACATATTCTATTCCTATTTTTACTCTTTTACATATGTTTCTACTAAATTAATTTCTGCTGTTTTTAAACAGGACTTTATAATTCAATATATTTTTTTTTGCATGAGTTGCAGCTTGAGAGACACTTACCAATCATATTCAGACTTAAATTATAACAAACCTATAGGAAGAGACAGGCAAGGGCATTTTACTCTGCAGTGTTCACTGAAGAGAAACTGCTGCGTAAAAGATGGGAGAATTGTAGTTTTTAAACTGGAGGACTGTATTAGATTTTCTTAGCTATTTTCCTCTTTTATGACTTAAATTGTTCGTATTCAACCAGAAATATCAATGTTAAAAAATTACTCCTATATGACATATTTTCATGTTTTCTTTTGGTTTTTAACAATCACAAATAAGCAATCTCAAGTTGACTCTGTTACAAAGTTGAAAACGTGTATTGAGAATCTCTCCTGTGTTAATGCTGTCAGAATTTCTTCAGATTGCAACAGTAATCATCAAAAACAGATGGGTAGGTTTAATGGAACATTCTAGAAAGGTATTAATACACAGAGCTTTTCTGAAGTGACCTTAGCATGTAATGTAACTTTGGGCAGTCCAGACAGTCCTCAGTGCCCATCATTTCGATTGCTTCACCTTTCTCTGGGGAAGCCACTAACAAACTCTTGTTAATCTAAAAGTTTACGACTTTAAATGAAAACATATATGAGGAGCTGACTAAACCTTCTTTTTTAGAAACATTTTGCACACGGATTCAAAAATAATTTAGATGTCAATATGTAAGCTACTCTCTGAAAAATGTTACAATTGCCAAAATTAAACTATGGTGTACATATTTACATTTGCATGTACACAGAGCCATATTTCAATGCGTCACTTAGAAAGGTTCCAGTACAATACCTCAATTTCTGTTCTTTATTAAATGCATATTGGTAAAACACAGAAGTAAAAAGTGGATGAAACAGTTCAGATTTTAGTTACACTGTAGAGATATGGTTCTTAAGAATTTGAGGGGTTCTAAATTCTTCAGCAGGAAATTTCCCAGTATTAAAAAAATCAGGAGGTATTATATAACCTTTCTAGGCAATCACTGACTTGCAGTAATACTTCATATGGCTTTCTCTAAACTGCTAGACAAAGGTTCTTTTTATTTCTTTTTTATTTCTTATTGCTACAGTAAAACACCTTCTGCAGTGTAGATCCACCAGAGCTTCTCACTTTTGATTTCATAAAAATTCTCTGCAATGTTTTTCACTACGCTTGCTTGTCCTTTGCTAATAACACTAATTCATGGACCTAAAACCCCTCTACAGAAACAAAACAACCTAGCTGCAGATATAAAACAAGAGAATGGTGACCTTGTGGTATACAGTTTGTAGGGGCAGGTTGGATTTGATTTATAAATCCAAAGTGTACAGAATTGCTAGCTGGAAACTACATAAAGGTAGGTGAGTTTTTTTTTAATGCTTTCACGGTTTTTTGGTGTTTTCAGAACCTTAACAACTCTTTGAACACATCTGCAGTACACATACATTTTAAATTTCCAAAAGCAAGATTCACTAGAGTGATGTAGCATCACGGAACCATATGCAACCTAAACTAAACACACCAACATGAGTAACTCCTCAAAGAAAGCCATGAAGGACTACTTGACAAACACTTTTGGAATACAGAGCATTGCCAAATAGCAGCTTTAGCATTTGGCTGCCTCCAGGGTGAAGGTCTCTCTGAGACTTTAGTTAAACTTCAGTTAAACTTCTTGAGTGAAAAAAGAAAAACTTCTTGATGAAAAAAGAAATGAAAGTGGGAGGGGGTATTTTTCACTCTTCAATGACAACTTGCACTGTAGAATTGAGAAAAGGTTATCTGGAAAAACTGCCCAAATAAATTGGCTATGCTTGAGAGCAAGTTTTTTCAACATTTTAAACTTCAATTCTTTCTCTGCAAAATTTTTTCATGTATTTAATTTTCCACACAAATTTTGTTCATTGCTAGCTTACCTCCTGTTTGAGTGATGACTTGAATGTCACTAGAAAGTGGGCCATCCCCAACAGAAGTAAAAGCAAGAACCTTCACAGAGTATGTTTTCTGGGGTATCAGATTCCCAATAGTGGTAATATGGCTGTCAGCCACATTGTGCTTCATCCAACTGTTGACATGTTGAATGGGGTCCATGGTGTAATAAACTCTGTAACCTTGTATTTGTCCATTAGGTTCCTCAGGTTCTTCCCATTGTACCAAAATGGTGGTAGAGCTCAACATACGGGCTTGCACATTGCGAGGTGCACTTGAAGGTGCTTGTTCTGAAGTCCTTGTTGACACCGGATCACTGTGTGGCCCTCGCCCAATGTTATTTACAGCAACTACCCGAAATTCATACTCTGAATAAGGGCTTAGGCCAGCCACACTATAGCGTGTTGTGGCCACCCCATCAATTTCTTTATATGGCTCCTCAGAGTTTTTGGGTTTGTGTTGGATTATGTAGTAAGAAACTGGCTCAGGGTTTCCAGAATCCCAGGTCAATGTTATGCTTGTCGCTGTGCTTTCTGTCACCACAGGTGTTCCAGGAGGTTTGGGTAAGGCTAAAGATAAATGCCAAAAAATACAATTAGCACCGTGTAACAAAAGACTTTAATTATTAGAAGATGTATCTTAAAACCCAAAAGAAACAACAATAAAACCAAAACAGGAAGACTAGAATGAAAAGAAGTTGTGATCTGTTCACAAGCAAGCTTTTGGCAATTATGATTTACCCCAGAAACCTATCAGAAAATCTTCAAGTTTTGCAGTATAAGGTTCATTTGATAAAAATTAATACTGACTTTTGGAACAGATCCCGTAAGCGTATGCAGAAGAGAAATATCAGAGACAGACAGTGCGCCGTTTCTAGTTTAATTTTTGAAACCTGTAGTTTCCAATTACTCAGTGAACATTATACTTGGACACACAGCAACTCTGAAAATCAAATGACTAGTTTTTAAAGACTCCTGCTGTTGACAACTATGTGCAAGACTACAAGATCCTGTATTTACTTGGAATGAAGACTGGGAGCTAGACACAGGAGAAAAATGGAACATTATGATTAACTTACTTATTAGTATTACTGCTGTCTGAACCTGTATTTGTTTTATACCAGTGTATGGCTGGAATATTTACCCTCTTGATTTAAGAGGGTAAGAGACATTTATCAGAATATGGCAATGAATGAAAGAAAAGACTGAACTATGTCCAAATACATTTGCTTGGGATATACCTTTGACAGTTATCTGCGCTATTGCTTCTATAACACCAAGGGTAGACATAGCAACGCAAGTATAGTTTGCAGACTGCCTGACATCATTAAGCTCAAGGACGTTCCTCCCTATTGGCATATCATCCTCGGGTGTCAAATCTTCTGCTCCTAGCATCCATTTCACATATGGCATTGGTGACCCCACCGCAACACATGTGATATTTACACTCCCGCCAGGCATGATCTCATGATTGGTGGGGGGGATAGAGAACCTCGGTGGTACCCGTCGAACTGGAACAAAACACAAAAAAGGTAATAACATATACAAAAAAAGAAACTGAGTCTTGCATACAGACTACATGCAGTGTACAGACACAATTTAATGTTTCAGTGTGTTACTTCTGATCTGCCAAAAAATATGTATAAAAGAAATATGAGACTAAACAACAATTTTGTCTGCACACAATGTGAATTATTCTTTATTTACTTGAGGATATTATTAGGCACATTCATACATAGGCTGATTCAGACCTATTAGGGCCCCATATTTAACTAACTACATACTAATGATACACAAACACCATGCAAAAGATATACACACGCGCGCGCACACACACAAGTGCACATATATATATATATATATATATGCATTTTATATCTCCATACATATATAAGTGCACAGAGGAAAACTGGAAGGTCAACAGCATGCTTCAGTTGATTACCCAAACCAACTTGAATGCTGTGTTCTTCCAGCTGATGTGAGTAAATGTGCTAGGCCACATTGTCACATCACAGTCCTGGAACATATTGCCTACAGTACATTGAAAGTGCAATTTCATTTGTTTTCAGACTCAAAGTAGATGCAGTCTCAAGACCTCACACTAACACTGAAACAAACATAGAAAAAATATAATTACACACAGATACAAATATATATATACACATATATACATTTATATACACATATACATATATATAAATATATATATATCTATATAGTCACAAAAAGAAACTAGGCAAAGCCAGTACAAAGTACTGGATTTGGTCATGCAGGCAAGCGAATGACAGAATCAACAGAGAATCATGCTTAGGGAAATGTCTGCTTAAAAACTGCAGAAAGAAAAAGTACTCAAAAAGAAAACATATTGGGTGAGGAAAGAAAACTTGGAAGAGATGGAGATAGGATAGGCTGACAGATACAGGAGTTTAAGAGAAGCATAGAGTTTGAGGGAGAAGGAAATCAGATTAAGTTTAGGTGGTTAAAAAGCAACTGTTAGGAAGGGCCACTGGGAAAATAGCAAAACATTTAACATTCAGGATTCCACTACACTCACAGTTAAGGGAAAATAAAATAAGCTATAAGGATCGATAATATTAGACGTTTCTGTATTGATAGCCAAGGGTTGGCACCTTTAAACACATAGCAGGACATTGCACTACAAAGTAGTTAATATTCAAGGAAACACAACACCGAGAAAATTACCAGGCAATAACAGATCAGTGTTCCTGCTTCAGATATTCTCAGTGATGTGCACATGTGTGTGGGAGGTGGAAGAGAGAGAGGTAGCTGAGAGAGGTAGGTTTGTATTTAGGCCTTTCATCGGACAGTGTACTCAAAACTGTATTTATTTGGGTTTTATACAGGCTAATCATTAAGACAATTTTAATTCAGAAAAAAAAAAAAGTAAAATAAAAGATTATGAGTGATTTAAAAAAAAAAAAAATGAAAACTGTATTAGTCTGAAACCTTTCCACTGGGCTTGATTAAATTTCTGTGATCTTCTATGGATTCAGAAGGGGCTTACTGCAATGGCCTCACGAATGAATGACAGGCAGAAGGGGAACAAGCAGAGAGCAAAACATCTGTAAGTGGCCACAGAGGCCACACAAAGCAAGCGGCAGGCAATGAGGAATTTCTTGTATTGAACACAATCC